>CM041739.1:4199111-4781753 GCA_023373845.1 Nibea coibor | reverse complement strand
AAGCTGTCCTGAGAGCTCAGATCTTTATATTATGAAGCTCTAGAATCAGACGAAGATATATTCAGGCAGAAATCACCTGTCATTAACTGCATTTGGCCTTCAATCAATTTACGGCAGGTGAACATGCCCATTTTCAGCAGGTGAAAATGCCCATTTTGTGTTGTAATCGTCCTTTACAAGAATTCCAAGCTGGCCCGTGAGCTCAAATCTTTATATTATGAAGCTCTAGAATCAGATCAAGTCATATTTAGGCAGAAATCACCCTTCATTAACTGCATTTGGCCTTCAATCAATTTATGGCAGGTGAAAATGCCTTCAATCAATTTTTGGCAGGTGAAAATGCCCATTTTGTGTTGTAATGGTCCTTTACAAGAATTCCAAGCTGGCCCGTGAGCTCAAATCTTTATATTATGAAGCTTTAGAATCAGATCAAGTAATATTTTGGCAGAAATCACCTTTCATTAACTGCATTTGGCCTTCAGCAGGTGAAAATGCCCATTTTGTGTTGTAATGGTCCTTTACAAGAATTCCAAGCTGTCCTGTGAGCTCAGATCCTTATATTATGAAGCTCTAGAATCAGATCAAGTCATATTTAGGCAGAAATCACCCTTCATTAACTGCGTTTGGCGTTCAATCAATTTATGGCAGGTGAACATGCCTTCAATCAATTTTTGGCAGGTGAAAATGCCCATTTTGTGTTGTAATGGTCCTTTACAAGAATTCCAAGCTGTCCCGTGAGCTCAGATCTTTATATTATGAAGCTCTAGAATCAGACCAAGATATATTCAGGCAGAAATCACCTTTCATTAAGTGCATTTGGCCTTCAATCAATTTATGGCAGGTGAACATGCCCATTTTCAGCAGGTGAAAATGCCCATTTTGTGTTGTAATGGTCCTTTACAAGAATTCCAAGCTGGCCCGTGAGCTCAAATCTTTATATTATGAAGCTTTAGAATCAGATCAAGTCATATTTAGGCAGAAATCACCTTTCATTAACTGCATTTGGCCTTCAATCAATTTATGGCAGGTGAACATGCCCATTTTCAGCAGGTGAAAATGCCCATTTTGTGCTCTAATGGTCCTTTACAAGAATTCCAAGCTGTCCTGAGAGCTCAGATCTTTATATTATGAAGCCCTAGAATCAGATCAAGTCCTATTTAGGCAGAAATCACCTTTCATTAACTGCATTTGGCTTTCAATCAATTTATGGCAGGTGAACATGCCCATTTTCAGCAGGTGAAAATGCCCATTTTGTGTTGTAATGGTCCTTTACAAGAATTCCAAGCTGGCCCATGAGCTCAAATCTTTATATTATGAAGCTCTAGAATCAGACGAAGATATATTCAGGCAGAAATCACCTTTCATTAACTGCATTTGGCCTTCAATCAATTTATGGCAGGTGAACATGCCTTCAATCAATTTATGGCAGGTGAAAATGCCCATTTTGTGCTCTAATGGTCCTTTACAAGAATTCCAAGCTGTCCTGAGAGCTCAGATCTTTATATTATGAAGCTCTAGAATCAGATCAAGTCATATTTAGGCAGAAATCACCTTTCATTAACTGCATTTGGCCTTCAATCAATTTATGGCAGGTGAAAATGCCTTCAATCAATTTTTGGCAGGTGAAAATGCCCATTTTGTGTTGTAATGGTCCTTTACAAGAATTCCAAGCTGTCCTGAGAGCTCAAATCTTTATATTATGAAGCTCTAGAATCAGTCGAAGATATATTCAGGCAGAAATCACCTGTCATTAACTGCATTTGGCCTTCAATCAATTTATGGCAGGTGAACATGCCCATTTTCAGCAGGTGAAAATGCCCATTTTGTGCTCTAATGGTCCTTTACAAGAATTCCAAGCTGTCCTGAGAGCTCAGATCTTTATATTATGAAGCTCTAGAATCAGATCAAGTCATATTTAGGCAGAAATCACCTTTCATTAACTGCATTTGGCCTTCAATCAATTTATGGCAGGTGAAAATGCCTTCAATCAATTTTTGGCAGGTGAAAATGCCCATTTTGTGTTGTAATGGTCCTTTACAAGAATTCCAAGCTGTCCTGAGAGCTCAAATCTTTATATTATGAAGCTCTAGAATCAGACGAAGATATATTCAGGCAGAAATCACCTGTCATTAACTGCATTTGGCCTTCAATCAATTTATGGCAGGTGAACATGCCCATTTTCAGCAGGTGAAAATGCCCATTTTGTGTTGTAATGGTCCTTTACAAGAATTCCAAGCTGGCCCGAGAGCTCAAATCTTTATAGTATGAAGCTCTAGAATCAGACGAAGATATATTCAGGCAGAAATAACCTTTCATTAACTGCGTTTGGCCTTCAATCAATTTATGGCAGGTGAACATGCCTTCAATCAATTTTTGGCAGGTGAAAATGCCCATTTTGTGTTGTAATGGTCCTTTACAAGAATTCCAAGCTGTCCCGTGAGCTCAGATCTTGATATTATGCAGCTCTAGAATCAGACAAAGATATATTCAGGCAGAAATCACCTTTTATTAACTGCATTTGGCCTTCAATCAATTTATGGCAGGTGAACATGCCCATTTTCAGCAGGTGAAAATGCCCATTTTGTGTTGTAATGGTCCTTTACAAGAATTCCAAGCTGTCCCGTGAGCTCAGATCTTTATATTATGAAGCTCTAGAATCAGACCAAGATATATTCAGGCAGAAATCACCTTTCATTAACTGCATTTAGCCTTCAATCAATTTATGGCAGGTGAAAATGCCCATTTTGTGTTGTAATGGTCCTTTACAAGAATTCCAAGCTGGCCCATGAGCTCAAATCTTTATATTATGAAGCTCTAGAATCAGACGAAGATATATTCAGGCAGAAATCACCTTTCATTAACTGCATTTGGCCTTCAATCAATTTATGGCAGGTGAACATGCCTTCAATCAATTTATGGCAGGTGAAAATGCCCATTTTGTGCTCTAATGGTCCTTTACAAGAATTCCAAGCTGTCCTGAGAGCTCAGATCTTTATATTATGAAGCTCTAGAATCAGATCAAGTCATATTTAGGCAGAAATCACCTTTCATTAACTGCATTTGGCCTTCAATCAATTTATGGCAGGTGAAAATGCCTTCAATCAATTTTTGGCAGGTGAAAATGCCCATTTTGTGTTGTAATGGTCCTTTACAAGAATTCCAAGCTGTCCTGAGAGCTCAAATCTCTATATTATGAAGCTCTAGAATCAGACGAAGATATATTCAGGCAGAAATCACCTGTCATTAACTGCATTTGGCCTTCAATCAATTTACGGCAGGTGAACATGCCCATTTTCAGCAGGTGAAAATGCCCATTTTGTGTTGTAATGGTCCTTTACAAGATATCCAAGCTGGCCCGTGAGCTCAAATCTTTATATTATGAAGCTCTAGAATCAGATCAAGTAATATTTTGGCAGAAATCACCTTTCATTAACTGCATTTGGCCTTCAATCAATTTTTGGCAAGTGAAAATGCCCATTTTGTGTTGTAATGGTCCTTTACAAGAATTCCAAGCTGTCCCGAGAGCTAAAATCTTTATAGTATGAAGCTCTAGAATCAGACGAAGATATATTCAGGCAGAAATAACCTTTTATTAACTGCGTTTGGCCTTCAATCAATTTATGGCAGGTGAACATGCCTTCAATCAATTTTTGGCAGGTGAAAATGCCCATTTTGTGTTGTAATGGTCCTTTACAAGAATTCCAAGCTGTCCCGTGAGCTCAGATCTTGATATTATGCAGCTCTAGAATCAGACAAAGATATATTCAGGCAGAAATCACCTTTTATTAACTGCATTTGGCCTTCAATCAATTTATGGCAGGTGAACATGCCCATTTTCAGCAGGTGAAAATGCCCATTTTGTGTTGTAATGGTCCTTTACAAGAATTCCAAGCTGTCCCGTGAGCTCAGATCTTTATATTATGAAGCTCTAGAATCAGACCAAGTCATATTTAGGCAGAAATCACCTTTCATTAACTGCATTTGGCCTTCAAATCAATTTATGGCAGGTGAAAATGCCCATTTTGTGCTCTAATGGTCCTTTACAAGAATTCCAAGCTGGCCCGTGAGCTCAAATCTTTATATTATGAAGCTTTAGAATCAGATCAAGTCATATTCAGGCAGAAATCACCTTTCATTAACTGCATTTGGCCTTCAATCAATTTATGGCAGGTGAAAATGCCCATTTTGTGCTCTAATGGTCCTTTACAAGAATTCCAAGCTGTCCTGAGAGCTCAGATCTTTATATTATGAAGCCCTAGAATCAGATCAAGTCCTATTTAAGCAGAAATCACCTTTCATTAACTGCATTTGGCCTTCAATCAATTTATGGCAGGTGGAAAGGCCTTCAATCAATTTTCAGCAGGTGAAAATGCCCATTTTGTGTTGTCATGGTCCTTTACAAGAATTCCAAGCTGTCCTGAGAGCTCAGATCTTTATATCATGAAGCCCTAGAATCAGATCAAGTCATATTTTGGCAGAAATCACCTTTCATTAACTGCATTTGGCCGTCAATCAATTTATGGCAGGTGAACATGCCCATTTTGTGTTGTAATGGTCCTTTACAAGAATTCCAAGCTGTCCTGTGAGCTCAGATCTTTATTTTATGAAGCTCTAGAATCAGACGAAGATATATTCAGGCAGAAATAACCTTTCATTAACTGCATTTGGCCTTCAATCAATTTATGGCAGGTGAACATGCCTTCAATCAATTTTCAGCAGGTGAAAATGCCCATTTTGTGTTGTAATGGTCCTTTACAAGAATTCCAAGCTGTCCCATGAGCTCAGATCTTGATATTATGCAGCTCTAGAATCAGACCAAGATATATTCAGGCAGAAATCACCGTTCATTAACTGCATTTGGCCTTCAATCAATTTATGGCAGGTGAACATGCCCATTTTCAGCAGGTGAAAATGCCCATTTTGTGTTGTAATGGTCCTTTACAAGAATTCCAAGCTGGCCCGTGAGCTCAAATCTTTATATTATGAAGCTCTAGAATCAGATCAAGTCATATTTAGGCAGAAATCACCCTTCATTAACTGCATTTGGCCTTCAATCAATTTATGGCAGGTGAAAATGCCTTCAATCAATTTTTGGCAGGTGAAAATGCCCATTTTGTGTTGTAATGGTCCTTTACAAGAATTCCAAGCTGTCCCGTGAGCTCAGATCTTTATATTATGAAGCTCTAGAATCAGACGAAGATATATTCAGGCAGAAATCACCTTTCATTAACTGCATTTGGTCTTCAATCAATTTATGGCAGGTGAACATGCCCATTTTCAGCAGGTGAAAATGCCCATTTTGTGTTGTAATGGTCCTTTACAAGAATTCCAAGCTGTCCTGTGAGCTCAGATCTTTATATTATGAAGCTCTAGAATCAGATCAAGTAATATTTTCAGGCAGAAATCACCTTTCATTAACTGCATTTGGCCTTCAATCAATTTATGGCAGGTGAACATGCCTTCAATCAATTTATGGCAGGTGAAAATGCCCATTTTGTGCTCTAATGGTCCTTTACAAGAATTCCAAGCTGTCCTGAGAGCTCAGATCTTTATATTATGAAGCCCTAGAATCAGATCAAGTCCTATTTAAGCAGAAATCACCTTTCATTAACTGCATTTGGCCTTCAATCAATTTATGGCAGGTGGAAAGGCCTTCAATCAATTTTCAGCAGGTGAAAATGCCCATTTTGTGTTGTAATGGTCCTTTACAAGAATTCCAAGCTGTCCCGTGAGCTCAGATCTTTATATTATGAAGCTCTAGAATCAGACCAAGATATATTCAGGCAGAAATCACCTTTCATTAACTGCATTTGGCCTTCAATCAATTTATGGCAGGTGAACATGCCTTCAATCAATTTTTGGCAGGTGAAAATGCCCATTTTGTGTTGTAATGGTCCTTTAGAAGAATTCCAAGCTGTCCTGTGAGCTCAGATCTTTATATTATGAAGCTCTAGAATCAGATCAAGTCATATTTAGGCAGAAATCACCTTTCATTCACTGCATTTGGCCTTCAATCAATTTATGGCAGGTGAACATGCCCATTTTCAGCAGGTGAAAATGCCCATTTTGTGTTGTAATGGTCCTTTACAAGAATTCCAAGCTGTCCTGCGAGCTCAGATCTTTATATTATGAAGCTCTAGAATCAGACGAAGATATATTCAGGCAGAAATCACCTTTCATTAACTGCATTTGGCCTTCAATCAATTTATGGCAGGTGAACATGCCCATTTTCAGCAGGTGAAAATGCCCATTTTGTGTTGTAATGGTCCTTTACAAGAATTCCAAGCTGTCCTGTGAGCTCAGATCTTGATATTATGCAGCTCTAGAATCAGACAAAGATATATTCAGGCAGAAATCACCTTTCATTAACTGCATTTGGCCTTCAATCAATTTATGGCAGGTGAACATGCCCATTTTCAGCAGGTGAAAATGCCCATTTTGTGTTGTAATGGTCCTTTACAAGAATTCCAAGCTGGCCCGTGAGCTCAAATCTTTATATTATGAAGCTCTAGAATCAGATCAAGTCATATTTAGGCAGAAATCACCTTTCATTAACTGCATTTGGCCTTCAATCAATTTATGGCAGGTGAACATGCCTTCAATCAATTTTTGGCAGGTGAAAATGCCCATTTTGTGTTGTAATGGTCCTTTACAAGAATTCCAAGCTGTCCCGTGAGCTCAGATCTTGATATTATGCAGCTCTAGAATCAGACCAAGATATATTCAGGCAGAAATCACCTTTCATTAACTGCATTTGGCCTTCAATCAATTTATGGCAGGTGAACATGCCCATTTTCAGCAGGTGAAAATGCCCATTTTGTGTTGTAATGGTCCTTTACAAGAATTCCAAGCTGGCCCGTGAGCTCAAATCTTTATATTATGAATCTCTAGAATCAGATCAAGTCATATTTAGGCAGAAATCACCTTTCATTAACTGCATTTGGCCTTCAATCAATTTATGGCAGGTGAAAATGCCTTCAATCAATTCTTGGCAGGTGAAAATGCCCATTTTGTGTTGTAATGGTCCTTTACAAGAATTCCAAGCTGTCCTGAGAGCTCAGATCTTTATATTATGAAGCTCTAGAATCAGACGAAGATATATTCAGGCAGAAATCACCTGTCATTAACTGCATTTGGCCTTCAATCAATTTACGGCAGGTGAACATGCCCATTTTCAGCAGGTGAAAATGCCCATTTTGTGTTGTAATGGTCCTTTACAAGAATTCCAAGCTGTCCCGTGAGCTCAGATCTTGATATTATGCAGCTCTAGAATCAGACAAAGATATATTCAGGCAGAAATCACCTTTCATTAACTGCATTTGGCCTTCAATCAATTTATGGCAGGTGAAAAGGCCTTCAATCAATTTTTGGCAGGTGAAAATGCCCATTTTGTGTTGTAATGGTCCTTTACAAGAATTCCAAGCTGTCCCGTGAGCTCAGATCTTGATATTATGAAGCTCTAGAATCAGACCAAGATATATTCAGGCAGAAATCACCTTTCATTAACTGCATTTGGCCTTCAATCAATTTATGGCAGGTGAACATGCCCATTTTCAGCAGGTGAAAATGCCCATTTTGTGTTGTAATGGTCCTTTACAAGAATTCCAAGCTGGCCCGTGAGCTCAAATCTTTATATTATGAATCTCTAGAATCAGATCAAGTCATATCTAGGCAGAAATCACCCTTCATTAACTGCATTTGGCCTTCAATCAATTTATGGCAGGTGAAAATGCCTTCAATCAATTTTCAGCAGGTGAAAATGCCCATTTTGTGTTGTAATGGTCCTTTACAAGAATTCCAAGCTGTCCTGAGAGCTCAGATCTTTATATTATGAAGCTCTAGAATCAGACGAAGATATATTCAGGCAGAAATCACCTGTCATTAACTGCATTTGGCCTTCCATCAATTTACGGCAGGTGAACATGCCCATTTTCAGCAGGTGAAAATGCCCATTTTGTGTTGTAATCGTCCTTTACAAGAATTCCAAGCTGGCCCGTGAGCTCAAATCTTTATATTATGAAGCTCTAGAATCAGATCAAGTCATATTTAGGCAGAAATCACCTTTCATTAACTGCATTTGGCCTTCAATCAATTTATGGCAGGTGAAAATGCCTTCAATCAATTTTTGGCAGGTGAAAATGCCCATTTTGTGTTGTAATCGTCCTTTACAAGAATTCCAAGCTGGCCCGTGAGCTCAAATCTTTATATTATGAAGCTCTAGAATCAGATCAAGTAATATTTTGGCAGAAATCACCTTTCATTAACTGCATTTGGCCTTCAATCAATTTTTGGCAAGTGAAAATGCCCATTTTGTGTTGTAATGGTCCTTTACAAGAATTCCAAGCTGTCCCGAGAGCTAAAATCTTTATAGTATGAAGCTCTAGAATCAGACGAAGATATATTCAGGCAGAAATAACCTTTTATTAACTGCATTTGGCCTTCAATCAATTTTTGGCAGGTGAAAATGCCCATTTTGTGTTGTAATGGTCCTTTACAAGAATTCCAAGCTGTCCTGTGAGCTCAGATCCTTATATTATGAAGCTCTAGAATCAGATCAAGTCATATTTAGGCAGAAATCACCTTTCATTAACTGCATTTGGCCTTCAATCAATTTATGGCAGGTGAACATGCCTTCAATCAATTTTTGGCAGGTGAAAATGCCCATTTTGTGTTGTAATGGTCCTTTACAAGAATTCCAAGCTGTCCCGTGAGCTCAGATCTTGATATTATGCAGCTCTAGAATCAGACAAAGATACATTCAGGCAGAAATCACCTTTTATTAACTGCATTTGGCCTTCAATCAATTTATGGCAGGTGAACATGCCCATTTTCAGCAGGTGAAAATGCCCATTTTGTGTTGTAATGGTCCTTTACAAGAATTCCAAGCTGGCCCGTGAGCTCAAATCTTTATATTATGAAGCTCTAGAATCAGATCAAGTCATATTTAGGCACAAATCACCTTTCATTAACTGCATTTGGCCTTCAATCAATTTATGGCAGGTGAAAATGCCTTCAATCAATTTTTGGCAGGTGAAAATGCCCATTTTGTGTTGTAATGGTCCTTTACAAGAATTCCAAGCTGTCCTGTGAGCTCAGATCCTTATATTATGAAGCTCTAGAATCAGATCAAGTCATATTTAGGCAGAAATCACCTTTCATTAACTGCATTTGGCCTTCAATCAATTTATGGCAGGTGAAATGCCTTCAATCAATTTTTGGCAGGTGAAAATGCCCATTTTGTGTTGTAATGGTCCTTTACAAGAATTCCAAGCTGTCCCGTGAGCTCAGATCTTGTTATTATGCAGCTCTAGAATCAGACCAAGATATATTCAGGCAGAAATCACCTTTCATTAACTGCATTTGGCCTTCAATCAATTTATGGCAGGTGAACTTGCCCATTTTCAGCAGGTGAAAATGCCCATTTTGTGTTGTAATGGTCCTTTACAAGAATTCCAAGCTGTCCTGTGAGCTCAGATCCTTATATTATGAAGCTCTAGAATCAGATCAAGTCATATTTAGGCAGAAATCACCTTTCATTAACTGCATTTGGCCTTCAATCAATTTATGGCAGGTGAACATGCCCATTTTCAGCAGGTGAAAATGCCCATTTTGTGTTGTAATGGTCCTTTACAAGAATTCCAAGCTGTCCCGTGAGCTCAGATCTTGATATTATGCAGCTCTAGAATCAGACAAAGATATATTCAGGCAGAAATCACCCTTCATTAACTGCATTTGGCCTTCAATCAATTTATGGCAGGTGAAAATGCCCATTTTGTGTTCTAATGGTCCTTTACAAGAATTCCAAGCTGTCCTGCGAGCTCAGATCTTTATATTATGAAGCTCTAGAATCAGATCAAGTCATATTTAGGCAGAAATCACCCTTCATTAACTGCATTTGGCCTTCAATCAATTTATGGCAGGTGAAAATGCCTTCAATCAATTTTCGGCAGGTGAAAATGCCCATTTTGTGTTGTAATGGTCCTTTACAAGAATTCCAAGCTGTCCCGTGAGCTCAGATCTTGATATTATGCAGCTCTAGAATCAGACCAAGATATATTCAGGCAGAAATCACCTTTCATTAACTGCATTTGGCCTTCAATCAATTTATGGCAGGTGAACATGCCCATTTTCAGCAGGTGAAAATGCCCATTTTGTTTTGTAATGGTCCTTTACAAGAATTCCAAGCTGTCCCGTGAGCTCAGATCTTTATATTATGAAGCTCTAGAATCAGTTCAAGTCATATTTAGGCAGAAATCACCCTTCATTAACTGCGTTTGGCCTTCAATCAATTTATGGCAGGTGAACATGCCCATTTTGTGTTGTAATGGTCCTTTACAAGAATTCCAAGCTGTCCTGTGAGCTCAGATCTTTATATTATGAAGCTCTAGAATCAGATCAAGTAATATTTTCAGGCAGAAATCACCTTTCATTAACTGCATTTGGCCTTCAATCAATTTATGGCAGGTGAACATGCCCATTTTCAGCAGGTGAAAATGCCCATTTTGTGTTGTAATGGTCCTTTACAAGAATTCCAAGCTGTCCCGTGAGCTCAGATCTTTATATTATGAAGCTCTAGAATCAGATCAAGTCATATTTAGGCAGAAATCACCTTTCATTAACAATGTAAGTTGTTCCCTGCAGCATGAGATAAACTTTTTGAAGAGAGAGTCATTTCAGGGTGTCAGCGATGCTTATCAAAATGTATTCACTTTATTATAGCCATTTTTTGCACGTGAAGTCTCTTTAGGTCCATGCATGTCATGTGATGAGAAGTTCTGGCTGTGGCCACTACACCGAAATCTCCTCACAGCCCTTTGCTGTTGCTTGGGTTTTGCATATATTCATGACATCTTCAATCATCATCTCTTTATACTTTGTCACCCGACAATGGCAAACATCACACCAGATGAACACACACAGCCACAAACTGTGTCAAAATGTGTAGAGCCACCAACATATGACCACGCTGCCATACTAAACATGGAAGAGAGATAAATAATTCTGAACAGTTTTTTTTGTTTCTCTTTAACATCTATTCAATACGCCCACAAATGTCAAACTCACTCCCACTCCATCTGCATAAATCTCCACTTTATAACCATTAGTTTATTGTTTTTAACTTTATTTTACCACTTGGTCAACAAGGCTGACATTAAAAACAATAACATAATGCCATAATGCTGATTAAAACTTTCTTCTGATGTAGCTCCAGCTTGCAGCATGGGAAAAAAAAAAACAACAAAAAAAAACATTTACACGATTCTCTTTTTATTTTTGGCTGCATTTCCAGACTTTGCTGAAAATTCCCCTGACAGCTGGACAGAAACATAACTAGTCACAGAGAGAGGAGAGTCCCTGTGTTTCATTTTCAACCCTGCCTTGTTCATTTAGCACCCGGATGCCTTAGTATTTATTCCATCTCTGCTCTGTCACTGCCTGTCCTCGCAGCCCCTGTCAGCACCGGGTTCATCACTGCAACTGAGCTGAAATGAAAATCGTATGAAAAAAAAAAATAAAAGTTCCTCCTGACATGGACTGAAGACGGGGGCAAAATGGGGACAGACACCAGACAAAAATAATACTGTCATCAGAGGGGAAAAAAACTACATCTAGAAGTTTCTGGGAATGAAGGAAAAAGTTTTCCTCAAACTGATGCTGCGAGTTCTTTGAAATCTGAGCTGCTTTTTGACATTTGGGAGGCCCAGAGGACGTTCAGGCACGCCAAGGAAACAGCCATTGATGTATGACTTTATCAATATAAAAATGAAATATGTATGAGAATGTAATCTTAAATAGAGGTCCCACCTGCTCTTGTGCACAGGGAGGTCAAAGGTCAGGATCAGGACAGTGTATAAGAATACAGAGAACGTAAGTAATCATAACTCAGGAGCTTTAAACGTTTGGATCACAGATGAACGAGAGGTAGAAACCACAAGAAGATTCATACACTGAATTATATCAACTCTTTGCACACTCACTTGCCAACTTTAAGACAAGAATTATCTACTTCTTTTATGCAAATTTAGTTTACACTTAGATTAACTGATAGAGACCTGACAACAGCAGATACTAGAATATTATAATTCTTTCAAGAATATTTCAGGAGCCCTGTCCTTCACTGTCATAGCTCTGATGACTATTTGATGGATTGCTGTAGCACCTTTATTGTCTCATATAAATCAAAATATGTTTTTCTTCGCAATAAAAGTTCATAAATCAGTACAGAAACCTAATTTTAAAAAAAGCCACCAAGATTTATGTGATTAAAACTTATATTATCTGCATAGTCACATTTTCTTTTCACATTATTTCATAGTAGAGTTGCACACGGTAACTCACACACACACACGCAGCGCACACACACACGCACATACTGCACACCTTTCCCTGCTCCCTTCTGTCCTGTGGTAAATTGTCATGACAACACACACATCCTTCTTCCCCTCACTGTACAACAGCGCGGCCAAGGGCGCAGCTCTCACTCAGGTATTCAAACACTCAAACAGCTGAGAAAAACTTACCGGGTGTGTGGAAATGCGCGTGCCACAACAGACCTGTCCGCTTCCGGCGGAGAAACCGGGCGTAATCCGGTACGTCATTATATAGGAGGATGACGCCCACTTTTATTAATCATGTGACTCGGTATGAAATTTTTTGTTAGTAACATCAATTTGTCCGATACAATGCAGGTTCTAGGGAGGAGACATGTTGACCAAACTTGCATAAGTTTTGTTTTGTGGTGGGCATTTGTGCAGAAAATTAAGAAACATACATTTTTTTTCCGAGTAAACCTGGATTATCGGAAAGATCAACAAGGTTAGAGAGAGAACCCGGTGACTCTTCTCTTTTTTTGTCAACTTGTTGAGGACTAAGTTGTTTAAATAAACTTTACTGGACAAAAACAATCCAAACCAAACCCGGATTTAGTATTTGTGTTCAGTACTTATCCATAAAGCATGACGGTCCTTTCACACCGTGATTTGAGCTCTGCTGGGTTCAGTGCACTTAGCCCCCAACAGTTCAGTTATGCCGAGCGCTGTGCTTTGTTGCGAGTGTCAACCAATTCTAGCTGACATTGCTGAGAGCTACTTCTTGTCATAGTACTGTAAATCTGCTCTGCTGGATAAACTCCGCTGTGACACCAGTATATTACCACAGGTAATATTGTCTGACTGATATATTGGTAAGGTTCGAAATAAAACTATAAAAGCTGTAACCGTCAGGGGGGAACTACTTCACACTACCCAGTGGAAATAACGTCCATGGCCGACCCCAAACCGCGGAACAATTCTTTTACCGTCATTTCAAAGTCAAATTACTCCTTATCATGTCTTCACACAATTCTTTTTATACACTTTGTAGCCCCAAAATAAACATCTAATCTACGGAAATACGCTCAGCCATAATGCATCAAATGCAACTGACGTGTCTGTTTGACATCATGAATCAAATCATCACTGTTGTCTGAGTGTTAAATCTCTTTTTAACCGAGTATCATTGTGCACAAAGCAGACCAGACCTTCTTATTTCATCCCTTGGCATGCTGGTACACACACACACACACACACACACACGCACACGCACACACACACACACACACACACACACATAAAGGAACTGCAGACCAGTCCTGGTTCTGCTTTCAACAGGTATCTTATCAAATAAATGCATCATCATAGCTCTGTGAACTATGCCACTCGGAAAAGTGTTTGATATCAGGGGAGACTTCTCCCTTTATTTCCCTCTTTATGTGTATCTCACACACACACACTAACACACACAATCCCGCAATTCACAGTCACTCCCTGAAGACATCTCTAAAGACTTTGCCTCTTTCTCAAAGAGGTTTCAAAGAGCTTCTCTTTGAATTTCTCATGTCTGGGGAAAAGCTCTGGAAGTTTGGAAATCACAAACCAAGAAACTTCAAAACCACTGTGTAGTGTTGACACACGCACACACACGCATGCACACAAACACACTCTGTGACACAGCCCACACATCCATCCCACACAATGATTTCATCTCAGATGAGACATAATCTTGGTTCTTTCTATTCTTTCGGCTCAAGATTCAAACCGAGTGCGTGTAGTTTGGTTTCCTCAGACAGATATCAGTCATCAAGCCTCCAGTGGTAGCCCTGGATCATGTGACATCAACAGCGCTGGAGCACAAGTATAGATTAGACTTTGAAGTCAGCTTCTCTATCATGGCTACAGTCCAACTTTTCCAATCTCACAGGACAAGAACCGAGACTTATTTCAATGCACGTATCGATATATATGTATTTTTTTAACAGCGTAGACCAAAGTGAGTTTGAGAAATGTTTTAAACATCAGATAAAATACTGTATAAACTATTTCACCAAAGGGGTCAGAGGTCAGAGAGCAGCACATGTGGAGCTGTGCCTTGTTAAAGACGCTTTAATAAGATACAGGCCAAGTACAGAACACTCTTGATGTATTGAAAGATGAAGAAGTACCACCCAGTCCAAGAAGGTTGCTAAGTATCACATTAATCAGCCTGTCCTCTCCAGGAGAACAGCTATGTAGGTCAAACAAAGTTAGTTTAGGGAAGAGGTCCGGCTGGATGGATGGGTCAGACACACCCAGGCTTTCACCCAGGAGACTACTCTTCTGTCCCGTGTGAAACCAAAAGTCTTTGTTGAGCTCTTTAAACCTACATTCATGAGTTAACTTCTGTCATGTCAATATGTAACACAGCTTAAGTTACATAGTGTCTTTGGGAAAGGTCATAACAGCATGCCCCGTCCTGGAAGTCACTGGCAGTCAAACTATTCTGTCATCTAAGTACGAGGACGTGTTGTAATAAAAGAGTAGAAAGAAACACTCATCTGAGAGGCGTGCTCCACTGATCGGAGGATTGTTTTACTCATCGCGGCGAGTTCTGCTCAGGCTGTCAAAACAGTTGTATATCTTTTCTGGTTTAGCAGCAGCTATCAGGTTGATTTACGGTGTATGTAAGATCACATAAAAGTGTGTTTTTGTAGGTAGATTAAAAAAAAGTAAGAAGGAGAGATATGATTCCTGATAAAAGACAAGATGAAGCCTGTATGAGAGAAAATTTTACTTGGTAGAAAACCACAGAACAAGGCTGCTAATTAAGGAACACCTTTAATAAATAGTATATTCTGTATAAAGATACTTTTCAGTATCTCATCATTTACTGAGAGACAAACCGACAGCTCCAATATTCAGAACGATGGACTACAAACTGGGCAGCTCTAAACATGCTGTGTGTGTGTGCATGTTTGTGTGTTTCAGAGAGAACAGGAGGTGTGTGTGTGTGTGTAAACTTCCCTTAAGACTCTCTTGGCTTTATTAAGGCCAAGTGATTATGCCATAAAAATCACGTAATTAAACCCCAAAACACACACGCACAGGGACCGGGGGACTGCGGGTGTGTGTTTGAGTGGAAAGAAACATAGAAACCGAGTGTGTGTGTGTGTCCCATGTGTGCTAGTTATGGCTGCTTTCCAGTGGCAGGCACTCTCACTTGGTCCTAAGGGAGACTCAAACACACACACGTGTACACACACACACACACACACACACACACACACACACACGCACTTTCTCTCTATTTAAACCAGCAGGACAATGGAGGCAGAGCTTCCAGCTCCATCAAACACATGGTCTACGCAGGAAGCCAAAGGGGGATTGAATCTTTGTTTATTGAAGCTTCAGTCTGTGGGAAGCAAGGATCTATTGTTAGACAGCCAGGTATTCTTTCAATCGTATCCATCCGTCCTTCAGCCGCCACACACACACTTAGCTAAACAGGATATTTCAGTTTAATCCCATCTGTGTGCCTATTTTTCCAGAAATGAACTGTTATGTTACTTTTTAAATGATACATAAAGACATAAATGAATGTTGTCTTTGCTCTACGATTGATCCAATTAATTTTTTTAATGTAATGTAGCCTATAGGCAGTTATGTGTTTAGGATAAGTGTATTCAGTGAGTTTTGTCAAGTTGTCCATAAGAAGAAACTAAACACAGCAATGGAGTGAACACGCATTGACTGGTTGTGCGGCGACACAGGCCACACAGAGGATGATAGAGAGTAAGAAAACTATTCGAGCGTCCTCGAAACTCTGACTGTAAAAGACAAGCACGTTACTTTCTGCTGAGCTGTGTGACATTAAATAACAGAGTCACATGTGTCCTTAATCGCACTTCACTGCTCACTATGGAGTATAGTATTTAAGAAGGACTGGTCAATGACTGTCTAACAACTGCTACAAAGCATTTGTTTACTTCAGATGTCAAGTACCTGTCAGGAGCTCAACGATGCTAGCAGCTTGGTTCCAGCTAGAACTAGAAACATGATTATGTGTATGTCGATGGGTTCTTGATTTCTTCCACAGAAGAGTCAATCTTCCTGTTGTCAAAGCCTCAGTCCCTCTCCCCCTCAGGATAATTTGTCAAGTGTCTTTAAAGCCCATGATGCGCAGGTGGTGCACTTAGCTGTGATAAAGACAGGAGTGGGAGGGTCAAAACCACTCCGCAAGCGCAAGTGTCTTCAAATTCTTATTTGGGGTCTTTAACATCCTAGATTTCTCATTACAGTTCTGCCCAACATTGTCTGCTGAACATGAAAACTGTTGGCCCATCCCTTTAAAAAATGCTGGAAGTGCTAACGCATTATCCACATGCACGTACACGGCCAAAATGGCAGCCAGTAAAAGCCTTTTTCCACTGAAAGTGAAGTAGACTGAACAGTGCGGCCCTAACAGCAGCGTGTAACAGAGGCTTTTAGTGGGTGTTTATAAAAGCTGTCAAACACCCAGGAGAGGAGACGAGTAAAGGTTAGGACAAGGCAAGAGAAGCTGGAGAGGTAAAAAAAAAAAAAGAGGAGAGGAGAGGGGGAAGATGGTAAAGAGAGGTGCAGGGCAGAGATTTTAAGATGATTAGCAAAGTACAAAAAAAAAAAAAAAAAAACTGAATGAAGGGAACAAAGGCAGACACAGAAGTGGTGGTGAACCTTCTGGAGGATGATGATGAGGGTTTGAGGGAAGATTAGAGGACCGAGGAGAGTTGGAGAGTTGGTAGGAGGTGAGGAGATGATGAACAGACTATTTGATAGAAAGTTGAGTTGTGGTAAGAAACTATCTAATACTAACATGGACAACATTTTCGCCAAAAGGCTGAATTGCAGTCTGGAGATAGTGTTCAAAGAGAAGTCTGGTTTGCCCAGAGTTGTCTGGACATTCACTTCCATTTTTCACACATTGGGCAGGAAGCAGAAAGGCAGCAGAAAGTGGACACCTCAAAGGAAAAGGATCAATACGCTTATTTGAGAGAGTTAGATAAGGAGGTCAATGCACCTTTCATGTCTGCGGGTTAAGTATGGAGCTAAAGATCCGGATGCTTCTGCTATAACAATTTCTTACTTCTGTGCAGTGTCTCTGATGGTTGCCTAGCAACTTCTCTCCATGTCATCAAGACTCAGGGAAGTCACTGCTTCTGCTTGTTGTTAGTTGTATGTTATGTAACTCCCCATACAACAAATTATAGTATGCTAATCAGTGAAGTAAGCAGATTTGTGTCTGCTGGCACCGGCTTCATACTTAACGAGCGCTTCGTATCGACGTTCTTCAAACCGCGGCACGGAAGAAAATGAGGTGAACTGGTTCGTTAGATCTGTACTTTCTACATGACAAGATGAGCTACTGTTGTTAAACTCAGGTTTTTGTATTCAGAAGGAGGGGATCTGCACGTGAGTAGGATACCTAGTGGTGGCGGCTGGTGGTGGAAGAAGACCTGACTGAGGGGGACGTGGCAGGAGAGTGGCAGTGAGGTATTTTTGGGGGCACAAGCAGACGTTTCCAAAACAAGACTTAAACTAGTGTGCAGTTATCGCTAGGGAGACTGAACAGGGAGGAGGCAAACATCCTCCAATTGACATCTAAGGCTTGTCATATCAATATGTCTCTCTGTGATTGAGTGAGCTGATCCATAAAATAAATGAAGTGCAGAATTCTGTAGGTGTTGAAAGAAATGGCACACACACGCACAGACACACAGAGCTTTCAGACAAACCCTCCTCTGTCCCTGTCTCTGCTTGTCCAGGTGTCTAAGTTGTACTGACAAACAGCTCGGGGCAGCGAGGCTCTCCTGGGAAAGGAAAAGTATCATTGGACACTGTGTGATCACACTGTTGTGACATGGAAGCTGATGCTGAAGTATTTATATCCACTTGTTCCTCACTGAAAATGGTGGTGTTTCCTGGTGTAGAAGCTGTATCAGCATATTTCACTTCTCCAGTGTGTGTTTATGTGTGTATGTGTGTGTATGTGTGTGGCAACTACATCCAATTAAATTGTAAGCTGTCCTCAAACAGTGGTGAAGGGTCATAAGTTGTAAGTTAGTTGGCGTGTATATATGTACTGTGAAGAAGTCAGGCAGCCTGTGTGTGTGTGTTTCAGGGGAATCTGTGGCCAAAGTGAGTACATGCAGTTTTATGAGGCCTACAGACAAAGTGCTGTGTCAAGACAAACTTTGATTTGTGTTCAATACATGCTGTATCTGCTTTCTCTCTATCCATCCGCTCCTCTCTTTCAGAGGTCCCTCTCCTCGGCTGTCCTCTCTCTTGTAAAACAAATGGATGTGTGTTCCCTTCCCGTTCAGCCTCTTTTCGCTCTTCCAGGTTTTGGACTTGTGACAGAATCTGAGAAATATTGAGAATCCACATTGTGGCCAGACGCAGAACTAGAGGAGTTGTAAATCTCCAAGTTGTTGACAAGAAAACAAGCCAAAATAATGAAATGTAATGCTGATGCATCAAAAGAAGGCCTTATCAGCAACACGGGCCAAATAAAACTCAAAAAAGAGCAACACTCAGTGCTTTATAAAGCATATCACAGGAAACTTTTTATTTAAAGCCAAGTTACCAAAATAAATGGTAGCAGCAGAGAGAACAGGGCATCTGAAGAACCTTGAAACGTCCTGTAATATTTTACACTTTATATGCCTAATACATGCTTGATGTACTGAGCACTATCCTTTTCACTCCAACTGTAACAGAGAGGTTATCAGCTCTTTATGGGCCCACGACATTACTTTTCTCCTCATTCAGTCCTGAGCAACTAGTTACCACAGCTACATGGAATCAAAGTGACAAAGTGTGATTGCATATAATAAATTATGAGTACACAGTCCAGTCCAAGATTGACTCTTGCCACTTTTGTGCTATGTCATTAGCCAGCAACAATGACAACAGTTATACTTTACCATTCATTACCATTATATTAAGACCCATCAAGATAGAAATCTGAGGTGGCTCCATTAAAGCATCGCAGAAGCAGAGGGAGCATATAATGATATACAATAATATGAATGAATGAGTCATATCAAAAAAAAAAAAAAAAAAAAAGTCTGACAAAGTCATGAAAGATCATAATGATTGTTCTTCTGTGAGTTGGTAGGTTAAACCTGTGCCAGTCAACCCTCAGACAAAACAAACATTTAGCTATAAGTCTGACGTCTCTCCACACAGATGTGATGTTTCCCTCTGCTCATGTTTTTTCATCTCTCCGGTGCAGACGAAGCTTCGGTCGACGCTCGCTGACAGGACCGAGAGCTGAGGCGCTCTCCAAGGTGCTGATCCTGCTGCGGGGGAGCAGCTAGGAGCTGTCCAGCGTGCTGAACCTCAGTGGAGGGAAGGCAGATACTTCCAGCTAATATCTTCCTCATCTAATCATAGATGAAGATCGAAATTTTAGGAATTCAATATCTGGTGTTGACATGCATTTTCATTTTGCACATAACAACAGCCGGTTGGAAACATGTTGAAAGGAAATGCCACAGAAAAGCACCGATGTCTAGCTATATAGACAGCTGTGGGATAATATACTTCCACAGAACTTCTAACCAGTTGTCCAAACCACCTCAACTGACTCCTTTCAACATGAAGGAGCCTGGATGGATGTTTGAGCTCCTCACTCTAAAGATAAGCCCACACACCCTGCGAATCAGAATATTATTTCATACCTTTATTTCAGTCTCAAAATGTTCTGCACATGCTCATTTATTTCCTCTATTTTTGTCATTCAACACAAATTTACAGCAACAGCTCTGACCAGATGAGCCAGAACAGCAGCTTTAGCAGTACGTGCACGGCCAAATGGGCCAAACAAGCTTGTGTTGGTCGACCTGTAAAACAGTGGCTGCTCTGGAATTCTAAAGAACATCCAGATGGCAGCTTTGCCTCTGGGTCACATTTGTTGAAACAGGCAAGTCGCTTATTTAAAACAACAACCAAATGTCATCGTTGTCAAGGGACAGGTATGGCAACCAGAGGTGTCACCTGAAAGCTCTGTATTAAATCAGATGGACTGAGAGCTCAGGCGTGATGCTATATTTAGTGTTGAGAAGGTTACAAACATTCTGCATTGTCCTCTTATCATATTTTCTTGGACAAAGACAGCTGACCTTCACGTCCCTTATCTGAGAATCCTTTTGCAGCTTTCATTAGCAAAGCTTAATAGAAAATCATCCCCCTTTATGACCTTGTTTCTTTATATTGGTTGTTGAGCTGACCTTTTGACTCCCGGTGGCATTAAAAATGCTCTCACCCAATCAAACGCGACTTTCTGAACCTGTGAAGCTGCTCTGTAAAACAAAACCTGGAAATGAAATGAGGCCTTTACTTTCTCAGGGACAAAAGAATAAATGAAATCATTTTCTAACTATCACTTAATATGATGTTTATGCTAAAAGGCTTTTATGAAACACATTACTCCACTCCCGCCATCCCTAAACGGCACAAATGAAGTCATTTCATGCATTTCTTCTACCTGTGTCAAGTACAGCAGGCAAATACTGGAAGTTTTGAACAAATAAATCCAGTCAATTTACTGACAATGACATCGCTTGTCACCAGTCTTCCCTTCTGCTCATTAACAAATACATCTCGTTAAATAGCCTGTTTAATATACTAAATGATATTGACAGAGGAACTTTGGTCCTGGTCAAATAGCTCAGTTGTCTTGGCACTTGTAAACATCTCTATAACAGCAAAGTGGAACATGGTAACAGTCCAGTGTGCTTCGGTGTCATTTGTCCTGTTAGTCATTCACCTTGGTGCTGCCCCGCCATTACAGCTCTTATTTCTTAAGGCTGTAGTGGCATTTACAAGCTCAACTGACAGGGAGTCCTAAGTGGAATTGAACGCCGCGGGCCCAGACACGAGAGAGAGCTCATTCACCAAAAACCACTCAATAACACCAATGACAGCTTAGGTCAGGTTGGGTGGGTGTCTGCGTGTGTGTGTGGGTGCAGATGCCACATGTGTTTCTTCTGTATTAGTGTTACTAATCAGTGTATCACAACTTAAAGCTTTTAGCTTTCAGGAAGCTGAAAAAAAAATCCCAAAATAAACACTTTAACGAGACACATTTAGCGCCAGCAATGCAAATCTGTGTTCACGCAGTCATCACTGAACCAGTTAATATTCATGTGGGCTGTGAGCGATGTGGAGGAGTGGATATTTTTTCTAACAGCTATCAACTCTCCCGTTTATGTCCACCTCGGTTGGTAAACTATCAGCTGCAAGGCTGTCCTAAATGTTTCCACACAGCACGCTGGCCTAATCAAAGCTGTTTTACTACTTTATTATTTAGTTATTTATTTAAAGCTGTCCTCCTGCTTTCTATCCAACATACATGATGAAACAAAACTCAGCTGGGATAGACTCCAACCCCTGCAAACCTGCTGAGAATAATGGATGGATCTTAGAGAAGATGGATGTTTTTTGGATGGATTAATCAAATTCACATTTCCCAGCACAGACTATTCCTTTAATTGTGCGTGTTGGTGTGATACAAATAAGATCACAATGATGTGATGATGTTTTACCTCCCACTTTCACTATTGTTCCTAAATGTACATGTGTTTTCCCAGAGGTGATGTTTGCTTCTTCGGTCAAATGTTTTCTCTTTGATTCGCTGACTGTGAATCAAAGGATCCTTCCATCCATCTGCTGCTAATCTTGGGAGGGAACACACATGCTGGTGAGTATCAGTTCCACTTGTTGCCCAAAACGCTAATCCTCGCAAGCAGTTAGTGGTTTAATTCATTTGTACACACTGTGATTAGCTTCTCCCTCTAGCAGAGCCCAGCTGCCACCACGAAGATTTTCTTCCCCCTTTCACTTTAAACATCACAGGGCCTCACAGCCTGTGTTACACTAACTAATCTTGTAAGTGGAAGGGAGCAAGTTACGACCTGAGGGGGCTGCGTTTATCTATTTGAATGAAAAGGTTTGACCTGCTGGGTCCTGGATTCATGATTTTTTTTTTTTTTTTTGCCTCCAGGCTCAGGTTTGTTCTCAAAAGGACGACCAAGAGATGCCAAAAGCATCTCAGTCAATTTAATGAGGAGGTGAGATGTGTGGTGCAAACCTTTCAGCCTCCGGTCTTCAGGAAATCGTATTAAACTGACTGGAAAGCCCTTCAGCGCGTCAGTCCCTCTTATGTTATTGTTGCCCCTGTCCTTTGCTTTAGTTTCTGTCTGCGTCTGTGTCTGTTAACTTGACTGTAGCTGAGCTCAGTGTGCGAGCGTTCTGTCCCTGTAGCACCTGTGAATCTGATCCAGGGTGCCACTGTAATTATACTAATGTATCAGCATGACTATGTTACACAGACAGTAGGATGTTTAAAGTGTGTTCAGAGGTAACAGAGGGCCGGGGGGCAGAAGAGATTAAAAAAAAAAAAGCAAAGATATAAATGAAGGCCCACTGTCTATCAATCACATCTCTCTTCCTATTTCCTGTTTCCATAAGTACTGTCATTATCATTTCTCTGCTCCCGTAAAATGAATCAGAGGCCCAGACACTGAGTTAATTTCCCAGTCATTCGCCTCATGTGGGTGTGCGTGTGTGCATGTGTGTTAATTTCCAGCCCATAGTGAAACAGCTTGTCAGGGAAAATGGCTATTGTATGCTGGGAGTTTTATGCCATAAGAGCGAGAGGACTTGACTGTACCCTTGGGCCAGTCTGAAATGACCGTGAAAGACTTCCTCTCCTCCTGGCTTGATGTCATTGTTTCTTTTATTCTCTCTTTGTTTCTCCTCATAAATGTTTTAGCCGTCAAAGTGACAAAATAAAATCACGTTACGCTAACCATGTCATTACTCGCATGCTGAATATATTTCCATTTCTGCTGCAGAAGATCTTAATTGAAATGAGGATTTTCTTAATTAAAATTGCACATAAATTGTTTTTGGTACGTCAGAGTAATTGTTCTGACATCTTAATCTGTTTTTTCTCCTCTCTGCCATCTTTACATCTTCATTCTTCTGCACATTTCTAATGTTGTTTCTGTGTTTTGTCCCCATCATTGTCACTGGGTCTCATGATAATGTCCTAGTGAATTAAATGAAATAACACTAAGATAAAATAAAACGATAAACACATTTCTGTGATATATAGCGATATTTTGAGCCTCGTGAAGCTCACTGCGATGGCTCTGGCTGCCATCTTGATAGTCGTGTCTCTGTTGGCTAATCGAAAAATTGTCAAAGACGTGGATCCTCGGTGGATCTGAGGCAGCTTGAGGCACCCACCTGTCAAAACAGCCGCGCTACTATTTCTGCATAACTTTGGGCCTTAATGTAATTGAACAGGTGAGTTGTGTAGATATTCACCCTCAGTACAGTCGTCACAGACGGGGAATTTAGAAGAAGTCGTGATAAGTAGTTAGTTTGTTATTTCTTCAGATATTTGGCAGCTGAATGAAACTGGCATTGATTCACTTAGACTGTTATTTAACTGAGGTTTCGTTGAAACCAGTGGACCTAAATGCTTAACAAGAACTGCAGCTATTGGACTCCAGCTTCTTTTGCCACATTCTGCCACACTCAGTCCTTCAATGAAATTAGCAGGGCAGGTTCCAATGAAGGATAAAATGAGAACAAATAAGAGCCCTGCACTCGGCTTCCTGTCCAAAATCCTCAAAGGAATAGAAGAAAATCTTTCCAAGGCATTTGCTGAACCTCACCCAGCTCACCTCAATGTGAAAAATGTGCAGTGAAATTTCTGGCAGCACTTTTGCACTTGTACTTTTATCATACCGGGGTGAGAGAAGCGACGTGCGGTTAAAATAATTCCTCTGCTTGTGCAATGAATGTCAAGGATTGTGCCAAAGTGCCTTTTCCTCTCGAAATGTTATCTAATACAAAAATACAAGTTACATGAAGCTCAATAGCTTCTTTTCGTTTTTTTCTTGTCGCCAGTAAAGTTTTGTTTTTCCGACTATTTGAAGTCCAGAGTTAGCTGCGACTTTACAAGCATTTTTGTTTTCATTTCATTTCACGTCGGTTTTTCTTTGATAATCTGACTCGATAATGAAATGAGTGAGCTGATCTGCCAGCACAGGAAGATCAGTCGGATTTATTTTTCTTGGAAGCAGCGTGACAAGCCTGGATGCAAGATGAAATAATGTACCTAGCTCATTATTTTTTGCCGCCAGAGTCATTACGTATCATCTTTGTGAATCCAAGGAACTGGCAACCAAGGTTTGAAACTCACACGTCTCTACACTGATAGGAAAAAATTATCACCTCTGTGTCTCCCTTGTAGTCCATCATTTGTTGGGTGGAAGTTCTCTCTCTCTCTCTCTCTCTCTCTCTCTCACACACACACACACACACACAGCTTGACTGCTGTAAAGAAATCCCTCTTCAGACTTTTAAACAAGAAGGGATTTGACAATTATTCTTTATCAAAAATAGATTAAGATACAGTGATATAATATAGAGACAGTGCTGCCTAAGAAACACACGTCTACACACACAAGGCTTTACAATATGACGACATACATTCTAACACATGTATCCATGTAAAGTTATGGTGTGTAGCACTCCATAGGCCTTCAGGACGTCACACACACACGCACAGCCATCTGTGGCATAATACATTGTGAGGTGCAGTTGTCCTTACGTGCATGAATGCAGACTTTCGAGCCAAAGAAAAGGCCTTTTTTGATAGCAAGGTAAAGCGGTGAAAAGATTCTTAATATAGCACACACTTGTTGAAACCTTTTATGTAGCTAAAATGTGTTTTTCTTCCAAACCTTGTCTATAACAGCGTATAGCTTTGCTTGCACGTTGACTGTGCAAGGACCCCGTACAACCCCCAACAATCCCTTTAACACTAGGTGTACATAAGTAATTTAAACAGCTTCATAAACACATATTATTAAAGGCAAAAAAGAGACTCTACCTTTCCTCACACAAAAGGCTCCACTGAGACGCAAGGCCGTGGTCGTCAGTGTGATGGTGAACTGAATTGCTTTTATTTAATTTTTAGGTCACAGGTGCAAACCCACGCTCTCTGAGGATGCAGGGTTCTTCTGACGCTCAGCCAGCTTAGGTAAAGGGACAGTTATACAGAGTTCCTTGCCTCTGTTGCCTGGCAGTCACTGGGTTCTTTTTGCTCATTTCTTTTTCAGAGGAATCTCATGTCATGATGTCATTTCTGATGATTTGTTTAAGACGACCGAAGTGGTCCGTTAGAGACATTACCCAACAAAAAGGCAGAGACAGGTCATTATTCTCAATTAGGGCCCCATTTTAACCAAGAGCCGCCTAAAGAGACGATTACAGTTGATGTTTTGACATTCAGGCATTCTCTTCAGATATGTCCTCTGCTATAATTGCTAATAAGAGTGGCGCTCTGTTTGGGTCAAGCCACATTTAAAGTCAGACACTGAGAGCACTGCCCTGCCTCCACTTGTTTGGAATTGAACATAGCAATCAGCTAATATATAATAATCATTAATTCCATTAATTTACAGAATAGCATAACATAAATTTAAATAAGGCACTGCATCCCATAGGAATATATATGGTTTTAGTTTTCGGACAAATGTACCTTGTTGCCCAGGGGAAGGTTACTCTCTCTCACACACACATACAAACACAGTGTGACCTGCAATACAACTTAATCCAGTGTTAATCCGGACGTCCACACCTTGTGCGCCTCTATCTCTCCTCTGTAGCCTTTACGTTCGACAGCACAAAGCTAATCCTTCTTCTCGCAGTCGGGAAATGAGATACGGTGCAAGGCCCCAAATGTCTTTAGGTGTGTTCAACAAGCGGTGAACTCAATTCTGACTGCCAACTGAGTAACCTGGAAGAGGTGGACTTACAAGTAAGCTTTCAAAAGTTGAATTACTTTTTGATAAAAATAGCATGTTTCATGACTAATTTCAGGTTTGGCCTTTGTCAGTCCTTCATTACTTAATTGGTATCATTAAAGCTGCTTTGACTGTGAATTGGGGTGAATAAAACATGACTCATGAAGCTTTTTTTCTCTGGGATACACAAATCTATCATTGGGCTTGACTGGCACACGGTAGCAATAATATGAATCAGAACCACTGTTCAGTAGATGTGGATAAATTAACAGCAGTCATTATACTCTATTTGGTGTGCTGTCCAAATTCCCCATGAGAAATAAGATGTGGTTTTTAAAATATACCTAATCAGAGCTTTTCTAAACACCCACAAGGTATTGAGATCTCGCTCTAGCATATGTATTTTCATGCTAGAATATTAAGATTTCCTGTCAAAATTGTAATGATCAAGAAAAAACAGATGGCAAAAGCATCCATTAATCTCATTTAGACATCACGAGGGACTTCCTTTTCCTTCTGAGACACACAGAAGGTGAAGCTGCACATTTTTGTGGCTCGAATTTATCAAGATAGAAACGAGGCTGCCTGCAGGGTTATAAACTGTATATTGCAGGTGATGGACAAGGCTTACCATTAACCAGATGAAGAATACTTTCCTCTTTTATCTAATCCTTACCTGCTAGTTAACTCAATATATGTCTTGTTCTACAGTTGTTTGTATTGCTGCAATTGTTTTATTTGAAGCTAAAGGCTAAGAACCTTCTCTTTTCCTTTCCCCAAAGAACTCACATTTCATTAACCACAATGACAAGTGAAAGTAATTGTAAGTGCTCTTCTCACCACAGCACTTTAAAACCTTTGGTTCATTTGAGTGAAAGTCCCTTTCATCCATGAACACAAACAGATGAACTGTGTGAGGTGACAGAAAGATTATGACTATGACATATTAGAGACTTACAAAGTTGATTGAAGTCTGATACCCCAAGCACTGGGAGAAGAACATGGCAGTGGTGGGATTTGAACCCACGCCTCCATAGAGACTGGAGCCTAAATCCAGCGCCTTAGACCACTCGGCCACACTACCACATTTGGCTGCATTCTTGGACCACTTTGAAGCTCCAGAATACCAAGAGAAAAATAACACAAAAGAAACAAAAACTCTAAACATGTAGTCAAACCACTGGACCTTTACAGAGATTCAACACAGGAAGGAGTTCCAGCTTTCTAACATGTCAGGATTAGCTGGGGCTGGTTGGCAACACAGGCCATTAGGAGAGGATGGTTTCGATCCATCGACCTCTGGGTTATGGGCCCAGCACGCTTTCGCTGCGCCACTCTGCTCCAGTGCACAGTTGTAACATTGGTCTCTCGAGAATTTGATGAAACCAGTGAACTTGTAAAAAAAGATGACTGGATTGGCAGATGCCTACCTGAGAAGACTCTACTGTGCAAAAACAGGCCAAGCTTCTGACTCTTCTAGCATTAGAGACTGACAGTCCAAGCCTCAACACACATCACAACATGGCAGTGGTGGGATTTGAACCCACGCCTCCATAGAGACTGGAGCCTAAATCCAGCGCCTTAGACCACTCGGCCACACTACCACAATTTGCCATGTTCTTGGACCACTTTGAAGCTCCAGAATACCAAGAAAGAAAACACAACAGAACCAAATACATAGCACTGGGCCACAGTGTTAATGTGTGTACCTGTGTGTTATTCTATTTAGCTAGAGTAACTTTGCTACTAGCCTCAAGCTGAGGTGAGGAGTTTGATACAGATGTCTGGTGAGCTCACCCCTCTAGCTCCACTTTTGTGCCATTTGTAGTATTGATTCAGGACATTTATCAAACTTCAGATAACTCCCTCTGTAGCCACAAAGGGCTCATATGGGCCCTCGTATGTAGCGCTCTAAAAGATACGCTTTGATGTGTAAAATCAGTGGAGTTCCCTTTGAGGCTGTATTAAATGATGCAAGCATAGAACCTATTGCAATCAGACGAACAGACTCAATCATTCAAAGCCTTTTATGACAAGTTGCCTAAAAGCATATTGTTTTTTTTAGCAGCCAAGAAGAAGAATAGTCAAAGAGCAGGATAAGTGGTGGTATTAATAGCAGTAATAGTGCTAATGGTACTAGCAGCAGAGGTGGCTGCATTGTAATACAACACATGTATAACCCGTTTTCTGCTGTTTGAACTTGAACGACCTCGCATCAACAGAATGAGTAAAATACTTTTCTTTCTTCATCCGCCTCTCATTTTTCTAGTCATTTGCTCAAATTTGCTCTCCCAAGGTGACCCTCACTCTTGCCCTCCTCCCTCCTTTTTCCGCCCTCCCTCTTTTCCATCACACACTTCCCTAATACTCTGTCACTCAGAAAAGAGCTTGCCGGAAAAGAGAGTGCAAGGTGTGTGTGTGTATGTGTGAACATTAGCTGGTATTTGTGTGTGCACACGGTCTGCATGAATATGAGGAGGGAAGCAGTCAAGAGGCAACTAAGAACTAAAGTGTGAAAAGTGAAGGAGACAAGTGCAAAACAAAAAGAGGGGATTAGGAAATGATTCCTCAAATCACAAGTTACAAGTCGATGTCTTGTCAGGTGCTGCTGTTAACTTGTCAGTAACTGCACACACTCTTTGGTCTGGACTCAGAAGGAGTCTGCCCTAAAAACTGGTTGTATGGGGTTACCCAAATTAAAGGACACCTTACCTGGTAGAGCGTGCCAAGCACTGAGTCCTTACTGCAGCAGACAGAGTTCGTATTAACCCACAGCCTTTTGCTTATCCATATCACGGCACGGGGGACTCAAGCCAATCCCAGCTGACATTGGGCAAGAGACAGGCAACCCTCTGAAGTGAACCCGCACAGACACAGGGAGAACAGAAGAAAAAAATACTAGCTATTAAAGTTATTAAGTAACTAAAGTTTGTGATAAGTGAAGGCTACAGTCATCTTTCATTGGCTGTGGAGGCAGAAACACAGCTGTTGAGTGAGTGGCAGTAATGGCCACAAAACATCGCAATGACTCCACTTACTTTGGCATAGCTTCTACTTATTCCAAACACTGAAGGTCTATCAGAACTGTCATCATAAAAGAGTTGAGTTCTTAAAGAAATTACATTTGTTTATCATATACTCTAAGCATCTGGTGAAGAACATGGCAGTGGTGGGATTTGAACCCACGCCTCCACAGAGACTGGAGCCTAAATCCAGCGCCTTAGACCACTCGGCCACACTACCACTGTTTACAGCTTTCTTTGAAGGTATACAGGTATAAACAATGCACTATGTTTTTGAATGCAGCATTGATTTGTCTGCATCCCTCAATAAATGTTAATCCCAAACCAAAACCGTCAGTATGCTAATAGGTAGCTGAAGAGAAACTGTCTTACTCCTTTGTAAAGTACCTGCCCGTGAATTTTATGACATCCATGGTGTTGAACGGTTCAAAACTTTCACCTTCCTTCACACTTTTTCATTCTAAGTAATAAATAAACCACACGTGTCCTAAAGCAGCAAACCTGGAGCTGTAAGCTTTTTTTCCCTGTCCCTGTCAGAGTATGTCCAGTACCCAACAGGATTATTCAGGTGCTCCAATAAATCCCATCATCACCATGTCTCCCTCCACTGTAAGGTCAGCCAAGGTCCTAACGAGTGTCCCTGGCTATAGTTTGGTCTCTGGCTTTTTATAGCCGTGTCCCAGCTCTGAATGGCTCTGGATTTATGTGCTGCTACATAAGCCTTTTCTCTCTCTCTCTCCCTCGCTCTCTCTCTCTGTCTCTCTCTCTGTATTTCCTAACCTCACTCACCCTTCTTTTGCTCCTTCACAGCGCTCCACCACATAGACACACTTTATTTCTCTCCTCAGTATTCATGTAGCGCAGCATATGGCTTTTCTCCTACATTTATGAAGTGTTCAATGGCCCCCTCTCCCTCTCAGTCGTAATGCAAATGTCCTTTAGGTTTCAATTACACCGCCAACCCCCCCGACACACACACTCACACAAAAACACCATCCTTACTCAGTGATTTTTAAACAGATGAACATACTGTACCCTCTCTGCAGGCTTTACATGATGATGATGTGTGTTGTGTGTGTGTGTGTTTGTGTGTGTAAGAGGTATCCATTACTCTGAAAGCTTCCCTCTATCTGATTCATGGTGCTTCTAATGATATTTAACCTGCCGGGCCATTTTGAAAATGGGCCCTGGTCATAAAAATACCTGATGTATGTTTCCATCTGTGTGTCATCCACTCACATCACACACACGCTATCACACATACAACACCATAACCTCACTCTCTCACACACACACAAGCAAATGCAAAAACACAGAGTCATGATCATGTGTGTGCTACTTTAACCTTGCTGCTTTTATCATTAACTGCCACGTGCCACGGGGTGAGGGGCAGTCCATTCATTAGTTTCTCTTCTTCACATTATTAGCTATATTTCACCTCCACCATTATCTGCCCTGTAGATCCGCTCACCCCAGCTGAGTTCATAATTAACCCCCCAGCCTCAAAACTGATAACTGCTAAATATGATATGCTCCAGCAAAGGGAGGCTTTCATCACCCCGAGACCGTTTTTTGGACAGTTTTTAGAGAAGCAATCTTTCTGGAGTTTCAGATTAAAGATGAAGTTGTACAGTTTAAAACTCATTGTAGTGTTGGAAACTGATTGGTGGTGGGTGTGCAAACAGTCTTTCTTTAGAAGGCACTACTAAATGTTTGCTTTAGTCACATCACTGTTGATTAAAATGAAGTTCTCAGTTATTATTGTGTCTGTTTACAAGTCTCGGTAATTCAGTCTCTTAACCTCCATCTCATATTTAACTGCAAACATTCCAGATCCATATTGTAAAGCCCGTTGTGTCAAAATTGTGTTTTGTAATAGTGTGCTATCCTTTATGAATAATATTGACTTGATTAAACATGACTGATATTACAAGTGTCAAATAATCCTAATCATTTTGTTCTTGTTTCAGTACTCTTTACGGTGATTTATTACCTCTACTATAGTTGCATCTGTTGGATCTGCGCTTTAATGAGCTAACCTACTGTTGTGAATACAAAAATGTTCACTGAAGACACCGGAGGGAATTCTATGTGCGATGTTGTGTGTTGAGCACTTCCCCTCGATCTCGCTGATGTAAGTCGTCTCTTTCAGTACACTATAAACACGGTTTACTGTCTGTCTTTTTTTTTTTTTTAAAGATTATTTTTTTGGCCTTTTATTGATAGTACAGCTGAAGATAGACAGGAAGCAGGGGGCAGAGAGAGAGGGGGAGAGACACGCAGTAAATGGCGTCCGATGCGGGAGTCGAACCGGGGCCAGCTGCAGCGAGGACTGTAGCCTCTACACATGGGGTGGCTGCTTAACCCACTACGCCACCGACCGCCCCAAGTTTACTGTCTGTCTTAAGATCTATTTCTGACTCTAAGTTCAGTCTGTTGTCATGTTTTCCTCTGTTCGGAGTATTATTTATTCTGTTGGATTAGCAGCTCATCATCCACCTCTCTCCAATAGAGCTACCACATTATTATGGTTTCTGTGGCATTTACCTAGAATATAACATATTGCATATCTGAGTTTACAACAATGTATTAAGGTATCATTGAGGTATAATGAGTGTAATAATAATTAGAAACAGCAATTCAGACAACAGGCAGCATGAAAACAAGATAATCACCCAGTGCAGACTTAGAGGCTGAACTGGTGCAGATTAATGCTTTATTAGCAAACAGTGAATGAACAAAAGATTACAGATTGACAGACAGGCTTGGTTCAAATTCAGGTGAGGCAGTCCAAACAGTATAACAGAAACAGAAACATGAGGAATGGCGACGAAGTGACACTGAAACCAGGGAACACATGACTAAATACACAAGTAAAGGCACAAAAACAACACAGGTGAATACTAACCAGGGTGGAACAGACAGTCAAAATTGGCAGGATATGCAACAACCACAGGAAGTAAAGTTACAGATACAAGGAGAGGGGAGAATTACAAAATAAAACAGGAAACAGAGAACAAGAAAGACAAAAGGCAAAACAACTAATGAGAATACTATGAGAACCCAAACAAAACAGAGTGCAAACATGTACAGTAAGATTTTTTTTTTTGTATTTTGATAGACATTTCAACAAGGATATATATAAAAACACTGATGTCAATAGTAGCAGTGAGAAAACTCATCCCAGAATTAGAAACGACCCGAGTCCAGATGCTCTTCCTCTAATGTCAAACAGTCAAATGACTTTCTGCATAGTGTTTATTTGCACATTAAAACACATCTCAGTTTTATTTCACTTCTTAATGTTAAGGGTAACAAGCCAGAATATGTGCTGATGTCTCACTTAAATCACACTGTGTAGGCTACTACGACTGTTTCCACAACATTAGCTTCCTGTTCATTGTTTCTGCTGCAGCTCCGGGCGTCTTTTGATGACACCAGATATTAGATTATTGTCATTGATGCCTTTTGCTTCAGGCAAGAGTTGTTCATGTTCACAATTATTGATTTGGCTTTCCGTAGCCATATAAGTAATTATATGAATCATTACATGTGTGTCATTACACTTTAAGTTGGAGACTGAGGCTGGATTTTGCACTGTTTTACTATCTGTACTGCTGGAATCTAACAGGACAGAGTGTCTTTTTGGTCATCACAAAGTGCAATCGGCCAAATTAAAGCTTTCACTGCTGGTCGATACATAAGCTTTGGGATGAGAAATCAATAACAGCGTGACAGATTAGTTAGTTTGGTTCTGCCATAGACGTAGATGTCCAAATAGCTCTCCTCAAGAGCTTACTAGGGACTAATGGATATGTCAAGACGTTGCTTCACAAAAAGAGTATTGCAAAAACACACTCAGGGAGACACACACCTAAACGTTCTTCATCGAATTTTACTTCATTTAGTGATTTCCTACATTTGCCACGATGTCGTCTGACAGCCCTGAGAGAATATGTGCTCCCCTCACAGCTGTGGGTGATGTAGGATGGTGTAGAAAGCAGATAGAGGAACCAAAGAAGATGAAGAAGAAGAGTGTTTTCAGTCATGGAAATACAAGAAAAAATAATGAATAAAAGTACACCACAGTTCACACAGATACCCAGTACACAGATCTTAACACTACATCAATTAAATACACGTTCCCACAAACACACACGTGCTGAAACCTTACACACACATTCTCACACTCAGCATTGTGCGTACACACCAACATCAGCATGCACCATGTATCTTGAAGCCTAAAGGTTGGCTTAGCCCTGAGGGTTGGAAAGATTATTATAGGCCAGAGAGAGAGGCAGAGAGTGAGGGAAGGAGAGATGAGCCTCTGAAACTCTGGGAAAAAGAGCTGGGTCCTAACAAATACTCCCAATCTAACAAGCCAGACTCATTTTGCCTGCAGTTAAATGAATTAAGGTTCTACAGAAGTAACCTAATGGGCTCAAATGGAGCCTTCTCTCTGTATCCATTTCTCATTATTGTATTCTCTGCGTGCATACCAAATAATTGCTTGGGTTCAAAAACCTGCTGCTCAGGTATTTTCTGTTTCATGACTGTCGGTTCTAATAATTCCCTTAAAGCACCCTGTAGAATTCTTTCTGTGGCGGTACGCTTCCATGGGAAAAATGATCACTGCACTATAAAACAAAGATTCTTATATAATGGACATACTATTCCTTTCTTCCCATTTAAGGTGACTTTAAACTGAGTCGCTTGCGCTTATTTAGATGTTAAATCTTTCAGCATTATGTAAGTGCAAAATGTACAGAGCAGTTCTTCTTAAACTACCGTGTGGTTTCCAACCTAAAGTGGTCTGTCAGTCGGTCCGCTACATGGTTCCAGACTTAAATATCCCAGCAAAACTTAGAGGCGTTGTTTGTTAAGACATTCATTGTTGGCTGAAGATGAATTGCAGTGACCTTGGTGATCTTATAACACTTTAGTGCCACCAAGAGGTTGACATTAGTGGAGAAATATCTCAACTGTTAAATGCCCTTAAATGATAAATGGTAACGTTTGAGATGATCCTCTACCAGCAGGTCAAGGTTACTCTTATTCAGTAAAATACCACAATATAGGCTAATTGATACACCATATTTTGTGCAGATCTCCATAGTCCTTGATGGCTTATAATGACTTTGATCTCCTTTCTTCTGTTTTTACTGAAAAATGTACAAAAAGCTTTGCAGCAGATGAAGACAACTTGTGCCTGATGATCACTTGACCATTAATTAAAATCTCACGATTAACAGAATTATTGATCCTAGTAGTGGAATACAGCTAAACTGTTTTGTATACAATAAGGGTGAAGCATGGGTTAATCAGACATCTGAATATACCTGAGGAAGATAATTCATCTCTGTACTGAATAAAACTGGTCCTAAAATCGACCCCTGAGGGATCCCTCCTGTACAACTAGGAAATGAGGAGCACTTATCACCCACTCTTCCATATTGCCTTTTCTTTTTTAAGTAGGATTCCATCCAGGTAAGGGCAATAGCAGATACATTAAATGTAGAAAGTTTAGAAAGTAAAACATTTTGGTGACAAATGCTTTCTTGAAATCTAAAAACATAGCTGACATCTCCAACTTTATCAAGGTAACTTTTGATTTGTTTGATGAAAAAGCTATTTGCCGTTTCTGTTGAATGACGCTTTCACAACTCAAATTAAATTGGTTGGAGAGTGAATTTGCCTCCATTTAACTGGGAGATCTTCATGAAGACCACACTGTAAGACAGGAGAGAGAGAGAGAGAGAGAGAGAGAGAGAGAGAGAGAGAGAGAGAGGGAGAGAGAGAGAGAGATAGAGGAGAGCCGTGAAACAAGGCAAGGTCCAGACAATTTAACAAAACGAACAAGCCAGTTTGCTTTGGCTAATTAATTCTGTGCTCATGTTGGGGCTAATTTCCTCCATTGGTCTTGAGAGGTCGAGATCAGGCACATGCTGCCTGTTTTCACCTGCCAGCAAGGGCACAGCACATGCAGAAGTTCACATAATCCCCCTCAGATCGAACTCTGCATGATCCCTTATTGGCTTCCTATCCATATACATTGGCAAACTCGATTAAGCCAAAGATGTCGTGGCTCTGGATTGAACTGGGGTCACCGCAGTGGCTTGTCCCTGGATAATCTGTTGTATTGTTTAATTAAAACTAACCCGAGGCAGAACTTCTTCACTATGACATACAAAAACTCCAAGCTATCATTATGTTCAAAGACTTTTCTATAACGTCAGATTTATTTTTTTCTTTTTCTGATCTTGATTTAATAAAAAAGCTACATACTTGGAGTGAAAATGAAGCAGTTTTTCTTCACATCAAACAACTCCTCGCTCTCCGTCTAGCTTCATTGTTTAATTGACAGTTATTGAGAGATAATTCTGAATCCTGAAGTTGCCTCATAAAGCACCGCGCTGTGCTCTGTGACTTACAAAAGATAATTGTAAACAGCATGTGCTCATTTAGCCTCTTCCAAGGTTCATACTCCATTAATCTGACTCCAGCATTAAAGTGACGCGCACACACTGTCATTAGGAGGCAGATATGGGTGCACAAAGATGTTGTAAACACACACACACACACACACAAAGGCACACCCACACACACTGTGCTTTGATTTAGCGTGTAAGACAGACATCTTCTCTAACACTGTCTGCTTGAATGCATAATACTTACTATATAGCTTCTCTTTCATTTAATTAAAAAAACTTATTTAATTATGATGTTGCCAGTAACTTTTTAAAATCATGATACATTTATAACTGTTTAAATATCAAAACGATCTAGCTTTAACACAGTTAAACATGCATATAAAAGTTTGTCTTTTATTTCTAAGACAAATTATTCATTCAAATATCAATGTAAATGACCATTATTACAAAACAGGTGCAGTATATTACAGATTTCTTCCATGCCTTACTATTTGTGGATGATCACTATATCATATAAATCCTCCACTTAGTTGAATTTACCACTGATCCACCAAAGTTTCTAAAATTCAGAAATCCAAACTGCCTCCCTGCCTGTCTGTGCTTCAGTTCATTCGTGCAGACTGAGGGGAGAGAAAATACATTGTTGCCTTTCACTGCTTCTTGTTCTTCAGGTTATTACAAAGCATGAAGTCTCATGTTCTGACAGGTAACGCATCGATCGGACATTGATTTTGGCGCCTGTCATGGACCCACACAAGGAAATCAAATTCCAGTGACTGACAGCAGCTCATGCAGAACCTGATGTGTTTATTTACGTTCTCCGGTGCCACAAAGACCTCGATGAGAAACAACTGATCGTGAGAATGGCTGGTCAAGACTACAAATGGACATCATATATGAAAAATTATGACGAGGAGACAGAAACAAGACAAAAACAGAAGCATGTTGTGTCGGGATAGTCTCTTTTCTCGCTCATGTTCTAACTCCCTTTCACTTTCTCACAAAAGAGGATCCACATCCGTAATCACAGCGGATGAAGTAGAATAAAGTCAGACAAAGACGTACAGAGAGGGAGAGAGAAACGAGGGGGTGAGAGTCAGAGTGGGACTTTGGAAATGTAATATCCAGCTGATAAATCATAGTGACTGTCAGGTGCTCAGTCATCTGATAATGTGACAGACAGTTGCTAGACGGCTTCCTCTTCAACCCACCGCTAATTATAGACGGGCATAATGAACTTGCATTCAGTGTGTGTGTGTGTGTGTGATCATGTGCATGTGTGAAACTAATTTTTGTTGCATCCATCAAGGAGGTTCTGTTTTCAGTGCAGTTTGATTGTTTGTCTGTCAGCAGGATTACAGACAAAAAAAAATATTTTTATAATGCAATTCAGAACTATTTAGCGGCTGCACTTGCATTTTTATATATGATAGAAAACTGGACGTTAAGCCTTGGCGGAGATCTGCGTTCTCCACGTGCCCCTCTGTTGTAGTAACTGGTTTATTTTTGGTGCCTTCTAATATGCCTGATTGTGCTGGTGTGATTGAGTGTCTCATTCTCATGTAGATGCTCGACAAAACTGTGCAACACTGTCTGCTTCTATAAATGTTTGTAAAAAGTCAGTTTGACAGCTGGAAATTTCGGTGATGAAGCCGCAGACAGTTTGATTGCTGAGCTCACAGAGTTATGGAATCAGTGGAGAAGAGAAGAAAATGCTGTGGGTGTGTATGTGAGTGTCTGTATGCATGGAGGCTCACTTGTTCTGTGTTTGAAGGTATTGAAGCCAGGTCATCTCTCGGGTAGGTTTTTATACATTTGTATTACTTCCCTATGATTCTAGAAAGAAGTCTTTTTGCTTCTCCTTAGTTTTTAAATGCTGACCTTTTGTGCACTTGCAAACTGGTAGTCTAGATCAAATTTAGGAGTTGTTCACCTTAAAAGTTGGCTGAGAAACTAAACCTGACACAACTTAAATGTGGTCTAAACCTAGCTTCATTTGAACTGTGATAGAATCCCCACAGCAATAAGAAATCATGAGTACATTTCATCAAGACGTTCTTAGAGAGACAGAGACGAAATACCTCAGAGTAGAGACGTGATTTTTCCTTGGAGGCTAGTGGAAGAGAGCACATTTCTGGTTTGTGTAGTTGGCAGATGTGGCTCCACAGATCTGTATTTTTTTCCCGGCGAAACATCAACCCAGCCGCCAAAATCATTTTCTGGCAACAGTTATGAACACCTACACTTTGATGAGGTTTGAACTCAATCAAACAAACCTAACAGAAAAATGCCAGAAGTAAATGTGTTAGCAGTGGCACAGGCAATTGGATGTTACATTTCTTTGTGGTGTCATGGCTAATGGGTCCTACTGGGCACCCTGTTGTTTGCAGTGATCAGTCACGATCTAGGACAATATAAATGACTGCACTCAACATTTATTCATTTGGCAGAAGCTTTTGTTCAAAATGGTGTGCATCACAGGGAGTTAATGCAAAAGATCAACACGCTCTCATGTCTGTAAGTATCAAACACAAGCTAGCTTTGCTTAAAGGAAAACCCCTGCCAGCATCTCTAAAGCTCACTAATTAACATGGCATGTTAATTAATATGAGTAATAGTGCCACACATTTTTCAAAAGGTTGAACTATTCCTTTTAACAAAGGGATTAAGTATAGTCAAGGTCCTTCTTTACAGTAGTTAGAGACTGGGAGAGGGTTTACTGTATGTTTTCTAATATGCCATTTGCACATATAAGACGCATTGTATGAGGCATTACAGCAATATTCTAATCCATATAAGAACGACTGCTTTGAACTTATGTAAAAGAATTGTGGGAAGAGAAAAATAATGTAACTACAGCCTCACGTGTTCAGCTAATGGCTTTTTATATATATCAAACATGCAACTGAGATGGCACGATGACAGCGTCTATAGCTGTCTAAAGGTTCAGCAGATACGGATCAGTTTCATGTATGAGAAGCACATAATTTTACTTCAAGATAAAAAAAAAAAAACTTTATGAGGATGAGGTGCAGGAGCTGGATGGGAGGGATGGAGAATGATCTTCTTAAAAGCGCTGGCTTCAATCCTGCCCCTGAGGACTTCTGAGCTCTGCTGTAGAGCTTAAAGCTTCGACACACCCTCCTTTACTCGCCTCTGGCTCTTACTGACACGTTGCACTTAAAGTCGTGTGGAGGCAGCAGAAGGTTGAAAATGAGACAGATCAGGTCCAATGACTGGAGATAATGAATTATGAGTAGAAATACTAGAACACAATATTTCCTATTTATTATGTCCTCAATTGGTGCTGACAGGAAGCCAGCAGGGGTTTGTTAAAATACTACTGGAACATGCCCGTAGAGTTCAATCTATCCATCTAATTACAGGCAGATTAGTTAAAGGTAATTAACCAGCAGATAAGATAGACAACCATCAGCACTGTGAGCCTCAGTGACCTGGACTGAAAGCAAGAGCTTTAAAGTATTGATTAGTGACATTAATGAAAATCCAATTAAACATTCAACAAGATGTCTTCTTATTTTGCATTATATCGTCCCTGTCTGATGAAAAATCAATGTTTTTTTATGAATGACATGTGGGTAGCTCCAGGCCTCGACTCTCCTGCTCATGTCCACCTTAGTGCACAAACTATCAAAAGCAAGGCTGTTCACACATCACATTGTCCTAATCAGAGTTAGTTACAGAGTTTTATTTTATGTAGGCTTAAAATCAGCATAACCCCGACTAATGGCCAGCTTTCACGACTAACCAGAGGTGATAATTCCTGTCAGCGAAGCCAGTCACGACTCGCTGTGAGTGATCTCACAGGACGGAGTGCGGTTTGTTGCCTCAAATTTGCAGCTCATGGCTTCACAGTGAAGAAACACAAGGCAGTTAGTGAAACTACAGTTTCCACAGAGACAAATAAAAGTGGAAAAACCGAAAAAAGCATGATCTAAGCAAAAGGAAGTGATCAAAGTGTGATTCAGAGCGAAATCAATTCCTCCATTTGGCAGATGAGGCCAAAAAGAAAAAAAAAAAGAAAAATACTTGGTAAGCTTTTTCGCTTTTGTAGTGTTTTCGTTTAATGCATGCAACTATATTGTCTTGCATAATGATTTTTCCTCTCCAGAAATCCATTTGGAGAGGAGCTATTAATGATAGAGGGAGGGGTGAGAGCACCAGAGAAACGAAGTAAAAAGAAAAGAACTCTATGTCTCCACAAGTTCATGTAATATTAACCAGTAATTAAAAGGGCTGAGCTGAGTCAAGGCGAATAAGACAGAAAGAGCCTATGTGAGCAGTGTGTATTTCATTCTTAACGGTTCACCTCATTAAAGCACTTTAGTAAAGAATGGTTGGCCTTAGCTAACCTCAAGTAACACCACACAGGCCAAAGTGTTAAGAAGGTTAGTCGGACAGTAAGGAGTCTGGCGGGTGTTACGTGTTAATTTGCTCTCAAATTTTCATGCACAAATGAGCTCAAATTACCTCATTCATACCCACAACTTTATGTCCGTGAATTACTTAAACTTCAGGCCATTCTGGCAACCAGGACTGTTGCATGGCTAGTTAAGGTGTTTGGGTATTTAGGTGCCTACGATTCATTAATAAACCTTCATCACATGTTGCACTCCCCCATATTATCTAAATATTATCTCATTGTTCTGTTTTATTGCAATAACCGACTTTGGCTTAATGCTCACCCAGAGTTGCTGTTTAGTTTCCACTTCATCGTTCAGTCAATCATAGTATTCATGTCAGTTAATTTCCAAGCAGCTCCGACAAGCAGTTTTAACAGTTGCTAGGGGCAGCTAGCCGTCAGTCATGTATAGCGAAAACAATTGTGTCAACTAAGTGTGTGTGCAAGCTAGCTAGCACACAGACCATGTGTCCGCCTGGGCGGCAGCTCAGCTTCTGAAACTTTTCTCTCATCTCTGCATGATGTGGATTCATAAAGCCCTGGAATACACATGAACCTTGAGGTCAAGTTGAAACGAGGGAAAGTGTCTTTCCAAAGCTGGACTTTGATTCTGTCTGAATGCACACAGTTAATATTTGTTATTTAAAGGAATATAAACCTTCCATGTGAAGAAGTAATCACTTCCTGCCTAGTTTACTTACCTATTACACCGAGTCTGCACCTGCACACACACACACCACTTCATCCAGCTCTTATTAGCTCTGTCCAGGCTACAAGAACAATAACCTCACAACTTTAAAGGAATGATCAGCATCAGTAGAAACTTCATTCTAAGCAGAATTTCTCCCCATCCCCTCCCTCACCCTCACCCCGACTCTCCCTCAGGCAAAACATTTTGCTGACCAAGACTTAGCCAGCCATCAAGAGTTACAATTTCCCCTTCATCCGCAGTTCACTTTATGTCAAGTCTGCTCGTAACGGGGGACAATAAACTTAGACATTCTCATTTTGGTCTGGCGAGGAGAGGTCTTTGAGTCGGGAGATATTTTCTTCAATGCTGGGATTGGACACACTGGTTTCAACTTTTTAAACTGATGCCTGCAATGGTTTGATGCTGTTGGATGTTCAGTGCCCCCTGCTGATCTGTCTGTGTTGGCTTTAAACAAGTTTCTCCACAAAACTTTCGTAGTATCTTTTGTCATATATCATGCACCTTGTAATGAAACTGGAGATAACCGTGAGTCACCTGGAGTTGAGTAAAGTGGCCCAAGTATGCAAATATACAAGAAGCATGGGGAAATGAAGTAAATGTCATCAGCTTCTGTTGTGGTTTTCTCCTCGATTTGTTCTTAAGGTATTAAAAGTCTCTGGTCAGCAGTTAAGTTTCAATACTGCTGGTGTAAACATCAAATCAAATCAAATCAAATCAAATTTTATTTGTATAGCCCAAAGTCACAAAACACAAACATGTAGACGTATTTCTGCTGCCTTGGGCCTCTGAGGTGTTAAAAGGACAACGCATATATTGTCATATAGTCACAATGACATATAGTCTCTTGAAAGTAATTTGGAATTAGATTTGTCTTCCAGATCATGCTTTGATCATTTAAGACAAGCTCACACACTATTGGGTCCTTCAGAAACCAATAAGTAACATAGCATTTTTTAGCCTGGAGACTGCATCCGCTGCTTGATGCCATCTTGAAAGTTGTTCCATACACAGTGAAGCAGAGCCTGGGAGGAGATGAGGTGGGACGAGCAAATGGTGATCACCATGGCTTGGTTTGAGAGGCTGAGACACTTATTAATAAAAAATGTACGTGGCAGTATCCATACTGATATTTAATCATCGTTGTTATCCAATATTCTTCATTGAAAGGCACCCAGTGGAGTTCTGTACTGCTCGCTAAAGCAGCCAGTCATTAGCAGCAGGTCCTAGCTTTATTAGTATATGGCCATGAGGTGTCATTAAATCTCTTAACCAGGCACTGAGCCAGCAACAGGCATAGAAGAAGAACACTGCTAAGCTAGCAAACGTAAAACAAGACAGGGTTCAAATTCCAGAAATGATTTTGCAAATGTGTCAGAGAAGGAAATATATTCAACACATTCATGAAGCTTCAAACAGAGCCATGAATCCAAAACAAAAAGCTAAGAGCTGCAGTGATAACTATGTGTGCGTTTACCTACGAGGAGCCAGTTTTGCATGCAAGTAGTGATGTGATTTAAATCGTTATCACTTCAATATTGGCTGCATTATTCAGCTGTAGTGAAACTACTGAAACTATGCATATCATACTGTGTGCATCAGTAAAACACGACCCCGTGTGATCGTTACATCTTTAGAACCGTGGAAGCTAAAATGTAAATTGAACTTTAAACCTTATCATACAAGACAAAGAATAATTGAACCGGTGTAAGGCCTTGAACAACATTGGATTTGCTGTGCCAAAAAAAAATTAATGACTGAACATGTCACACAAGACACATGCGAGAGGAAGAATGAAAATCTGACACAATCATCCTGTTTACCCCAGCTCCCCGAGGTGATGTACTGGCATATGTTTGTCGGTTACTGTATGATGGAAAACAAGCTCTCTCAAAATGATATGTTGTGTGTGTGTGTGTGTGTGTGTGAGTGAGTTAGTGCCAGCTCTCAAGTATGTTCCTGTAAACTCAGCATAGATCATGTAGAAAGCTTCTAGCTCTCTCTAGATTAATGTCTTTAGTTTGCATTGAAATGTCTCATCATCCCTTCCTCTCTCCTCAGCTTTTCCATCCCTCTTTCCCTCCTCTTCAATCCCCCTGTCTCGCAGGGTCCATCCTTCTTGCCATCTTGGGTGATGGAGTGTAGGATGGGGGATATTTAGGGAGGGAAGAGAGAGTAATGGTGGACCTTTGTGTGACAAGCTGCGAGTCAGAGTAGAGAGGAAGACAAATAAAGTCAGAGAAGAGGGAGATGAATTAACTGAGAAATGAAACAAGAGAGGAGAGAGATCCCGCACAAAGGACATGCACAGACGAAGTTTGAGATATAAGGAAAGAAAGAAAAAAGACAAATCGAGTGAGGGAAATGTGTGAAACAGTGCACACCTGAAGCCCAGCGGTGTGCGATGCCATTTCGTCAAAGTGTCCTGTAAGGCGCTGGAAAACAATCTTCATTTCCTGGCACACACACCCCCCACAGACACACACACACACAGAAAGAGAGTGTGAGCAACATCAATTCATACTTCTAATACTAACTGGAGGCTTACTGCACAACATAGACAGAACAAGTGCTTCAGTAATATAACTGAGTGTCTACATGTGCACACTCGAACATATGAAATTCCTTTGATTTAAAATGGAGCACCAGTCTTGAGCTGCACTGTATGTTTAATGAACCATCGTGTTCGATGGTAACCGCAGCAACCGCTCTGGCTCCTTCAGAATAAAAGCCATCCTTCACCAATTAAATGTTTTAATGTGAGGCAGTGGTAGTGAGGTGCTCCACTTGTATCAGCAGCAACTTAAAGGTCCAGTCTGAAGGATTTTGTGACATCTGACGGCAAAGCTGCAGATTGCAAACTCACCCTCTCACCTCACCCCCCTTTCCAAGCCTGTAGGAGAAACTACAGTGGTTAGACCAAAGCGCCCACAAAAACCTCTGATGACAGCTGGCTGCAGGACAGAAATTCAAAGTCAAGCCCATTGAATTCTGTTGAGACAGCCGCACTGTGTTTAGAGGCACAATCATTGTTTGCAACCTCTACTGCTCAAGGTGCTGCTGGCAGAGGCTGAATGCTCCTGTTAAGTTGAGCTATGACAATGAAAATAATAGAAGATTATAACAAAAGCATGCAGACAAATCTCTTAAAATAAAAGTTAAATAGTGTCTTTTTCTGCCTCGTTCTCTTTTGTGTCTTTTGCCCGGGGAAGTTTGTGGAAGTACTTGGCAGTCTGCTTTTGCCAAACTTAGCCATTAAGTTGTCTATCTATCTCTATAGTCTCTGGGAGTTCAGCTGAGGCAGTGTTTTCACTGATGGACTATAGTCCTGAAAACTCTGTGTGTGTGTCTGGAAAAATAAAATAAAATATATGAAGGGAGGGCTAGAGAGAATATGTGAACACACACAAAAAAGTTAAATACGTCCATCATAACCAGAAATACTTTCATATCAACTAGAGACACATATTTGACTTTATGGTGAAGACTAAAAACCTGAGTAAACATGAGTGACAGACAGGGGTAGGCGAGGCAGAGATAGGGGAAAAAGGGAGAGCGAGGAGATCAGAAAGGGGGATAAAGTGCAGAACAAAGATGAGTTCAAGTTCCTGAACCTTCTCCCCAAACACGTCTAGACTCTAGATGGAGGGAATGGAAAAGAGAGAGACGGAAAGAGTGCGGGGGAGATTAGAGAGAGGGAGAGAGATGGAGTGATGGAAAAGACAGCAAGGCCGATCTGACTGTCCTTTCCACCAGAATGAACAGCACTTTTGTCTGTCAACAAAACACGGCCATTAACCGGCTTTAATGACGCTCACAGGCACACGCACACACACTAATACTGAGGAACACACACACATACACAGCACTAACATTCACATGAGATTTTTGCACATCTGATACTAATAGGATATTGACTGTGTCTTCTAAATTTTTTATTACATCATAAACATTAAATTGTGGTTTTATTACATCTCTTAGCGCATTATGTGCACTTATTACATTATGAGATGATTCACACATCAGATTTAAACTGTTGGTGCCTTTAAATAGTCGTGCATTAGAAAATTCAACGCAGTGTGACCATAGATCAGATTCCAAGTTCTTTATACAGCACAATCATCATAATAACTGCATTAGTGATCAGTTATCAGTCTCCAGAATAACCCCGTTTGCGAGTAAGTAAATATCAAGTTAACGTTGCTCTTTCAAACTTCTGCTTCTGACAGTTCACAGATTATAATAACTGCTCTGTCACGTGCAGAATTTTGCTTTAATCGTTCTCACTAAGAGGAGGTAGAGAAGGTATATTTCCAAAAACTGAAGTTCCTCAAATGTCCACTTGTGGCTGGTTACATAATGAATCAGTCTCCATAAGTCCTCATGTTAAAATGTCAAACTTCACAGCAGGAATAAACATGTTTACAGCCTGGTACAACAAAACTGTTCTTAATATCCAATTTTTCCAGTTCATAAAAATGGTACTAAGAGTGAATTTTATATGACTCACCTGTTAAAATGAGGCTTAAAGTCATGCATAATTAAGAGTGTGGCCTCTTTGATTGACAACAGGTGGCCTGTTTGAGCACCCAGGTGTCATTCAGCCTTTGCCCATTTTTAGATTAGCCAGGAGGCAGCGGAGGCACGACTGCCAGCGTGGTGGCACCACATTCACCACACGCTGAGGTTCAGAACAGCTCCTCAGAAACAAACACATCCCCACAACACATCCTGTTGTGGGGATGTGTTTGTTTTATGACCTGCTCGACAGACTCCATCTTTGTAGCGTGCAATTGTGTGCTAGCTTTACTGTAAGCATGGAGGTGTAAGCTATATTAACTGGTCTCAGATTAATGTTTACTTTAACTGCAGGATCGTGGATACACATTGATATGAGACACAACACGGTAAATAATGTAGAAGCCTCTACAGAGCCACATAACAATATCAGAACACTCAGAGAAAACATATTTTCTTGTTGTTCTAATGACCTTATAGGCAAACAGAATAGTTGTGGAACTTTTCTAGGGGGCATATAGACGAGCCAGACAAGACAGCTTCTTCAGGTGGTGTATTGATCCTCCATTCTCCTTGGCCAAGCTTCAATAAACCTTTCAGCATCTTGGACTCCTGTGCGCTTTCTCTTCACCTGAACTGACCATTGATGAACTGAAGTCCCTAAACACAATGTATTTTTAGGATTATAATTAATAATTTGATAAGAGCACCACTTTTTTTTTTAACTCCACCTTTATCGCTCGTGGTTGTCTGGCATCTACAATGCTACAGTGCTCCAACTTCATACATGGTGCAAGAAATTACCTGAATTTCAACAGGCAGTATTCAGTGTTCTGTCAGCAGCAGAGAGACAGCAGCAGGTCCGGCACTTCACATCACTTCAAATCAAGCAGAAAAGGAATCACCCTCTGCTGACATGTCTCTTTATATTATCTGCAAGATCCTCCGTTACATGCAATGAGGAGAGAGACACACCTTTCAGACACTCACGAGTAACACATTCAGTTTGGGGCAGAATGAGTCACATCTGCCCCTTAAAAAACAAACAGCCTCACATTTAAAATCCCACCGTGTTTCGGAGCAATGTTAAAATCCACACAGGTGACAAATGAAAGGTGTCAGCCCACCACGAGCCCACACAGCAGCTCAAGTGTAGTGCAAACGTTAACCTTCAAACCTCCATTAAAGGTTGTTTCTTTAATCTGTCAGCCATCATTCTGTCCTTTAAACCAGCACACACCGCTGTTACAGATGTGGGTCACTTTAGGTTGCATGTCCGTTAGTAGAAAACTATATTTCGCAGAGTGTTGAGGTTATTTTTCATCCCCCCTCTGTCTCGTCCAAACCAGTCATTCATCCTATTTTCCAGTAAGTCGGTGAACTGGAACGACTGGAGTGAAGTACTGCTGTGCTCAATGCATTTTCCATCCAGCTTGCATGACTGTCCTCCAATCCCTGTCTCTCCTTTCACCCTTCATCCTCTTCCCTGTCTGCCCCCCACCCGCACTCCTTTTCCTCCCTTCAGTCCTCTGTAACTCTTTGCTCCCCCGTCATCATTTCTACTGACATGTTTCCTTCCATCCTTCCTGCCCTCTCTCCGTACTTTCTTCTGACACTATTTTCCTCATCCCCTGTTCCTCCTACTGTCTTGTCCTCTTTACCTTTCGTTTCCACTTTTCTCCTCTCCCGCCCTTTCTCTTTAACAACTTCTCTCCGGTTTGCGTGTTTCCTGCAGAGGGTACAGGTGCACACTAAACACACAGTTAGTGTTTAGTTTCTGTGTACCTTATCTTCCATTCTCCTCATGGACTGGTTCGTGTTTCTGTCTGTTTGAAAAATCCTTGGTAACAACACTTGCTAACCCTTTGCTAATGTGGGAACATTCTGCCATCTGTCTTGGCTTTGTCTGCTATGCCAGTGTTTATCAAACTTTATATATCACACTTTACAAACCATGTACTAGTGCTGTCGTATCCAAGACTGGTCCTGAACTCAAGACTTTTTTTCTTTTTCTCTTGGATTCCTGTTTATATTTTTCCTATTTTCTGATCTTGGACTTATTAGCATTTACAGTCTGACTTGTCTTGAACTTGGACTAGTTTGAGATCGACTACAATTTTGGAGAGACCAATGGCCAAGTTTATTTTCTGAAGTAACTTATTCCCTCCAAATGTTGTAACATTTTCCATTGCCAGTCCAGGAGAAGTCAGGAAGCATCATTTATTTCCATATTATTATTATTTTTATCTTATTTCAGCTGTTCACACAGAGGAAAGATGAAGGTGAGTTTAATTAAAATACTATAGAGGTTAATAGATGCACATTAAGCTGCATAACATTTTGTTTGATTATTTTGTTACACAATATTAAAAAGACACTGAAAATGTAAAGTTTCACTTCAGCTTAATGTGACTTTCAGGTGAAAAGGCTGCACTTTAAGTAAATAGTTTTACCTAATGTGATCCTACAGTGCAGTTACACTTTATTTTTGTAAATAATAGTGCAAAATGATCTTGAAATAGAAGATGGCAATGATGTCTCTGTAGCATCATTAAAATTATAAATGGATAAGTAAGTGGTCTTGAGGAGGATTACTTCTTTTCTGTCGCGTTCTTGGCTGTCTCTCATTTGGACTCTGTCTTCAGTACTACTGGCCTTGTACTGACTGAAATAGATGGGCTCTCCAAGTCCTGCCATTATAACAAACACAAAAATACTGCAGCGAAAGCTGATCCAATACATATGCAGACAGTTGACACAGCCGGCCAGGATTATTCCTAATGAGAAGATTATTTATTTTTGAATGATTCTGAATCCTGAACAGAACCACTTCACGAATCACAGAGCTAAAAAACTCCTGTTACAGACTTCTCTTCCTATTATTTGTTGGTTTCCATGGTTGCAGCGTGTTCGAACTCTTCCTTCTCTCTGTGCTTAGTATCCCGTGCTATGTGCATAAACGTGACTATGTAGCAGGCTTCATCCAACCCCAGAACTTTAAAGCATGTTGACAAGATAATATGTTTTTAAATGAATTCATTTCACTTCACAGAGATTCCTCCACACAACACTAGAAGGAGGTTCCACAGTTCGAGGCCCAGTGTGCTGTGTACTGTTGTCATGTCTGCACACACTTCCAAACCACACAAGGACAAATTAAGAACATTAATCAGACCAGCTAGAATCAAGTCACATATTTGAAAACTTGAATTTGATGTCTGAGGAGCAGAGGTGAAGAAGAATAAAAGAAAGGGCAGCAGGTGCACGTGTTGGGGTACCAGCATGCAGAGGGTCGCAGTTTATTTATGGTGAAACAGGGCAGCCTATAGTCAGGGTTTATATACGTTTTCTCCATTTAAAGGGCACCGTAGAGGGAACTTCATCACTTTTTATTGCACATTAGCCCACCATAAAGCACACTTTATCATGTTTTATCGACCTCGGGGGGCATCCAGGAGGGCAGTTTTATTGTGATTTTTTCAAACATGGGAGCAATGCTCGACACTCGGCAATAAGAAAAGGTGTCTGCCTAAAACATCTGTCCGTAATAAACAACAACCTAAAACTGGGAAGCTGTTGCCTTTTACAATGAATTAAGTCGCTTTCAGCCTATACTTACAACAAGGTTGAGCACAGTCCACACAAAACCACAAATGTTGGGACAAAAATTGTATCTAGGGTACAGCAGGTATCATGTAGTCTCTATTCTATAGCCTATGCTGTATCCTGATGTTCATCTTACATTTAGTCATTTAGCTGATGCTTTGCAACATGGGGTTCGGTATCTTGTCCAAGGACACGTTGACATGCAGATTGGAGGAGCTGGGGATGGAACCACCGATCATCTCGTTAGTGGATGACCCACTCTACCTCCTGAGCCACAGCAGCCCCGTGAAACATAGCTGCACATCACAGGACATAACAACTGTGATTAGTCTGCTTGGCGTGTGTGCACTTGGCGTGTTTCACAGAATGTGAAAGATGCAACCACCTTGTTTCCTGTAGGGAAGCTGAACTGTTGCAGCAGCAAATATTAATAAAACAGAGCAAAAGAATATGAACATCTGTAATAAAGGAACACATGTCTTATCATGCATCTTATCTGGTTCTCTCTGTCCTCCGTCACTCTCTTTTCGTATCTCTCTCCTCTTTTTGACACCCATTAACACCCACCTCCTCCTCCACTAATGGTCTGTCATAGTGGATCGGCCATGTAACAAAGCAGAGCACTGAGGAGGTCATAACAATGACAGTGCCTTCAGCATTTCTCAGCTGATATTAACCCGACTGGAGACATTTCAGTGGTGACACACATACTGCCCACATGACAGCATGCAAACAGCAACTGACTGAAGAATTATGAATGTGCTACGGGGAGGAATTTAAACTTTCACGCTTTGCAACACGCTGTCCACCATCTAGACAAAACATTTGCCCATTAACTAACTCTAATTACAAGTGTGTGGGCTAATTTAAGGTCTGAATAGATCATTACATTTATACATTCTTTCTTTTTTTCATCCCTTATTTCAGTGTTTTTCTAAGGACTTCAACACCTACAGGAGCCTTTAAAGTCACTTCTGCTGTAATTACATAGTAGAAAAATAATGACTTTAAATATTAACAGGACTAATTTGTTGTATGTGTGCGTGTGTGTGTGTGATGGTGCTGTGTCTCACATGAAGTCAGATTTCATTTCGTATTATATATATAAAAAAAAAACAAACAAGATAAAGCAAGAATGAATTTACCGTCAGCTGACTAGGAAGTGACTGCTCAGTAAAATTATTGGAGCTTTCTTGGGACTTCGCCAATTAACAGCGGCAGAGCCATGAAAACGTGATGAATTATGATTTTTTTAAATATAAATTGTAGAGGAAATGAAGGTCAAGCTCCATGTGTTTGTGCGATTTGATTTGATGAATGGACAGAATGAATGTTTGACATACTGACTTTGACCTTTTGCAGGCTGCTGAACATCATAAATAATATGGATTTCATTGGGATGTGAAAACATTGCATGTGAAGAGAATTTCCGTGTGTGTGTGTGTTTGTGTGTTTGTGTTTGTGTGTGTGTGTGTGTGTGTTTCTCTTCAGTCAAACCAAGACTTTCACCCGTGGCCAGAGATCTGGGGTTGACTATTACGCTCTGCTGAAATTTTCTCATCCAACAGGAATATTTTAATTTACAGCTTTTTAATTGTGATCTGCATTCTTTCTCCTGATGATCCCTCTGAGGACGTTCGACTGCAGAGAGACGTGTTCTTGTGTCTTCAGGTTTTCCAGACATGGATTATTTACTAATTCAGGAACATTTAGGAACATTTCAAAGTTTTCTTGAACGTACTGCCTTCTTCTTCTCCTCATATATTGGGGTACTGATACTTTTTAGCCTACACCCAGACCAGTGTTTTCAATTAGTGTAATGGGATGTAAGACGCTGCTGCTGCTTTGTTGCAGGATTTAACTACTGTAGTTAACCGGGTGCAAAGATTATGTTGATTACTTTAAATCTGTAGTGCAGTTTCAAAACGGTTATCAAAACAAAAAAGGAATAATCAGCGTCGATTTGAGTGAGATGTGTGTGTCCGCCAAATAACGGCATCAAATTTGCACTGCACCACCTGCACAAAGGCACTCTTTGCTTTGCCACTCCACCCACCTTGGCTCGAGCAGGTACACCTGGAGCCAAGAAATCACCAAACAGGTGCAGGTCTGAAGTAATGGACTACCACCTGATGATAATGGCATTGTAAATGCATTCTCACAATGAGCAGGTTTGCGCTGGCATGAAACTAGAGGCCGCAGAGTGCTCACACTGAACCAACTGCTAGGTTATTCATTTGTCAGCATGGTACTTTAGGTACTGCTTCCACCCTGGATGCAGTGCAAGTGTGAGTCCATGGATCAAACCATTCTCTGTGGCTATAACAATCCCTTACAACAAGGCTCATGGTGTGCACACTGGATATAGGTTTATGATAAACCTTTCTTTACAAGAGAGGTGGCACACACATACACATTCTATAAATGAATTCATATTCTACTGAGATCTACTTTGAAGTACGGAAACATGCTCGGAGACGAGCTTTCCGTGGGACATTATTGAGATTAAATAAAGGAACTTTAACATCCAGACGCACAGTAAAAGATTAATGTCCGAGGCATCAACTTCAGACAATTAAGTGAACCCCTGAAGAGCTTCTCCCCAGAAGATAAAAAGACAGAGCAGAATCGTGATCATTAACTTCCTGTTTTCTTTGACATATTCTGTTCATTCACCGATAAAACCATTTGCTGGGAGGCTGGGGCTTCTCAAAAATCAGGGTAAAACATAAAAAAGACAAAAAAAAAAGAGACAGTGAGACAGTTTTCTCAAAAGATTAGTCAGAGAGAAAAAAGGCACAGCGATAAAGATGGCTCAAACGTTGTACGACAAGCTGTGGTAAAAGAGGGACCACAGAAGCAGAAACAGGAAAAATACTTTTTCAATGTAGCTAAATCAGACTCATACGTATTATACTTTTGTATGTGCGGTATATTCTTTCATATTTAAGTGAAAAACAAACAAAAACGAAAAGAACAGTTTAGTGATCTCATATTTGCTGTGTCCATTTATTGATGCTGCTGTTGGATCCTAACATAAACTCCTCCATCATCATTATCGTGTCCTAAATCCAAACTACACACTCATTTTGAGCAGGTTTTTTAAAGCCTCTTGAAACATATGTGACATCAAAGTTTCATAGTGTCTCATTAGGCAAAATCTGAAGTGGTTATTTGTTCATTACAAAACTGTGCTGCAGCTTTATTTTGCAGTTTAGACCAGTTCTAAAGATTGTGTGCACATTTTATGAAGTTCTTTACCCGCTTCTCTTATCCTGTGAAGTATCTCCATCACCAGGACTTGATGGATTGGCATAGAATTTGATACAGACATGTTTGGCTGAGATGATGAATCTAATTGACTTTCCTTCTAGTGCCACCATGAGAGTCAGATTGATCATGTTCCCTGACCTCTCCCCCAAAGAGGGGTTTTAATCTTTGACAAACACTTGCAGAGCTGTAGTTTGTTTCCTCAGGTGTAGTCTATTTTCTTTTTTCCCCCACAAAGCTCATGTTTTTTTGGTCTTTCTTTGTCTATTTTGCCGTACGGTTTCATAAGATTTATGGAATCAAGTCAAGTTAAAATTCAGAATGTGCACAAAGATGACTTCTTCTATCGGAAAGCTATGCGGTTCAGTGTACATGTCTTTCAAGCAGTTACTTTCCTGCTTCTTTTCATGAAGCAAGTCTATCCATTTTAACACATTGTGCTCCATCAGCTCAGACCGGGCTCAAAAAGCCGTCATCAGCACTGCTGCATAGAAAGACTTTGCGAAGCACTTTGCTCCACCTGAAGCATGCCAGGGGCACAACACTTCTTCCAAATCAGACAGACACTTTCTTTTTCACTTTGGACATATTTTCAAATTAACTTCGGCGTAAAAGAAAAAAAAAAAGCTGCTGGCAGTTTGAAAGAAGAGGATTAATATGAACACGGCCCACAGCCACACTGCTTAGACTTGTATTTGCTCATACACGGGGTAAGCTAGCTTAATAGTGACTGACCTCTTATCGTCTCTGCTTCTCATTTTGGCCTCCAGACACACACACACACACACACACACACACACACACACTTCTACAGATAATGATGTGTCTGTACTGAGAAAGTTAAAGAAAGTTAAAAGGTGGCATGCAGTCAGTGAGAATGTGGAAACAACTCGCTGCAGAGACAACATATTTGGCAATATGTAGGATTTGATTACAGTTGCATTGCTAGGCAACCACTATTATTCTGTCTGAAAACAAATTCTCACATTTTCCTAACAGAAAGCTTAGGCTTGCTCATTTATACTGCAGTCTGTGCAGAAAAAGGAAAGAAAGTTTGGAAGGATTTAAACACCCTAATAGTTTCTCTCTCTCTTTTGCAGCACGTAGCTGTTTTCTTTCCGTTTTTGGGCACTTTTTAAAATAATTACATCATATTGCATTCCATTATGCTGCACAAACTAGGGGGGATATGCAATAAAGTATATAAAGTACAATACCTAAAGTCACTTTTGTGCAATATATCAAAATAATTCAGATTATTTCACAAAAAGTAAATAAATAAATAAACGCTACACATATAAAACTGGCCCCTGTTTTCATGCTAAACAAAAAAAATGCAGATAAACTGGAGTTGAGCTGGGCAGGACCGATGCCAGCTCTCAGTAAATCGACTGCTTCACATCATGTCTCCTGCTGCTGTTTTTGGCCTGCAGTGTGAGCTTGAGCTTGCTGCTTCTGTCTGGGGCACAGATTTCTCCAAGCCAGCTGTTTTCGACACCCAGATGGAATTCAAATGCAAACTTTTCTTCACAAAAGTTGCGATAAATGCCACCACCATCTGGAGTGAAAGTGGAAGTCACTCCTCTTGAGCGGGATCATCCACCTTGAATTAAGCCTTTCAAAAACTATTCCCACCGCTGCGCTCAAGTAAATGCTGAAGGGCTCTTGGTGAGGAGTCAGGGCTGGTGACTCAGTGTAGCCCTTCATTAACCACTTGAGAAGTGGATGTAAGAGGGATACTTTGAGTTGTGTCTCCTGATTCATTGTCACACTATAGATAATGTGTTAAAATTCGTGGACCAACAAAAACAAAGTGTGTGTGCTTGTGTGTATGTGCCAGTTGTATATGTGATGTTGCTCTTGGCCTGTAGTCTCCCTGCTACTCGCATGCGTGCCACATATGCTCGAATACCATCTACATCCTGAGCAGGAAGGTTTCTGGTGGTAAATGCTCCAATTAACAAGTAGCAGGGAGTGTGTGAAAGTCATATACAATAGCTAAGGAGCTAACAACTTAAGGGCACAAGACAAACACAGGGTAAAATGGTGTTAAGTTCACTAATGAGGCTGTAATTAGATTGAGGGCTAACCAGGTTGCACCCTCATTAAGTACGAGCTGTGTCTGGATAAAGAACGGCCTTTCTTTTGCAAGCTTCCTAATGTTAGTTAAAATTGCCATATTCATTAGAAGCGAGCTGATCTGGCTTCTGTGTGGAGCCTCCTGTCGAAGTAAACCTCCCAAACCCAAACAGCTGGTAACAGCTGGTTTATTCCACATCTGCATGCACAGTAGATGTGTCACCTCTTGACAGAGTTCTGTTGAGAAAGGCATCACATTAACTAACCGCGGCTAACCAAGTTAGTTGAATATGTTGTCCACAACCACACAATGAGCTGTTGATAAACACATCGGAAAATAGCCTTTAAATATGTCTGGGAAGAAAAATGGATCTACAGACATAGGAATTAGTAAAATGTCTGCAGCGGTGCAGGCATTGGTGGTGCATTGATAAAAAGGAAGCTGAGCCTGAAGGCCAAATTCTCAATTTACTGGCTGATCTTCATTCTGACCCTCACCTATGGCCATGAGCTTTAAGTGAGGAACATAACAATGAGATTGCCGATTCAAAAGGCTGACATGAGCTGCCTTTGCAGGGTGTCTGGGTTCACCTTTCGGGGCATGGACATTTGGAAAGATGCAGGGTAGAGATGTTGCTTTTTTCTTGTTGAAAGAGGCCAAATGATGTGGATGTTTTCCCACAGAACGACCAAGAACACCCAGCAGTTATTATATATCTCATCTCCAGGACGTTGCAGGGGAAAGTACATAACTTATCCCCCTACCACAAACAGCACCTAGATTTATTTTATAGGATCTGTAAAACAGTGACACAGATGTGAACAGGCAGAATAAAGGAAAATAGGAAGGACATTTTTGAATAGGATGTTGCGATGTTTGTATCACTTGGTATGGTCAGAAATCCTTTCTTTTGGGTGAAAGCAGGTGAAGCTGAAGTACAAGTCCTTGTTATTCTTTGCCTCAAGAACTGGAAGTAAAGGAGTGGGGAGTTGAATGAAATGTCAGGGTCATGGGGAGTCAACAAAATAGCAACTAGTCAAAGGTAAAAGAAAAGCTTTTTGAGACGAGGAAAGTGAGGAAAGTGACCCTGTGATGCACAGAAATCCAAAATCAAAATGTGAGAAGAAATTCGGAGCATTTGTCTTTTCTACGTCTGCCAAACAGCAGTGATCACAGATGGAGCTGTCTAAAGCCAAGCTAATGTGTGCTCCATGTACTCAGAAACACTTGCAAAAAGCTGTCTTTGGAAAATAAATACAGTAAACATCCTTTTAGAGTGAGTGAGTGACTTGACCCATCAAGGTCAAAGTCAAAGCAGAAACCCTTCTGCTTATACAAACTCTATGAATCACTCATGTCCAGAACACAGTGTGACGAAGGCCAGTGAGACTAAGGCTGACAGACAATATGAAGACACTCTGCCTCTATTTTTGGACATTTTTTTTTAATTGTCCCGTTCCCTGTTTCCCTGACAACCATTAACACTGCAGACATGATTTAAAAAAAAAAAAAAAATCCCATGACCTCCTGATCTCACATGCGCAAACAGATATTAAAGACACTTCATCCAATATAAACGGAAATATTCTGTACAAAGGCTGCTTTCAGTGTGTTGTTTCTTCTCTCAACCAATAAAAACTCATGACCTTGATGTTCTCATGAAGGATGTTCTGGTTGTACGTGATTTAAACAAATTAAGTTAGCTTGTATTCATTTATGTAGAAATAAATATTAAAAACTCATTGTTGATCGTAATGATGCAAGTTTGTCCAAGGCATGCATTTACATTAGACTAAAGACCATATGGTTATAATTAAGAATATGTGTTTGTGTATATCAGCATCTTCTTTGGCTTGTTTCCATTAGCAGCAATGTGCAATGTTGGTTAGTTCTACTTATTTACTTAACATTTTCTTAATTTTGAATCACCAAAAGAAGGATGGATATCATCAAACTACAGAAATCCATCCATCCATCCATCCATCCATCCATTGAGCTGTGGGAGGAAGCCAGAATACCCAGGGAGAACCCACGCAGACAGAACCAGAAACCATCTTGCTGTGAGGTGACAGTGCTACACATTTGCAGCACCGTGCCGTCCCCAAACGGAAACAAAGTAACATTTCAAAAGTCTTGAAGAGTCGTACCAGTTAATGATCTTATCTGGGACTCACCCAGCTTGTTTGCCCTCTCTATGGGGCCTAAAACCTCAGTAGCCAGAGGAAACCTTCTTTGGCATATAAAAACCAGTGAGCAACTGTGAAACACAAATGAATGGGGAGCCTTATTTGAATGTATATGTGGTTTTCCAAATACATCAATGATGTAAGTGAGTGGCAGGGAGCAAGCAAACACTGTGAAACTGTTCAATATTGCAAACTAGCTTATTTCTGCAATAACTAGAGTTATTACTACTTCAAACTCTCCACACCATCGACATTTGATTTCAGTTTTTAAATGTCAGGCAGGTTGAGATGGTTACATGGTAAATGAACTTAATATGGCTGGGTCTTCTGACCACTTAAAGTCCATTTACTATTTTTATACAGCACTTTTCTGGTCTACTGACCACTCAAAGCACTTTTCCAACGCTTGTCACATTCACACATTTGCACACACAGTCATACACTAATGGCATAAGCTGCCAAATGCTCATCAGGACTGACAGAGCGCCTCATAGCCCAGGCGATCAGAGTGATAATAACCCTACACACACAAAAGCCAGGAATCTAACTGGAAGGAAGAAGGCAAATACCTACCTATTACCAGAATCAAATGATTGCACTATGAAGTGAACACAACACAAGCAAGTTTACATATCATTTACTGAATAAGAACAGAGGACCACAGCCAATACCAGATCTCTGTACGTTAACTTCTGCATGGGCACCAAGAAAGCATTATGAAATGTCAAAAATCTAAGCACACCAATAAGAAACCATCGGAGATAATCCCATAACAATGACCTTTAATAATTGCTGCCTCACCCAGAAATATATCTTTCTATTGATTGCAGTAGCTTTAGAGCAGACTACAGACATGAGAATTAATCGAAAGGGTGGCAGTGGACTGTGGTGGCCAGGCTTAGCGATGACTGTATGTGTTTGACAGATTTTAAGATGGATCCTTCTCTCCCTCTCCGTGTACTGCAGGTCATCATCTCTTTGCCAGGTCATCTAGGAGGATGTGATCATTGCTTACATGTCAGTGACTTTCTCCCCCGGGACGGCCGGAGAACAAATTCCCCACACTGTTCATGCATCAAAAGTAGTCAATAAGGGCCTGTGGTGCTGCTGCTCTGCAGAAAAATGCCACGACCTGTTATGTGCCACTCTTTCTATCTTACCAAAAGTGACCTGGGTCGATACGTACTCTACTTTAGCGACATTTGACTATCTTAAAGTCGCATTAAGGGCAAGACTTTATGTGGAGCATCCACAAGATAATTCCATCGCCCCTAACTGCGACTACATTCATCCTATTTAAGCGGATAGTGCAAAGTTCAATTGTACAGAGTCCCACAGTAAATAAAATAGTTTAGCTCGATCCTTAGGTATGGAATAAAATATGTGCCTGAAGCTGGTGTAGAAACATGTGTTAATTATTAACTATTAGTTTTCAAGCTCACTAGAGACCTTGTGTGCAGTCCAACCTGAAGCAAACTTTAGTGTATGGAACATTTGCATGATTTAACAAACTCTGGGTGATAACTGCATGTGGAATTAGAGATTATGTGAGATTTAGAAGAAAGAAAAAGCATTAATCTCTTGTTATGAAGATGATATAAGAGTCATTTCAACTCAACTCAATTTAACTCATCAACTAACTCAATGCAACCTGTCAGTCACCTTTTAATTTATATTTTGTTCCATGAGGAAAGACAAACAAGTGTTTGGTTTCACGCATATCCACATACCTCTCTGCCCTGCTGTTATCCAAGCTAGCTGTGTCCCATCCGTGACTCGGCAAGTCGTCTGTCATGCCCTGATGCGTAGCTTGCAAGCATTGATGGGAAATGGTGTTCATTAAAGGCTAAAAACATAAATATTGATTAAACAGTGATATTGGATTTTTTGAAAATCTATTTTAGGTATTAGAACTAGACATACCCAGACATTTTGACCATTTTTAAATGGAATTTTAAATGATAGAGGTTTTCTTACTCCTGGAGCAGTTATGGTTTCTCTTCAGCTTTCTATTAGTAGAGAAATAGCATCCTTATATCTCTTTGTATGACTACATATCCAATGCAATATTTAAGACATACTGGATTTCACATTCTCAAGCAATTCACAGTATCTGTGCCTGTGATGATGTGGAGCTCCAACCTCATTTCTGTCTCCGTTCTTTTTTTATTTCCTGGGTTCTTGGGAACTGTCTTTCTCCTATCTTTAAAAAATTCTAGGTATGTGTTTTGCTGCCTGTGGGATGCTGTATGTTTTCTCTCTCCAGGCCTCTCTCCTTTCTGATTTTATTGGCTTTCACTTTTTCTTCTCTGCCTCTCATTCACAACCGCTTCTTTCACACAGAGAATCAGTCAGAGTGAAATGATAAATAATAGGTAGAGGATGTGGGCGTCTGTGTAGCAGTATTTATAGCCGTGCCAGCTATAGAAAGTTGATTGATATCTGGATCTAATTTATTGCAACATCCTGGAAGAAGAGGGTTAAAAAGGGAGATGGTTCAGATGTTTCTCTGTTGGGGAAACATGGCAACAATCATTACTGAATCCTGAGCTGTACCCATACAATAATAAATACTGTATAAACTCTGCTTTAAGGTGATGTTTCCTTCCTTCCCATGGTTTGGCTCAGTAGTATAGATATCTTGCTATTTGAAAAAGTTCAAATCTTGACTGGTTTGTGTAATATTCACTAGCACACATCCACAATATTTCCTTGACATATACAACACATTAATACATGGAAATCGAAACCAATAAATAGTTCATCAAACTTATAATGTATTATTTTGTCATGTTTCCTTGGCTTTGCAGCAATGCTAGCAGAAAACCGAGAGCTTCCAGATGACAGTGCATTAAAAAATAACTATGAATCTCGACTTGCTGCATCTGAATTTCAAAAGGTCCCTGTGTGTGTTAAAGAGGGTTATCAGCATTCAGTGTAGCAGCGCGGGTACAGTGCTAACCATGTTACTGAGACACCAATAAAAAGCGAGATGATCAGAGGTGTCAAATTAATTAGACAGCCAGGGGGAATGATAAATAGGAGCCACCTTTTAAATATTCCTGGGGCTCAGAGAAGATGATTGGATGAGGTCGCTCAAGATCTCTGACAGCAAACTGGAGATTGGCTACATCGACTTGTGGTACAAAGTTCTCAATGTGAGAAACACCAGCCTTGTTTTGTTATGCCTTCTTCTATCTCTTGTCTTTCCTCTCTTTCAGGTATTTCATTACATGCTAGCATGTTAGCACTGCCTTTTAATGGTAAGATGCTTTCTTTTCTTTTGTAGTGTTGCTACTGTCATGCCATGTTTGAGTTTTGAAGGACACCACTAAGTCACACACTATCATCAGTGCTGTGGTAGAGTTTATTTGTTGACCTCTGTGAAGCAGTCAGAAAAAAAACTGGTTCACTGGCTTTGTTGATACTGCTGATCTGTCACTCTCATTCACTGTCTATGTTGCTTGGCCAGTGCCTTGACCTGGTTTGGTTTTAAACCGGCCTTAGTTGTTGACATATAGTGTCCCAAGCCACATATATGAAATATCCAGATCTAATTTAACTTTTTATTTATTTTCTTCTTGATATGCAGGTAAAACATTTAGATGTTTGGCTTAATATGCCATCAAACTGTAGAGTCTTAAATATCTACCAAAATTTGTCGCTTCTCTCTACAATAGTTTCACATTTCGACCATTCATTACGTCCATCTCCAGCTTTTCTCATGAAAAATGTGTTGATGAATGGATTATCAGTCGTTTCCATCCAAACACCAACACACCATCTGCACAAATGTTCTCTTCCTGGTAGAACATGTACGCGTTCTCACATGCAGTCACACACACTCATGGCCTGTGTGTGTGTTCACACCGACTTACAAGTGCGCTCGTGAACATGCACACAGGAGAAATGTAGGTAGGTGGAAAGTCTGTTGACAACTTGGAGAATTGTGAGTGAGTTCTTTTTGTTTATGATGGAGCTTTTAAATGTGTTACGCTATTCACAACTAAAAGATAATTTTGGACATGAGTAACTTACCATAAGGGGGCATTGCCTCCCCCGGGAGAGTGCGCTCCACAGCCAGGCCTCCTCTTCATATGGCAGAAGACTCGCCATCTATTGTCTTATTGTTTCTCTGTTCTTCGCATGTTTGTAGTTCTGAAAATCACACGTATGTGGTCAAAAATCTGATGCTTGTTTGTTTTGAGTGTTGCATATGTTGCTAACACAGTCTTGCTGTGGTTGTAATAGACTAGGAAATATTTGGTTAAGTATGTGCTTTAAAATACTGTTTTATGTGCATATAGGCCCAACAAAGGTGCACCTTACAACACGTGGATACAAAGGGAGTTCAAACTAAAAAGCCAACAGTGGCACATAGGGGTTAAGTGAGACTAGTACTCTGAAAGACTTGCAGGTTCCTTAAAAATCAGGACAGCAGAGTTAAAAATACTTGCTCGTCCAAATACAAGTGATGTGGTTTAAAATCAAGCACATGAGTTAAGGCAGGAATGTGTCTGGGAGAAGAGGTTTAAAACAAGAGATGGTTTCTCTGTGGAGGGAACATGACCACACTCATTACTGAATCCTGAGCTGCACCTATACCATAATAAATAATGCGTAAAATCTGCTTCAAGGTGAAGTTTTCTTCCCTGCTGTGGTTTGGTTCTGGTTGTGTTGATGCTTTATTGAAAACAATTGAGGCCTCGGATGACTTCAGTAGAACAAACAGCAATGAAACATCACCGAGGCAACATAGACATGTTCAAACTTCATATATATTTATTGGCCAGTATGAGCCTGGTTCTGCCTCTGAAAACTTCTTCCTTGCCTTGGCACTATGCAAATAAAAACTGAATTGAAATTGAATTGAAAATATATATTGCAGATTGACTCAACATTTACATGAGCCTTTACAGCAAGAGACACTGGTCTCTCATCTATCCATCCACTGAGAGCAAACCAACCACACGGACAGAAAATACAAAATAAAAAAAATCATATTTACAGCCACAGGCTATTCAGGTTATCCTCAATCTGCTCATGAACTGTGGAAGAAAATCACATTACCTCTGGAAACCTACATGTAAACAGTGGGGACATTCAAACTCTGTAGATAAAGGACCAGGCCCCAAGGATGTTTTTGTTGTAAGGTGACTGCCACTAAGCTATCACACTCCAAGATGGGAAATAAAGGAAATATATATCATGCAGTAGTAAAGTTAAATAAAGCTTTCTCTAATATGAAGAACACAAGGTCTGTCTTTAACCTTTCAGCTCATTTTGAGATTATAATGTTGAGATTAACCTTTGCAACCCTGACATTGACTCTTAACTGACCAATAACAATCCATTTTAATGCAGTCTGAATGTAATTTCAGCAGCAATATTAAGTACTCAATAATTTATTTCAACATCGGTGATGAAATCAAGCGGAAAAAGTGTTCTGGGATCTGTTTAATTGGGCAAGTACGAAGGGAATTTAATAAAGATTCCTATTATGAGAGTATCAGCATACGCTCAACAATGTATGGCCACTTGAGAGGGTTGCATTATTCCTTGCATGGAAACACAGCCAATATTAAATACTGAACTGTTTTTCAGCTAAAGGGTCTGACATTGTTCGTTTCTTAAAAATCCGTGCCCCTTGCAGGACAGTAAGATATGCAATAACTGCAAAATACTGTAAATCAAACTTGGTTTTACTAATTAAGATTTAGACAAAATGAGTACACAAGTCAAAAATACCAAGGATACGGCCTATTTACTCACTAATAGTATATTAATACGGTATAAATTGGTGTCAAATATAATCATTATGAACTATGAACTGATGGAATATCAACTACAAAGGAGATTTAATTTGATCTCTCATGGCTAGTTGCTTTTGTCCAATACAAGAACATATTAAGGGAACCTTGAGCCAGTGCTCCAGCCATTCTCATGGAAGCTGCTCGGTTATGTATGAAAGTTTTATTGCTTCCACATTGTGGTGCTCCTACGACAAGCTCACTGGAGACTTCCCATGGACGAGGCAAACTTTTAGTTAAGCCCTTTGCTAACTTGAATGGGGGTAAAATAATTTAACCGTGCTCTCCTGGACTTTCCACATGTTATTGGACTGAATGGATCAAGTCTTTCCATGCCAGTGTATATTGCATGATGGACAGCACCGCTGTCATTTCATAGTTTGGCTTGGTCCACACTTTGGATGACAGAAAAGAGCCAATTGCTGCATAGAAAACTGAGAAGATGCAGCATATTCAGAGAATCTGAAATACTATAGCATAGTTTGTAAAATGGTCAGCAGTAATGTCAATGATACACTGCTTCAGGGAGTGCTGCCAAGAGCTTGCCCTTATGCCTCAAAGCTCAGTTCAAACTAAATGTACCTATTATATGATGAAATAATCACAACGAGAGAGAGAGAAGTGAAGAGGGGAGGAAAAAGTAATGTGGTCATTGAAGATTGGTGTCAGTCTTTTGGAGAAAAGACAGGATGTGAGATCTACATGTAGGGGATCAAATGAGTGAAAGAGAGACAGACAGAGAGAGAAGTTCTGAAGTTTCCTCATTTCATCTTTCTCTCGGCCAAATGACTTCTTGTTTTTTTTACCCTTCTAATACGAGAAGTTGTGAAAATGGCACAGAACATTAAATGATTTTTTTTTTCACATCTTCATAACAGCCATTTTCATTGATAAATATGGCTTTATTTTAATAAAAAGCCCATCTAACTGTGATGAAGGCTGATATCTCAGAACTGCATCTCTCTACTTACTGATGAGTACAGCCTGCTATGAAGACAGAAAAAGCAGAGAAGAGACTTGATTTGACTTTTGATGTTCTTTAATGACAATTTCACAGACACCCGGAGGAAAAAGTAACTGAAGTCTCCTTGAAAACTCATCAGCTCCTGTTGCTTCAGGGTCTGTATGAGGGTATTAGCCTGGATCTAAATGAGGCTATGGCAGAGCCAGGGGTGGTCAGACCTAAGCTAGATTCAAATATATTTCCATTTTGTCATTGTTTCCATCATTGTGCGAAATACAGGAATATATTTCAGGTCTTCTGCAGGTAAGACGACTTGTCTACAAACATAAAACAGATGCACATTCACACACTTTAGTTTTTGGGGGGGTCAAAAGGTGAGGAGTTTAAACACGTGAACACAACATTTCTCTCAGATGAAGGCTGTTGGAGTGTGTATTTTTTAATAAAGCTCTGTGATCACTAAAAAAAACATCTTAATGCTGGACACACACATACACACAACCACATCCATCCGACTGACCCATTTGTAACCCCTATTTGTGTGCATGTGCTTCAGAGTCAAAGTGTGTGTGTGTGAGTATTGTGTTGATTCATAGCTGTTCTTAGTATTAAAGCTAGCTGAAGGGCACTGCTAATGGAGCAGGGACAGCGGCAGCCATATTTCTACCACCGGGCTGCATTTTCCACACCTCTCCAGCACACAGAACTTGTATTTCCTCCCCTCACTTGCACCTCCAGTCATATAAATTGTTTAAGGCATAAGTGCCTCGACTTTTTCAGCCAAAGACCCAAGCTCAAAATTTATAAGGCAGTGACTCACCCAGGGCTTGTTAAAACATACCGGTGCCCCTGTCACATGCGGACCCAACAAAAACAACAAGAAGACTCATTTTGAGGGCTCAGCCCATGAAGAGATCAGGGCTGCAGGTGTAGTTGTACTATTATTGCTGCTGCTGCTCCTGCGGCTATTGCTGATCCTGCAAATACTTCTAGTGCTGATACCACAGCGAAACAAGTACAGGTGGTGCAGGTACATTCACATGTTTCAATTAGCCCGCTAGTCAGGCTGAGGTTGGGCGGAGCACTGAGATAACTTATCTACTAATAAGAATGGTCGTGGTATTCTGCCCTGACAGGTGCAACAAATCGCTCAGATGGTGTGCAGTGTGTACACATCTATCCTGAGCGGAGGTCTGGGTTTAGGGGCTTTACTACCACAAAGTGCCACTTAGTACCAAGTTAAGCCTTATCATGTTAAAAACACTCATGCATACAAGTGTGTTGCAACAGCTCTGCATGGATGGAAAGTATCAGTCCTTAAGATTTCGACAAGGGGCTTTTGGAGTAGTGCGCTAAGCCTCATCATCTGTTCCTGTGCCTGTGTTTTGGGGAATTGATTTCTTTCTTGCTGTATTCCAGAGATGGTTTCAGGCTTCAGACTGTTTTCGGTGCAGTGCCACGGTGCCTTGTTTTTGTCCATCCTACATAGAAACAACCAGAGTTACGGAGCATAGAAATGCCATCACCGCAAGGGAGGTTGACATGATGACCCTAATGCACTGACAGTCATTCTGCTGGAAGCTGCTGAACAGGACAGTGTGGACGTACATAATGTGGTCTGAACTGCTATTTGTTACGTAATTTTCTATCCTAGGTTACACAAGGTCACGTGTGGGCCTTGATATCCTCGGCAGTATTAATTATTGGCTTTGATTGGGAACAGTAGGTGCCAGTCTGTTTCAACACTGCGGTGGACGGGACTGAAGAGACCTATTGCTGCCTTCCTAGACATAATAAATAGCTTGACGTTGACGTTCCAATCTGCGTAAGCAGACATCTGTGTCTTCAGGCTAGAATATACTGATGATAACATCTGCATGGGTATAAGCATTCTCTTTGGATGATTCTGGCCGTATAGTATTTGCGGTGTTATCTCAGGGTTTAAAGTTGATCCACCGGCATGAGTTTGGGAGAATGTGAGACTGACTCAGGCACTTCTGATGTACTTTGAGAGTGTCTCTAATTCTCGTTGATCAAGCGACAATAAATACTACAGCACAAGACATCAGAGGCTGCAACATTTTATTTCTTTTAGCAAATACTTCTGTGCACACTCACAGCCTCTGTCCTGTGTGTGTGTGCATCTGTGTGTGAGACAGAGAGAGCAAACGTGTCACCTCATGATATGAGATTTTTGGGGAAAAAAAGCCTTTATGGTTCAATATTGTTGAGCAATATCAATCCTGTTCGAAATGAAAGAAATGTCTTAACGGGAGGAGAGGGAGCACGCCCAGGGAGGTCGATGAAGACAGAAGAGAGAGAAAGAGCGAAGAGGAAGAGAGGTAAAGGTAGAAGAAAAAAAACAGGGGGTGAAAGGAGTGAGAGAGAAAACCCTCAGGTTTCCCCGCAGAGAGAGACAGACTGCAACTGATGGAGAACAAAAGAGAGATAAAGAGAATGGGAGCGAAGAAGAGACAAGAGAGACTGTTGTGAGTGATATCGAACGCTCCTCCAAACCACACACATGCGCGCGCTCGGCAAAGAGTGATGATGATAACACTGATATTTCTTCTCTGCTATTGCAGGTCTGATCTTTAATATGAACTGAGTGAGAGTGTGTGTTTGGAGGTGAGCCGTTTCTTTTCCAATCTTCTTCTCCTCCCCCGTTATTGTTTTCTCCCCCCTCTCCCACCTCTCGACCAGTCAACTTGAATGTAACAAATGCTGCTGAGGTCAGTTGTCTTAAAATATAATGTTTCTCCAGCAATTTTTCTCCCACCTGTCTCGTGAACTGTTAGAAGCTTGTTTTGTGTGTTTTTTATTATCAATTTTATCTCTGAGTCGTCTAGTTCTTTTGTCTGGATCTTACTCAGGTTATTAGTGGACATAACTGCGAGAACATATTCTCAACAGGGGGTGCTGAACTTAACTCACAACTCGCTACATTGATAAAAAAAATATACATACACACACACACACACATATATATATATATAGCATGTGTAGCCTTTTCTTATTTTGTATTTATATTTGGGTAAATACATTTTTGAGGTGCACCCCTACTCCCACAGACCTGTTAGTGGAAAGCTTTTGGATTTTACTGTGCTTACTCAAAGGATCATACTGGTTTTACGGTTGCTTCAGCCCAGATTAAACTCATTATTGCCACAGTTTTTCCACATAATTCCATAGTTTGGCGCAGAGTGCAGAATTATTTAGGTGTTTACAATGCTGTCATTCTGTTTAATTTATTCAAAGTGGTGATTTAAGGGCTTGCTTCTTCCTTTGCAGTGTCTGACTTTTGTTTATAACACCTCTACACCAAGTTGCTATTTTCATTTTGCAAATTGCATTTCCAAATCGTTGCCACATCTGGAAGTACAAGGTGGTGTACTTTTGTTACTATTGTTGTTCTACCCGGAAATAGTACCACATTCAGTAATAACTCACTCCCCATCTTCTTCTGAAAACTTTCTTTTTCACCCCCCGAAAAACTCTTTGAACTTTGCCCAGTCAAATATTTGTGCAGTGGATGTGATCGTCTGGAGCTAAGAGAACCAGTTTTTTTTCTCTTCATCCTCCTGCCTCATTTTCTTTTTCCTCTTCCCCTGCTCCATTTCTTGCTGTCTCTCTTCATCTTTACCCTCCGTCGCTCATTCTCATGGATTGCTTCCTCCCTCCCTGCCTCTCTCTCTCTTTCATCGACTTGTCTGCATTGGCTCCATTTAAAAACAAGCTGATTTCATCAGAGGTATTGATATTGAAGGACCGCTGACCTCTCATACAATGGCCCCGCAACACACAAACCAATGCCTGCACAAAGCCACCGACACACACACACAAAGTTATAGACACCTTAGACTGCTGCCTGTTTAAAAAGGTGAAAGTGGATTGATGTCTGACGATGGACATTTCTCTCCTGTGGTATTTGTGGCTGGTGCATCATTATAACACCAGTGTATGTGTGTGTGTGTTTGCTTGATCTTTGTCAACTTATTTATGCTGGCAAAAGTCTGGAGATATGAGAGAGATGGCAAGACTTAAGGAGGAGGAGGGAAAAGGTCGAGTAGCAGACAAGATGGATGAAGAGGGAAAAGGAACAGAGACAGAAAAACAAAAATAGAGAGAACGACAGAGAGCAAGCGTCACAGAGAGAATCCCCCGGGGGAGATGTGGAGATGAGATTCATATGCCACGGGGGGTCGAAATTAAAGTTTCACAGAACTTAAAGTAAAGCCTATTTATGGGAGCAATTTTCATATTCATGCAATATTTCACACCCCACACACTCACAAATGCATAGTTACACACACACATGCCCCCACAAACACAAGTGCTTCTCCTGCTGATGAGAGGCGCACACGCTCGCCACAGAAGCACATTCACTGAGGACAATTCAGCCGGCACATCGCATAAATTACCAAGCGAAATCTTAAAATAAAAAAAGGAAATGTAAACACCATGAGGCCGGTTTAATGGGGGGAAATGTACTTCTTATTCATTGAGCTTCTATATTAGCAAAGGGCTGTGGAAGTGTGACTCAGCCTTATGCAACCGGACTAATGAAGGCAGAGTCAACCCAGTGTACGACTCGCCTGAAAGTCTGACATCATGAGGGGAAGGAACGGCGAAAGTTTTTCCTTTTCTCTCCCCTCTGCAGCGGCAGCAGATTCAGCCAGGTCATTAGAGCTGCAGCATGACGCATTTTCATACTGATGAAGCTCTGCCCTGAGTTTTATGATGTGTTTTTTCTCTTTTTATTGGGAAATCCTGCTGCGTTTTTTCTTTTTCTTTTTTGGAAAGTGACAGCTGAAGTTAGACAGGAAACTGGCCGCAGGTGGGAATCAAACTCTGACTGCTGTGGTAAGGAGCTACTGTCGTCCAGGTAAAGTGGACCTAATAAAACAGGATATTTGCCACAGTCGAGTCATTTACCTGCTGGAACCTCAAATTATTTCTATCAAAAGTTCCAATGAAACATTTTTGGGAGTAATTTCTCTAAATTATCCATAGTGGCATAGTGAATTAGAGGCCTTCATTAGGATACACTGTGAACCAGGACGGTTCACAGTGTATCCTAATGACCCATACCCAGATTGTTCATCTACAATCACATCCATAGTAAAAGCTGATATTTTTGGTTCAGACTAGTATGTTTTTAGAACTATTAATTGGGTTGTCGTGACTTGCTCAAACAAGCCACCTGTCATTGAAAGTGGCCCTAATCTTAATTCTGCATAACTCTAAGACTTAATAGAAATTAGCTGCTGATGTTAGCATTAGCATTCACCGAGCACCAGCGGGGCTGAGTCACATCGCAGATGAGTTTTTTCAAATGAAATGTTTGAGCAGCACAAACATAATCCATAATAATTAGGAATGATTAGAATCACAAGTCACACATTATCTATCAATAAGATTGTGATCTCATTCTCACTGAGATACACTGATGAAAGATACACTTGAGATCAGCAGACGTAACCAGGGCGGAGATAACACACATGACGACAGCCAGTCGCATACAAGCACACACAGACCAGTGAGACTTTCAAACTGAAACTTGAGCACATGAAAACATGATTGGATACCAGGAGAGGCGTGTGAGTACTGACAGTTTTTGTTGTATTGGATGTACCGTCATGCAGCTTCAGACACACGACGTGTAACCTCATTCGCTAGATGTTGCCTGCTGCTCTTCATAAATGTTTGTTTACTACCAGAAATCATAAAAGCAGACATTAATGGAAAACCTAAAAGTTCCCCAATAATTATCGCTAACAATTTACTTCATGTTTGGCGAATTCTTACTGCACATATATATTACGGTAGTCATGTAAGAGAAGATTAAAGCATCAGAGGTCTGAGCTTTGTGTAATTCCCCACTGATGCTTTTATTAGACCATAAAACCAATGTTTTGGTTCGCATAAGGATCTTCGTCCTGTTTGACCTGATGAAGATCTCCCTGTGGATCAGAATGTTGTTTTATGGACTAATAAAGGTGTCAGTGGAGCATTATACAGTGCGCAGGCTCACATCCTTTGATCCTCTGTACTATCTGCCTCATTTCACACATACACACACACACACATCCTGTTTCTGGTTGCTGAGCTACGTGTTCTTCTCAGTACTCATGTACCACTACGGAACTATTTCCGCATTTATTTTGAGATGTGTTAATTGCTGTAATTAAAGAGGGCCTTCATTGGGGAGACTGACAGCCTCTTTCGGTCTCCACACTGCGTTTCTCAGCAGACTGTGTGTGACGTAAATGTCTTTACAACGCAAAACAGGAAGAGGGAACCGTTTTTCAGCTCAGGCAGCCAAAGCCTTCAGACTTTAGATGATGAGATGAGTGAAGAAAGATCCTCATTTGTTTACAGTAATTTCATTGTATATTTAAATGTATCCTGCTGCTTACTGTGCACCATGCATTCATTACTAAGTGTGTGCAATCTAATGATGAAGTAGCACTTTAGTCAACCTTCTTCCACAGAGGTCATGGGGTCGGACAAAGCCCAGCATCACATGACTTTAAAATGGATCCAACATCTTCAGAGTTAAGTTGGATTCATTCATATTTTAGGTTCTTACATGGGGCAGTAGAATCAGGCCTAGAGATGAGGTTGAGGCAAAGATGTGGCAACAAACTCAGATGAGTGTGGTTGGAGGAGTCAGCCCAACATAACCGGTGGCACAGCAATGGTAGTTACTTAATGCCTCAGTAGGTAAATTATTTTTTCACTTACACACATGTATGGGTCTTATATATGCTGAAATGTGGAAAGACGCCATCACAGCAGTACCCACTCTTACCAGTTCACACTCCATACTGTGCTGCTCTGTGCTGGACTCGAACCAGCCACCCTCCGGTTCCTAAGCCAAGTCCCTACAGATAGAGCTGCTGAGGTATGAGGTAAAATAACTGACTTTTGTGTTTCAGTCCGTTAGTTTTCCTCAAGCTGGCATCGAGCAGACATTAGAGTTATTGCATCTATAGACGCATCATTAGCTTTAACATTCAGTCACAGTAGTGGCTGTTTCATACGAATTTAGAGTCTTGCCTTAGGGCACTTAGCACAGCAGGAGGGATTTTTGCCAGCATAGGGGCTTGACCCATGTCGACCCCCACACCCATAACAATGTCATTACCACTTAATACTCAGTGGTGCCAATGTTGAGTACAGAAGATTCAGATTTATTCCCCCTGTTCCTCTGAGAGAAAAAAGTTTTTAGATGTGAAAATAAAACTGAATTCAGACCTCCAAGTCCAAATCGAAATGAATCTGTGAGTCATTACACATTACACTCCTACTGTTTGCTGAAAACCAGTGATGCTGGAGTGAATTATCCCCTTAAGTGCTACTTCCCATTTAGTGACGGTGGAGTTGATGCATCATCACACTTAACTGGCTTATTTCCCCTAAATAAGGACTTTCTGTTTCAGGAAGCATTTTCCACTGGCCTTTTTTCTTGCATATTTATTTTTTAACTAAGGCTCTATGCGGGCGTGAAACTTTATGAAAACATGACATCCAAATAAGATTTAACTTGACGCGTTTAACTAAAGGCTAAATGTCATGGTGGTGAATCCAACTGTGCGCACACACACTAACACACAGCAGGAATTATCCGGGAATGTGAGTTAATTATGTCTCAAGTGTCAACAACTGAAGGGCTTTAAAGTCACAGCCTGCATTTTGACTTCAGTTCAAGAAAATGTGACAAAAAATACTATTTGTTGAATAGTATAACTGGCACATGAAATTCCCCAACCTTTGGAGCTACTGTGAATTGATTAGATGTCAGCTGAATGTCTCTTTCCTCGTGTTTTCAAATTTAAACGGTGAAGTAGTCTCTATTTGACTTGTGAACTGGTGCATTAACATTAAGTCAATTAGAACAAGTTTAATCCTGAAGCTTGGATGTCTCAGCGAATTTGCCGGAATGAGTGTGGCCAAGCAGAAAATCTCTGTATAATTTAGAGAAGCATCAACACAGGCCGCTTGCTCTTATTTTCACGATGCCTTCAAATGTCATGATACTTCACCGCAGCAGCTAGAGTCCGCTGTGTCTACACTCATGGAGGGTTCTGAAACTCTTTGATACAACACATCTTTCGGCCAAATACCAAATCTCATGATATGAGTGTTACTGGAATTTTTTAAAGAAAAACCTTGAATGAGGAGAACCGGATTCAAAGCATCAAAAGTTTAAGTTGAATTTATTGTTCTTGTACAAGAGGAGCGTTTCACAGTGCAACACACTAAATGAGTTACAGAGAAAAAGGCTCCCTGAGGAGCTTTAACACTTGGTTCTTATACATTTTTCCTAAAAATGGGCTGTCTCAGCCCCTACCAATTGTTAACAGACAATTTACATATTTACTTCAAAGACTATTGTTCTTCTATATGCCCCCTAATCTAATTTTCACCCCTCTTATCTGTATCTGACCTTTATTCCTAAATTGTACCTCGCCCTGTCTTGTGAGTATCATCAAAAGGAAGTGCACTCTACCACATGTAATAAATGGGAACACATGAACATCGTAAAAGTTAAAGCATCCAAATAGCAGTACAATCTTAATTTTTATAACAATGAGCTGAATATTTACTCACACTTTGGACAGTCCTGCCATGCTGGCATCTCAGGGTTCCTGGGAAGGTAGCATTAGTTGGTTGACTGCTCTTCCACGGCGTCATCTTGGTAGTCTTGTCTCTGTTGTCGCCTGGCTAATCTAAAATGGATGTGGATCATCGGTAGACCTGAAACCTAAATGCTGACACGTAGTTCTAACCACACAACCTGATTGGCCAACAAGACATAATATACACAAAACATGGAATGCTGTTAATGCCTTTACATTAATCCCCTGCTAGCAATTTAACTGCAGTAATTAAAGACTTTAATTTGTCTTTACTATATTGCTTATACAAAAAGAAGAATTACATTTTGTACATTCAGTGTATTTATATAAGCTGCATTTTATGTGTACAGCTGTTACAAGTTGTCACATTTAATTTGTCAGTCATAGAGTCATTTTTTTAAAAAACACAGAGCTCAGTGTAGTGTCACTTTAAGCCTGTAAATACTTGCACAACATACAGATTAGCGCGACAGCCTCATGTCACTCACAGGACCCCTGAACAATTTCACGCTACATATTTTTGAATAATTCAAAACAACTCTTAACTCATACCCACTGTGATAGCTTGCACAAGCATGCTTATTAGCGCCGCATGCTAATCCGTCCCATAATTAACTCAACCTTGCCATAAACGTGACAACGATACAGTGTTTACTCCCTCGATACGGCTGATTAGAGACCATTTTCTGAATATATTGACTGGGTCAGCGTTTAAGGCACGAGTGATTCCTGATCTTTAAAGCACACACACGTTTACACAGTTGCACAAGTAATGCCAGATAAATAGACAGATGGATATCACCACACACACACACACACGCAGCAAACACACCATTTCTCTCTATATTAATGAAGCTTGTGGCGTTGCTCAGGATGTTTTCATATGCAAATCCTGCTGAGTGGTAAGAGTCCCAATAAAGTTCCCAGCTGTCCCCGCATAGATCTAGATGGGTTTGTTTATTACAGTGTGTGTGTGTGTGTGTACATGTGCGTGACTGTGTACCTAAAGGCTTTATACCTCTGTCTCTGTTAACAGGTGCTTTGTTAACAACCTACACGATCAAACACCGCAATGAGTTGCTAGCAGTGTCAGTAATCACACACACACACAGAGTTAGAATTAAACAGCTCTGTAATTATGCTACAAGCTTACACACACACACACACATGCAGGGGAGTTTTGTTTGGGGCTTCAGAGGAATGAAATGGTTGAATGAGTGAAGCTGAGGTGTGTGTGGGGATATCCTTGCATGTGCCTCATCGAGCCAGGCTGACGTGCACTGACTCAAACATACGGACACATAGGTGATTTATCCTACGAACAATAGTAACCGTAGAGCATAATTGTCTTCTGGATAATGAGACAGGAAGATTAGCATTACATGCCTCAACCCTTCTTCTGCTCACTCAGAGAGTCTGAACATCTCTTAATGAGAAGGGACAAAAAAGAAAGAGAAAAGAACTTAACGAACAGACAGACAGAAAGACACTGAGAGGGGTAATTAGCCACCTGCAAGAACACACACACTCACACACACAGTCACACACACACATACGCACCTGTGCAATCACTGAAGTCAAGAGTCAGTCCTGAATATGTTTTCATTCTAATTACTGCTTAATGAGGGCTTGAATCCGTCCTCAAGCAAAACTTTTAAATTCCCTGCACGCTGGCAGCCCAACTGACCAAGAGAGGACATCGTTTTAAATTTTGAAAATTTCAATAAAGAGAAAACCTTCATGGTGATATCAGTAAACTCTTCTTCTTTGCTACTAGCTGGTGAACATGGTGGAATATTTAAGGCTGGATGCTGCTCGGCATGTTCTCCACGCTGCTTCATATCTCACCAGGATTGTTTCAGAAGTCCAATGAGTAAGTCGGCTGCATAAGAACAGTGAATAGTTTCCGTTTTGTCTGCACAGGGTGTATTTTTTCCAAAGATCCGGTTCTCTATCGTCGTTTCTGTTTGACTTCCGGCGAGTTCAATCCGCTCTGTGAATCCTGACACGGCTGGTCACGGCATCCATCAGAAACAGAACAGAGGCATGTTCTCCACAGAGCTGCTCGAGGGAGACGCCTCTGGGACGCTTCTGAAACACATCACGGTGCTTCTGGTGAAATCACACACATTTTCTAGAACAATTGGAACGTGTCGCAGACATGCCTTGTGGGATTGCGCCGTGAGAAGCTAAGGAATCAGAAATCTCCTCAGGAGTTGGTAGACACTCAGAACGAATGACAATGACAGTCTCTAACTGCTGGGTGTTTCCCTGCATCTTAAAAGATGATGATGGACCCAAGTGGATAAGAAAATCAGCTAGTGCAGGTTTAAAAGTATAACTGACAGTCAGATCAGTCTGTTAGTTAGTACTCAACTGCAAAGCCACGACATAGGATGCTGGAAAATAACAAGCACAGTCAGCTAACACTTGTTAGTGCATCGGCTGACAGACTCGTCACACTGTTGGTCTGGACAGTAGAAAGTCACAGTCCTCACTATCAAAGCAGAAAGAGGGGTGAACAATGAGAAGTCTGCTAACGGCTCTGATCCTGGCCTTGATTCTGCGGGTGCAGGAAGGTTGCCGTGACATTTAATGTTTTAAAGCACTCTGAATCAAACTCTGCTGATCTCTCGGAGGTACGTTGCCTAGATACATATTCATACTTTTTCCATCAGAGCCACAGGCAGTGGACAAAATAACAGGAGTATGTGTGCAACCGAAGAAGGAGAAATAATATATAACATCTACGAATATTTGGTATTTTTTGAATTATTTTTCTTGCCTTTGCTCCTGCATCGTAGTGGGTAAATTATGCACTCAAGTACGAGTATTTAACATTTTATTTCCATGCTAATAAATAGAAGAGGGGAGTTGTGAGGTTTTGTTTTGCAACTTGTAACTGTGCCATGTTTAAAATTGCCACCGGACCACTGCGGTGAGCCTCTTGCGACCTAAACAATGTTTTTTTGTTGTCTCTTCAGAGAAGTATCCTGTAAATAGATGTGATATAAATGAAAAATATAAAAGCCACTGCATGAGATTAAAAACAAGCACAAGCACAAGAGGGGGGACAGCCTCGCCGTGCGAGACTGATCAAGCATTCTGACTCAAGTTCAGGCTTCTTCCCATTCAATTAAAGGCAGAGAAATATGAAATATTAAACAACATGACATGTTTTTTTAGATATATCTGCAGTGAATTCAGCCCATGCTGGTCCTCTCTGATATAACTGTCATATCTCATGTCATATAAGTGTGGGAAAGATTAAAATTGTATATTTGTGAGTGACAAAAAACAAACAGAAAAAGAAGAACACGGCCTGTGAGATCAAATATTTCCAGACAAGACGAGCAGTTCTATTGTCACCTCTCCCAGATGATCTGCTCTGTAAATAGACAATGCCCTGGAGTTGAATAAAGTAAGTTAACAGCTCAGCTCTGCGGTATGACGTATAGACATGCCGGTGGAAATTGGATAAATAATTGTGTCTCATAAATTAAAGATGACGGAGAACAAAGGCTGTGTACTGTCGTGAGAGTTTCCAGAGCAGCACTAAAAAGAGGAAATGATGAATAAAATAAAATTATGCTATCAATGATAATTACTGCCATCACTTCCTTTTAACTCTCGCTCAGCCAAAGTCAGTTAAGAGCGTGGCGTTTTATTTTTAGACCTGCGAGAGGATTCTGCGTATTGGTTTCATAAAGATCCCTCAAAGGATACTCTTTGATTGAAAAAAGAACACAATGTTATTATGATATTTTTAAAGGCATGTTTATTTGATATTTTTTATATTCAGATCTCATTTTGCCAAAATAAACATTTAAACGCTGACGGGAGTTCGCCTCGTTGAAGACATTCTCCTCACAGAAACAGATTGAGCTAAAAGATGAAATGAAATGCACCCCCAGCAATCTGACTAATAGTCATTGACACAATTAGTGCAGTTGTGAAGCATAAGGTTAATTAACTTAATTATCAGGAAGAAAGAGAAAACAATGTCAGTGTGACTTACGGAGTTTCACACTAATGATAATCACGGAGAAAAACACCAAGTAAAGGACGGCGTTCGGTTGTAGAACAGCCAGCAACGGAAAATATGGTGCTAATATTGATTTTCTTTCATGTTTACATGTACTGACATTTAAAAGTCAGGATCATTATTATGCATTCATAATTCAATGGAAGCCCAAAGGAGCAAACGGAGTATAAGATCAGACGAGCTACCATCCCACTGACCACCTCTGCAGTGCAAAGCTGTCTCAAGACACCGGTCCTGCTGCTTGATACTCTGCACCAGAAGACCAGAGGTGGTGTGATGCTGAAGAATCCGGTGGAGAACAGAACATAGGATGGCTAAGCTGTTTCAGGGAAATGAAATATGACGATATGATGTTTGTTTTGCCCACCAGCTACCTGTCTGTTCTCACTTATGGTTAGTTATGGGTCATCTCGTTCACTTTAGACAAGAGTAAGTAATCACAATAACCTGGGATTGAATTACAGACATCTACTGGAGAGTTTATGCATGCAACCCATTTTATTTCCGACTGAAAGCCTGGTGCTGGTCTACAGTAGATACTGGAAAACTCTGAACAATGCTGTGTGATTATGTGTGTGAAAACCTTTATTCCGTAGCTAAATTTATCTGACTAAGCCTCTTGCTAAAACATATTTGTACTGTTCTTGTGTAAAGCCCGAAAACTTTTAATTGCCAGAAAGAAATAAAAAAATAAATAAATAAATAACTTGCACTAAGCACCACATAAAACACAGTTTGTCCTGGTGCCACTGTTTTAATGCTGCTGTCAAAAGCTAGTCATTTATGAAAAAAAAAGTGAAACAAAAAGTCAGAACCTCAAACCAGACACTTAAAACAAGAAAAAATAAGATAGAAGTAAGTACAGACTTTACATCAGACTTTCCATACACCCTTACATTTACCCGAGGACACTCCAGGAATGGTTTTGCAGATACGTGGTGCACCGTCGATCATTTGGGGGATGGAAAATCATAGTGTGAATGTAGCTAACATTAAGGCCGGTAATGTCTCTAATGACGTCAGCATGAAGTTTTAATTTTGTGATGGTGGTTTTGGTATGCTAACGCAAACACTATAACAGTCCTGTCTATGAACAGAGGCAGAGAGCAGGATGAAGGGGCTCAGGTGATGAGGCAGCTGGTCCGAGCTCAAATCACTTGTTGCTTGAAATCAGCCAGAAAGCTTCAGCAAGAGAAACTGAAGTTTTAACAGGAATATAGTACTGTCATCTCCGTAAATTGCTGATAGTTTTAATTGAGAAATGATTGATTTATCAAAGGAATGTACTGAGTGAACATTATATACAGCATACTAGCCTTGTGAGAAAGTTGAAACACCTACAGTAAGTTCTTGAAATAAACTGAAACAATGTGTCTGTTATATTGTTCCTTACTTATATATTTTATTTTTTTTCTTTTCCGAAAAACAAACATTTGCTATCTTCAGCACAAAGCAATCACTGTGTCCTATGAAAGTTGAACTCTCACCGATGTAAAATTTGCTCCTCTCATCCACGATCAATACCTGTGTCTTTGTCTCTTCTACTTTCTACCAGATAGTTGCTATAGCAACACAGCTTGCACCTCGGGCTTAGCCGAGGGAAGAGGTGGCTAACTTCCCTACCTTAAATTAAGTAAGTCTTAATATTTATGCAACAGAAAGGCTTAATTAGGCAAGTCTATGCATACAATTTAGAACTAGCCTCAGGCCAAGGCCCGTCTTAAACTAAGTTTATACAGCAGGTCCAGTTAGTGGTTCTGGTATATGCATCCTATGTATTGGACAATTCAGCAGTTCACATTTGACATCCAGTGTAAACCTGCAGTGCCTCATCATGTTAAGTTTCATGGGTATTTTAATTGTCACACATGACAATGAGGTGAGGTGAATTCAGACTGACTACTTAAAGAAATGAACTGATGAAAATCAGATTTGCTGCAGACAATGGTTGAATAAAACCTGATAAAACCGCACTCTTCAAATGACACACATCTTTTTCTTCACTTTATTTTCTCCTTACTAGCTACCGGCATTTTAGACTGCAGAAATCAAAGCGGGTCAATGACCCTGCTGCCCTGCCCTCTTATAGAAAGCTGACCCACTGGCTGCACCTTCAGAGCATCCCAGAAGCCTTTCTAATGAGGAGGCCAACGTGTCCTGGTGTCAGGTTAGAAGGCCTGCAGGAAGGGTCAGGAAAGGCTAAGGAGCATATGGCATCATATGCCATCTCTGCATCAGCCTCTGTCTTCTCTTTCCTCTTTGTGTTTCTGAATTGCTGTCTTCTCTGCCCTTCCCTCCTTCTCATGTCTCCCTCTTCCCCCCTGACCCTTACTTCCCTCCCCATTCTCTCCCTCCCTCCTCTCTGTCTGACAGTCAGTGAGGTGTGCAAAGTAATTTTCGGAGGCCATTTCTACGTCCCGGGAGAGGCTCCGGATTGTAGAATTTGCATTCATCGCGGAACAATAGAAAGCAACGGCGGAGAAAATCTTTCTTGAAAAGATGATGAGAACAGACGAAGATAGCCAAGTGTATTATGGGAGATAGTGAAGTGTGCTGAGAGTAGGAGATAGAAACATGTTTTTATACAGCTGGATGGGAAATAGCTTTTCTCCCTGATATGATAAATATGGTTTTAATGACAAATTGGATCATCTCATGTCAACTCATGTTTTACTCCCACAGTTTGGAAAATCATCTGTGCATCCAAAGGACCCATTCCAAATCCCTTAAGAGGTGTATTGTGATGGAAGAAGCTCTCGCGTATGTTTGTATATTCTTACTGAACTTCTGACTTCTGAAGTTTGTGAGGTCCCAGTAGATGTGTGTTAAGGTACCTCAAGGGTCTGCTTTAACTCAAGAGATTGGATACAACACCACTGGTACTATAAATTACATTTAGCAGTCTCAGCTATGCAGATAATTTGGCATTGGTTCTCAGATGAGAAAGCTGTGAAATGAAGTCCATAATAAAAGTAGATAAAGCTTGAATTATGGTTGTGTCACACTTAGAAACTGGTGAGCTTCTTCTTCTCTTACCAGTTTCCAATGCCTGTAAAGATTGTTGATAGTAAATGCAACATTAAAGAAGTCGAAGAAAGAATCAATGTTCTAATAACAAACATCTGGCAAAGTCAAATTAGTTGCAAACCTCGAGCTTGGCATGGTCTGTGCAAAACAACATCCAACATCCAAGAAACATAAGTGTATCAGTGTTGAACTATACAGTAAGACCCCCATTGTGTTAACCCCTTGTGTTATTGTGTCTAATGGGTAATCGGTCCATCATGTCAGTCACTTCAAGCTTGGCAACTATAATAAACAGCAAATGGAGGTATCGGAAAACACTGATTACATCCACAGTAAATACAGGAAACGACCAGGACCGCTCAGAACCCTGGGCAGGTTTTAGGATCAGCAGAGAAATACGTTTTTTTTTAAATGTATACAAGTCTGAAACAGACACTTAACCTGGAGCAATGCAACAGCAATGCCAAATGCAAGAGCGAGCTGTCCTCGAGGGTCCCAAAGGAAAAAAAAAAAAAAACAAAACACCACAGCTTTGATTTGACCAAGAAATCTTTGTAGAGCCATACACACATCTGTTCCCCTCCTCATTCCAGATGCTGTTATGAGTTGCACTGGCTACAGAGAAAAGATTTATGCAGATCTTACTGCCAACACCAGCAAGTCCATGACCACACAGGCTCTAAAAACCTAATGTCATTAACTAAACGGTTATCAATAAGATAATAGGACATTGACACAACTGGCTGAAGATTTGACAGCCATATTCTGGAGGACCTTCGATATTTTTGGTCTTTTTCTGCTATTTCTGGAACATTTAATATGTTTTTACTCAGCATGGGTCACCGTAAGACAGACGCGAAAGAAGGTAAGCGGTATAGAAAGAGTACCATCATATGAGGCAGGTGGTACTGTGTCTTCAGTGTTCTGCATAGCATCTCCAGGCCAGGCAAGGAGATGATTTGTCATAATTGGAGGCAGGATATATTCTAGTAGCAGATCTCTTATTACATTAATCTGATATTTTTGAACTGTATTTACAACCCTGCTTAATATAACCTAATCTGTAATGTATGATGGCATGTTTATGTTACAGCTACTGAAAATGACGTTATGTTGTAATATGTCTTGTAAGGGCGTGAATAAACCAGAACAGTTGTGCAAATATGTAAAAATGTTTATTTATCATAAAAAAACACATTTCCTGCGTTTTTTTTTATTCCACCGTGTTAACAGCACTCACTGCAAGACATTGTTTGACAACGCAGACATCCACAGAAGATAAACCAGACAAGCATTAAGCATCCATTCAAAGCTGACAGCGAAATCAGTTTGACGAATAACGAAAGATGCAGAAATGACAGAAGTTCATGGGCAGCTTGTTTGATAGAGAGCCTGACTCACTTGTATCAGGGTTAGTAGGTTAGATTAGTAATGGAGCTCAATTAGTCTGTCAAACCATGTGTGTAAAACAGAGAGAGAGGCACATCCACCTCTACCTTCACAGTCCATGACTTGCTTGTATTAGATGATGCACCTGTTCTGAACGATGAAGAAAAGTGTGCAAAGTTATTATTCTCAACATGCTGTAAGGGTTAACACGATTGGCTGTGATGTTTTAATCATGAAAACACGTTGACAGCTATGTGTTACCTGAGAGCAATGAGTTTATAATATATGGTCCAAACCAAAACCACATACAATGTTGGATGGTAAAATATACAATAAAAGAGAAGCAAAGATTGCTATGTGCCCAGTTACTACACACAGAGGTCTGGACTGTGGTTTGTGTGTGTGCGTGTGTCTGTGTGCATGCCTGTCTGTGTGTGTTGAATTCCTGCAGAGTTAATTAAAAAGGAAATATATAATTTTTTATGATCCCTCTGGTAATCTTTGGAAATAATTTCCTTGGATAATTCCTGTGTGTGTGCACATGGCATGTAGAAGCATAAGAGCCATTCTGTTGATTTGATCTATTCATGTGCTGGTGGAGAGGGCTCCGTGTGCCATAACAAAAATATTTGAAAAAATATTTGATTGATAAAGCTTTTTAAAGAATCTAATTTAATCGTGTTCTTATCTTTCTCCTGTCTTCTCAAGGATAAATCACATTCTTTGCTGAATCCCAATAAATCTGAATAAAGACTGTTTACATTCGTGACTACTCCGCAGTCCTGTGCTATTGTAGGTTCAAGGTTTATTGAATGCTAAAATATTATTAAAGCTTTATTTATTTGGCCTTTTCAAGCTTGGTTTTGATAGAGACAGCTGAAGAGTGACAATGCGGATGGAAGAGAGATGCGGAATGACATGCTTTCAAACTTATATTTCCCAAAGTTCTTAACTAACTACTACTTGTCTTTTCTAATGTCCTCTTTGGTCTCTCCTCCTCTGTCTTTAGAGATACTCTAGGCATTGGCACGATGAGTCTGGGCAGCATGGCTAACAAACTGAGCAAACATTAGCTGACAGCAGCTGTAGTTTGCAGCAGTTTACCAAAATCAGTGAGATAGTTGGTGATGTGTGACTTAATGCCGTGAAGTGTTGCGTACCTCTCGTGGCTGATCATACGATGAGCGCATAGTTGCACCACAGTGCAAGAACAGATGTGTGGGGCACAGAGTTGGAATGGCAGAGGCATGTTACATAAAAAATGATAGTAAATGTGTTATACAAAAGTTCCACAATGTATTGCTTTAATATAATGAATATAATATGAATTAATTCCATGTTGTATTGTCCATGTCTTTAAGTGCGAGTTCAGTCAGCTTTCAAAGTCTCAGTTTTTAATCTCAGAAAATGATTAAAGATCTTCTGGCTGTCATGAGTCTTGCCGTCACTTGGCCTGTACTTGCATCATCGGTTATAGGATTTGGGGTGGTGAACAGAGTCTTTCCAGGAGAACTAACCAGTGAAATGCTGTAATACAAGCTTGTCACAAACACCTGCGGTTAAGGTTGATGATCCGCGAGGTGTTCAACTGAAGTGAGAGTTCATGTCAGAATAAAAATCTCTACTTATCTGCAACTCACACCCAAAGTTGAAACTCTGGTCAGGTTTGCACAACCGATAAAAAAAAAAAAAAAAAAAAGCATACAGTGAGACAGGAACTGCAGCTCACCTCAGCTTCCCATTGAAGTGCATGAAGACTTTTTGTTTACACTTTAAAAAAACAGACAGAACTCCTGCAGCAGGTAGCCAAACACGTCACTTTCCTTTTTTGCTGTCATGTTGACTTACCTTGTTTGATTGTAGAAGTCACACTGTACATCCACAGCAGAATAACACTTCTTCCTAAAACAAAAACAACACAAATGATACATGCTACATAGACCTTCAAGGATTTCAGATATTATTTTTGAAGCTGTTTATAAGTTTGTACAGGAGCAAAAGAAAACTTTGAAAGTTATGGAATGATCAACTGTACTGAGCCTGAATTTTGACGTAACCCATCTGTTTAAATTATAATAAGACTAAAGTTTACTTATGCCCACTCTGATTGACAGCTGGGGCCTGTCACAGGTGGCTTGTTTGAGCACCCAGGCTTCATTCACCTCCGCCTCAGGTCCGCCAACGCTCCACCTCTTTGCTCTTTGTCTTTTTGGATTAGCCAGTGAGTGGCGGAGGCAGGCTGGTCCTAGAGACTTATTCATTTCTTCACATCAACCGAGAAAATGAGACTTGCTGGTTGTACTGACACTTCCGCTCACTCACTAATGCAAACAAGTAACAGTACAAGCACGCCTAAATCCACTTAGCTGATTGTGTGGCGATCAGGAATGTGCACTCTGTTCTGTAATTGGGATTTATATAATCGAAACAACGGGCATGCTGCGCTTTATTAATCAGACAAACTGAATTTCTGTCTTTGTGCATATGCTGAGATTTAGTGGCAAACCTGCACATTTATGCATCCGGCCCGTAGTTGTCATACAAACTCAAATGGATGTTTTCTTTGCCGGCGAACAACATAACGCACTGATATTCATTTAATTCTTTTTTATGCTTCAGGGCCTGTTACAGTTCTCGGGCCTTTCCAATTCACCACTTTGTATTGTACACATGACCCCGCCGTACATAATACATATGTATAATAAGACACAAACATGCACACACAGATTTCAAAGAGAAAGAGGCAATACAGCGTTATGCCTTCTCCCTAAACCCTGAGCTCCAATCTGATTAGAGGGAAGATCAAAGAGAGGCAGTCAGGTTTCTCTGCACAAGGCCTGGCTCTAATTCGCCTGAGGGGGCTTAGAGCAGAAGAAACAATCATATTTATTCTATTCACTCAGGTTCCATTTCTCCCTTTCTTCTCTCGTTAATCGCTTCTGTATTTCAGTAGAAGTGCTCCTTTATACGTTTCCTCCTTTCCCGTCATCTGCATCTCCCTCTTCCCATCTTCATTTTGCCTGTTTCTCACCACTATTCTTAAAAAGTCTCTCCTTCCTCCTTTTCTTTTTCACACCATCCAACCTTACCTCACTCTCCTTTGTCATTATCCCCTCACTTCCTCCGCCTCACAGCGCCTCAGATCTTCTTAAGCTCCAACAATGGTAAACAATTCTTTTGTTGACTGATCCAATTAAACAGCTTAAAGTTCCATTCTCCCCGTGTGGCGGGCTAACGGCTCCTGCGCTTTGTGTATTCTGCAAATGTCACGCAGCTATCACGCTTCAATGAGAGATAGGCATCTTTCCATTTGGTGGACCTGTTTATGAAAACATCAGGAAATAAATATGAATTCGTTATCACTGTGTTGAGGTTGGTTTTAAAATAGAAATCATGACATGTGTTATTATCATCCTTAATCTTTTAAGATACGGTGACTCTCTCTGCTAACTGCTGCACATAAAACTCAAACATTTATTTAAATAATTGGCTTTGTGCCTCCCTTAACACTTAGAATGCCTGACATTAAAGACTCTTAATTAGGGAGAATTTAAGTTACTGTAGCACAATTTCTCTCTTTCATGTAAAGAAGCAGCATTTGCTTCAGTTTTGTCAATCAGGTCTCGAGTTCAGGAAGATGAGAAGCCACCTGAAGTACCCCACTGCAGGTCATCAGGCTTCCCAACATTCACTCACCATTTACAAGCACCACGCGCTCTGCCGTATGTGCAGGCTGCGATCTATATGACCGCTGTGTTAGACTTTGACATACAGAAACCTGGATACAACATGCTTGAAAAACACATGACCAACTGTGGTCCCATAAATGCCCAAAAGTCCACAAATACATGGACTCAATGCAACTGAAACTAAAAAGTGTCCACCTCTGCTGCTGCACTGACTAGTGTTCCTGCTTTTAATAATAGTCTGATGAACATGTTGCTTCTGATTTATAGATAAGAGAGAAATAAAAAAGGGTCAGCCCAGAGTTCATTCAGTTTTTCTTTTTCTTTTTTTCTTTTTCTCAATAATGCATCAAGGCTCAAAGTGATGCTGTAATGTGTTAGAGTGTCTGATGTAACCTTGGGTCTCAAATAAGTTATAGATGAGCTGACACCAGCTGGAAATTTATTAAAAGGAATCTTAGGTTTCACGGCCAATTTATTCTAGTGGTTTGATGTGATAATCTCTAGCAGAGGTATATGTCTTGATAATGTCATCCACGGACACATTTTAGCGACTAAGCTGACAATGATGTGGAAGATGAGCTGGAAAGCAACCAAAGTGATTCTGTAGGGACACAGGAGGATACTTTGTTTCGTCAATTGCAAAATCTTTCCGATGATCTAGACTCAAAAACTCCTAGTCAGGCATTAATTCCTTCAAAATGATGAAATCGAAAGCAGTGGAAGGAATTTTGCTGTTTCACTCAAAACTCGGAAGAAGTCACTTCAGGTCTTTTTTTGTTTTTTTTAGGTTCACATTATACATTCAATATTCTGTAGAAATTCCACGAATGTCTGGAAGAGATGATGTTGAAACCAACCTCAGACTGTTGATGAAAAGTCTATTTAAGAACTGAATGTTTACAGTCAAGTCAGCTCAGGTCCTGAGTCAAGCCAAAGTCAAGACTATGAAGTTCCTAGTCAACTCCTAAACTTGGTATTTGTGAGTATAAGTAACAGTTAGTAAAGAACACTCACGGACAGATGGAGTTAAGAAAAACTTAACAGGTGTTCTACGGTGGGTTCTGATTTTAACATTCTCACAGCCTACCACGTCTTTTTCCCACCTGCCTGTGTCAGTTTGTGTGTGTCCAGCCCTCAGTGCTTCCTAATGCTTTTGGACTTCCTTCTTCTTTTGCTGGATTCTGGATTTCCTACCTGCCCCCTCAGGATTTGTTTGCCTTTTATACTGATTTTCCTGCTACACACCTTGCTTCCTTGGTCATCCGTAAGTCTTTGTACATTGACTTTTCTTAATTGATTATCTGAACTGCACCAGCTCTACCTCCTTAGTCCGCTTTTGGGCCCAACTGCTTGCACTCCTTGTTACCCTGCTTTAAAAAAAAAGTCTTTAGATGGGTGTGAGCTTGTGAGATCTTCACATCAGTGTGGTAATTAATTATTTCTCTACAGACAAAAAAACACAGTGAAACCTAGATGGCCCTGTGTCAAGTCAGGAGCCAAAGAGATGTGGGGGAAAATCCAAAGACGATCAAAGTAAAACAACAGATTGTGCAGAAGTGCATGCTTCGTGACTTGGGTTTAATTAGAGTGGTTATTGAATGTCTTTGGTACTAAAAAGGTGTTTCATTAGCAGTCACTTTGAGAGTCATCTCTCAAAGTGACTGCTCATAATTTGTTCTCACCTTTTTATTTTCTTTGTTTTAACAGGATCTTGCATTGGAATACAGGGTTGTGTTTCCTGCAGTGATGTGAAAAAGAAACAGGCTGTAGCATATACCCAATAAATCTCAGATCCAGCATGTGGATACACCTCAGACTGTGAAGAAGGTCCCTCTCATCAAGGATACTGCAGTCCCCTGCTGGAACCAGAACCACTGGTTCTACCATCCGCAACCAGGCCTCATCCAGCCATGCTTGGAAAAAGAGTGAAACACTGGGTTTTATTCCAACAATAAAGTAATGCACCGAGCAACTAATGCAAAAGAAGCTGGAGGACCAGAAAGACGAGGAGAGAACAGATGAGACAAATAATTGGAGTTTTGTGTTTTTGTAACCCACTTTTTTCAAAGTGTCCTTGGATTTCCATTTCGATAGCCATTGTTAATCAGCATTGTTGCTTTGTTTGTTTTGTATAAAAGTAAAAAAAAAAAGGACAAGGTCAGTTATCTTTCTGAAACGCATAACAAATTAAAAATTCAATGACATGAAAACCAAGGTTATCCCTTTGTAATTTACCTCACATGACACAATGAAAGGTGCAAAACAAAGAGAAATTTGACCTTTTTACACGGCTGAAAGTATCTTTCCTCCTCCGAAATGTGATTGAGATTCAATGCATATTTGAAAGATGAATAAACAATAAATTTGCTGGATACCAAGTCATTCCAAGTCAAAACACGGCAAGTGATGTCGTGAGTCATCACTGTCCCACTGTCTGTAAGAGCAACGCTGTAATTGGAAGTGAACTTCCGGACTTCCTCCTTGAGAAGTTGGCAGACATTGTTTTGTTACAAAATCTCGATAAGTGAGCATGGACCACAAATACTTTTGGAAACATTTTAAAGCACATAATCATGAGCAGTTTTAGATGGCCACCATAAGTGACTGATTTTGAGGACAGGTGAACTCAAACGGTGATTATGTCACTTCGCTGGCGGTGGCTGATTTGCGGAGTGTAATTATTTATTCACTGAATATTATATAAAGCTCAAATAGAGACCATAATCAGCTTTTATTCAGGGACTTTAATTAAGTTATAATTATGATTATACTCTCCTCAGGCAAATTGGTGCAATTTTGTAAGTGTTAGATCCTAATGGAAACAATATTGTATGAATACAGCAATAAATAAAAGCTAATGAGCTAACGTTACAACTGACACACGTTTCATATGTTATCAAGATATTGTTTAGGACATAATTCATCTATATATTCCATTTTTCCTCCAAAAATGTCACCACAGAGCTGATTTGTTCTGTGCTAAATATGTGAAATCAAAAGTGAAATCATCAGTTTCTGGACATGTAAAGTCAGAGGTAGCCTGTGTGGAGTCTCAACAGCATAATTGGCCTGCGTGTGGTACACACACACACACACACACACACACAGATGGTGGTCTGCCACCAGGACAAGATTAATGGGCTGTTTAAACTCACATTTGGTTTTCTTTCTTTCTTTTTAATCTTTCTTCCTTTCCTTGTCTTCATGTCTCCTACTCCCTGTCTTACTACCTCTTTCTCTCTCCCGCTGGCGTGCAGAAAGAAGCTGTGAACCAGTTCTCTATTAACCTTTGCTGTAATTGCTGGAAGGATTTCACTCACTCGCACTGGCAGCCACATGCATACTCATTTATTTATTTTTACGCACACACACACAAACAGTGCATATTTTCCAATCCTAACATCATTTTACAGACTCGCACACAAAACTCACAGCGCCCGACGAGAGGTGAGCAGGACTGAGTGCGCAGGAGTGACAGCTTAGATTGGTTAAAGGGTTGGTGGAGTTAGGCTGTTTGATCAAGTCTAACTAGAGGGGAGGAGAGGAAAAAAAGGAAGGAGAAAGTGAGAGAGGATGATGCTGAGAATGAAGCAAGAAAGGCACAAGAGGAGGATGAAAGAAATATGAAAGGGATATGACCGAAAAGAGGAGAAGAGAGACTGAGGTAGACAGTAAACATCTTTCCATGCGTCTGTTTTTACGCACATTTTCACTTAGTCTATAATGCCAGAAATTTCAGCGATGTGGGAGAGACAAGGGGAGGATGGGCAGATGAGGAAGTTCAGAGAAGAATATTTGAGAAAAGGAAAAGAGAATGGGAGGTAAAACGAAGATTTCAATCAAATGATAACAAATAAAGAGCAGGCATAGAGGAGAGCCAAATAAAGGGAAACACAGGAATGAAGGAGGGGGAAAAGAAAAGAGATGGCAGGAGGAAGAAAGGAGGATGGGGAGTTTAAACAGGCAGAATAAAAAGAAGGTAAGGTAAGAACACGAAGGGGGAAGGATGGGATTAAGAAAAGTACAAACAGGGCAGAGACTACTAACCAGGAAGAACACTGAGGCAAGTTTTCATCACAGCACTCCTGAGAATTGAGATAAAAGCCGGTTAGTGGCCGGCTGCAGATTGAATCTGTCACCTCAGATTTGACTGTCTCAAGTTTGGCCGTGACAGGGACGGGACTGCATGCTGCTTACAAGAGGATTTCATCATCTCCAACATGGAGACTGGTTATCATCATCAAACGTTCACGTTTCAACGCAACCGCAGTGACACCAAATAGCCTCTCTGTCCAGAACGTCTTCTTCCTCTGGGGCATGCTCCAACCCTTCATCACTTCTATGTTCGAGTTTTTGGTCTTCATAAGTGACTCTTGGCCCTGCTCCAAGTATGATCAACCATGAGACAGAAAAAACCGAGATCATGCCATGTCATGCAGCTTTTGCTTTGTGTGTGTGGCCTATACACGCTCTGTTAATTTGCTTTGAGTACACAGAAGAAGACAAACCAACAAAGGTGGTTTCAGAGTCTCTTTTGTCCTCACCAATAAGGACTTCATATGTGCCTAGAATAGGCTCTCTGTAGTCTTAGTAACTCAAACTGAAGTTTTACTCCTTTTACTTTTGCCAATATCTCTTTTTCTCTGCTCCCGCAGTAGTTAAATATGCCCGTGGGAATCATTAGTTTCATCTAAAGCTAGTGACACAGCACACATTTTTTCCACCGAGTCCACTGCTGCAACAATTTCGCTTGCTGAGTGTGTGATGTCTAATAGTTTCGAAGACTGGTTGGTCTAATTATCAGTTCCCGGGCAATCAAACAATGTTTTCACCTCATCCAACTGACACACTCAAACGGGCACCATATTGCCACATAAACTAGTCTCGCACCTTTTTTTCTTTGTTAAATGGAGGAAGTGCTGCAGTAGTTTTTTGACACACCCTTGTGCAATCGCAGTTAGTGGAAACCATCACGACACAATTATGCCAGTATACTGCTGTGAAAAGTAAAGTTTCTCTCTCTGCTGATTGTGCTAAGTGCAAGGAGCAGACCTAATGAACAGAAACAAACAATATAACGAAGCAAATTTTAAAACCATTCAGAAAATCTAGAACAAAATACAACATGACAAAATAACAAATACAAAAGCAAATACAAGAGCAAAAACAATATATAAAGAAGCTAAAATAAAAATAAAACGTTAGTACATGGCGAGGTACAGCACATAAACACAATGTTTTTGGCAGGTGTTCATGGTATTAGGGCAGCAGTAATGGTCCATTCAAGGGCCACCATCCTACAGGTATTGTCCTCATTAAAAAAAAAAAAAAAAAAAAAAAAATCATGGCCTGAGGAAGGAAGCTTCTCCTGAGCCTCTCTGTCTGGTCTTCAGGAAGTTGAAGGAAGAGGTCATTGTTAAGGCAGTAGGAGAGAGTGGTGAGCGGTGTTCATTCTGAAGGAATCTCTTCCTTCAGAGATGGTGCTCTCTCTTACATTTTTCTTTCCTCTAGTACAAGGCTTGACTTTTCCACTTTCTATAATGGGTGCGGAACAGGTCCAGAGTGCAACATTCTTCAATCAATCATCATGAAAGCGTGGCATCTATTTTTGTTTTATATTTAAATAAAAGGTTGTGTTGCTGTTGTCCTTCTATAAGCTCCCGACACTTCCACCTAAGTCGTCAAAAACTGACAGCTGATTGGAGACAAAGACTGTCATTGTCATCTCAGTTTGAGCCTCTCTGTGACAGGGGAAGGAATGTTTCGTACTCACATGAGAGTTTCATCATTTGCAAGACAGAACTTCATGTTTCCCCCGTCTGCCTCCTTAGCACGACGTTTATTAAGAATGACAAAGACGTCAGAGAATAAGAAGGATGAAAGAGATCTTTCGGAACTGCAGCATGATGGGTAGTTGAAAATTGTCGTCTAGTCTTCAACTTTACTATCACTCTTCTGTTTGAATTCAGTAGATATTTCCAAGTATACCAAGCATTCATTCATGCATCCCTGAAAGGCATCGTCACTGTTGATTTGTCCCCGTCAACTCTGATTTGCTGGTTGTGTTGCTGTTGTGTCTGCATGTGTGAGTGTTTTAGAACTGACTGTATAGGATGATGGCTGTGGAAACAGAATACAGCACAAAGATAATAAGCGCTCGTCCAGATGATTGGGTCAGACTGGACAGTAGCTAGTGGTGAGAAGATGATTTGGCTCTGTCATTTGACAAACATGACAAATGACAGTTGATGTATACGCAGAGACACAAACTTTTATACTCTGTTTCTTTAATCCAGTCCATTCTGACCAGCTGAAATCTGGTTCTGGCTTTGGCTGCTCAAATAGTCGGATTAGCACGGGTGGATGTTATCAGAAATCTATTGGCAAGAGAGTGAATTGTTGCATCTACCAGAAAGCCCAGCACAGACTGACGAGCTTGACATATTAAATGTGAAATACATTCAAAGACTGCTTCTCTGTTAACAGCAGTGAAAACCCGAGAGTTGTTCTTACCTCCCAGTGGCAAAGCAAAAGGTTCAGGTCTTCACAGTCTGGGCTTTCTGTAAGTGCTGAAGCATGTTTGTTCCGATGTGTACAATAAATAAAAAAAAATAGTCCATTGAAAGGCCATGTCACCTCTTGTAGCCAGCGTGATGTTCAGTAATTGCAACATGTTCTCACTTCCAAATCATCAAATATAGTGGCTTGGTCAATTGAATAAGCTGCAGCCAACATAGCAAGAATAGATATGCAACATCTGGTTAGATTTTTCAAAATAGTTTGGTTAGGTTTAGGAAACAAAGGTACTTTTTTCTTAGTTCTAGTGAAAAGGTATGCAGACCTGGGGAAGCTCTTCTTAACGGTCTGGCACAACAGACAACAAGAACACTGAAAATGCATGAAAACTGCTCGGAGCGTAGACTGACTATCAAAGTCAGAGTGGAAGTGGTGAAGCTGAGTGCTTGTAGTTTGTAGAGGTGATTATTGAGATGAGGCGCACCTGGTGTGGTTCTGCTCTGACCTCAGCACACCTCTCTCCACTCACAAAATCAGAGACACACACGGAGAGAGCAACTCAGGAGGGTTGGGAACGATCAAGACATTAAACAACAACTTTTCCTTTCATGGACTTAAAATTTAAAAATCAGACGTAAGTAATCAAAAATAGACCAACAAGAAGCACAGAGCAGATCAAGCTTGACTTAATTTGAGCAAGTTAAAATCTGGTGGGCAGGTCGTACAGTATACTGGATATAAGGTGTTAGACATAAATGACTTATTTCATGTTTCCTAATTTGAGTATGAAATGATCACTGCTGCTACCTTGTTGACTGCCTTAACTAACCTTAAGCAAGAAACAAATAAAAGCACACTTCAGACTCAAAAAATCATCATAATAGTGGAAAACTCTCTCTCTCACACACACACACACACTCTGTGTGTATGAGTTTTACCGATCTCTTCATGCTCCTTCAAGGCTTCATTAGTTCTAAACGTCAGCCGCAGCAGTTCTAGACACATTTTCACAACGTTTTACCAATTTACTAAACTTGTTGGATTCACCTGTCATCGGGGTAACCAATTTAAAAAAGATATTCCTCTCTCTCCCCCTCTTTCAGTCGATATGTGTTTCCTAGTTGCCATTCGCTGGTCTGTGCTAACAGGGCCCGGCGCTACAGAGAGAGGAAGACTTTACCTTTTCCTTTAAGAACCGAGCCAAACAAACAGTACCAGAATCACACTAAAAACACTTTCCAAGTCCACCATCACATGACAATCAACCCCAGCTCTTGCATACTTTTGGACCTGGTATTTCTCTGCATCAATGTGAACTTTCAGTGGAGTATGGTCAACTCAGAGGCCTCTGTGCTCTATGGACAGTGTTGCCCCATAAAAATTACAACTTTATGAGATGGCCTATTTTGGGCCACCATCCCTCTCTTATTGCATATTAATTTGAAATCTATTTAACTGATTTTTTTTTTCAATTTGGCAAACAGTAAGTAATTTATTACAACCCAACTTCCCAAGTCTGTAATATTGTGGAATTCCAAAAGTATGATAAATGAGAAGAAAATAACCTACCTCCCAAATGATACACTCTATTGATACATTTGCAATCTCACACTAGGAATATTAAGAAGCTTTCAGAAGAAAACTGTATTATTACATTTGGCCGAGAGATTCCCAGCAGTCTGCGTCCGTCTGATTGATTCAATGTTAACAACATTTCAGGATTAATTTTCATTTCTCATAATGAAAAAAAAAAAGGAGAGAAAAAAGAATACCAATTTGATTGTAGTCACTGTAAGAACCCACCTTATATAGACTGCCTATCCAACTCCATGTAGGACTGTGGCATTAATCAGATGGTGGAGACAATGCAAGCAAAATGACCAACATACATTTCCTCTCTTGCCACATCAAATGTGAAAGAGTAGTAACACACAAGCCAAAGTTAAATGGGCATAAGTTAAACTGAATCTTTTTCAAGAACACAATCATTAATGCACATAGTTTTTATATATACATGAGTTTCTATAAATATTAACACTAAATGGGTATTTGCAGTATTTATGTCTGCAATTGTCTTTGACTCTGATAATAAGGAAAACTCCATAAATCATTCATAAACTCTACATCCCTGTCATTTTAACTCGGATGAAACAGATTAAAAGATGAAACTAACTCAGTGAAGACTGGTGAGGGGAAATACCTATCACCATCATGAAGTGTTTTAAACTTTAAAAAGGTTAATATTGTTATTGAAATGTTTTTTGCATTTCAAACCAAAGTGAGTAAAACATTTTGGCTTAACATAACAATTTACTGCATTATTCTCATATGTCAGAAAGATATAGAAATAGTGAGATGATTTAACATTAATATGTAATAAATAGAACTTTATGTAGATGTCACCAAATCAATTGGCTTTCATTTACGGCAAGCTTTGACATACAGTATTAAAATCATATAGTCATTATGTTTATGGTAAAACAACAAAGGTGCTATTTAGAAAATGAGATTACAACCTAATTTTCACACATTTCTATTTGATGTTTAATAATAAAACTGAAAATGACCTGGTTCAACAAGATTGATGTCTGTTTAATAATTGTCAGTGTCAGTGAGGGAAAATGGGTTTTTCCTGCAGAGAGGAATATTAAATATGTAGGAAGGACCTGCAGGACGCTGACAATATGAAACTCCATCAAAGCTCAGCAAAAGATTAAAAGTTGTGAAGAAAAGCTTGAGTGAAAGAAACAAACGCCTTATCCCCACTGTTGTCAGCAAAAACTCCACGCGGGTCAAAAGTGTAAAACTAAAGGCGAGAAAGGCTGACTGCTCTTGATGATTAAGAGGTGAGCTAGCAACAATCGTTTCACTGTTGTTCACCCTGATTCACCTGAACTAAGTGGAGTCAGTCTCTTTCGACTCACATTCCACTCATTTAGAGCTCAATATCTGCAGTTCGGGTACCTTTGAGATGAAGAGTTACGATAATAACCTTTCCTTATTATCATTCTGCTTCAGGGATGGAAAAATGCACCCAGCAAACAGTTTGTTATAACATAAGCTTAAACCTTATTATTCACATATGCTAATACTGTAGCTTAATAGATATCACAAATAGTGAACCATAGATTAATTGCCATGTAATGTTGAGATATTGCAATGAAAAAAAAATAATAAAAAAGACAAAAAATGTCAACCTCATGGTGTAAGACAACCAAGAAATCAAGAAGTCATTTGAATTTACCACAGTTTTATGGCAATCCATCTGACAGACTCACATTAGCATCCCTATAGCCATGGTGTTAGCATTAAAAACCCATTACCTTACTCCCTGTGTAATCACCCCTTCAAAGTGTCTTTAAAGTGCTAACAAATGTGTAAACACTGACATTAATACGTTCTTACTTCTGAACTGGGAATTAACAAGGCATAGAGAACAAAAAAAAAACTATTACTGCTGTCATACTCCACAGTTGTTTTCTATTTATTTTCATGGTTGGCTCTAGTCACTTCAGAAATTAATGTGATGAACTCTGAATATCTCAAATCCCCACAAACACACTCTATACTTGCACAGAGGTCAAGTGTCAAAGACAGAATCCTTTCCATAATTTCCTAAATTGTATCTTTTATTAGATATGTCACATACACTGCAATGACCTCAGTCAATTCCAAATCTATTAGAGCCATTTATGAATGCATAACTCCCAGCATTAAGTTTGAATCTGGCTGTGGAATGAATGCTGTGTCTTTCCTCCTGCAGAACTACAGTAACAGACAAAATGCACCTGCTTATTTCCTGTATCACATGCATAGGAATTGTTGTGCTTTGTGCTTCTGGGCGAGCTGACTGTTGCTCTGTTGTTTAGCAACACTGGTCATTAGCTGAACATTAGAGACTGATAAAGCATCAGACGAAGAGCATGGCAGTGGTGGGATATGAACCCACGCCTCTATAGAGACGGGAGCCTAAATCCAGCGCCTTAGACCACTCGGCCACACTACCACTTTGTGCTGTGTTCTTGGACCACTTTGAAGCTCCACAATACCAAGAGAAAAATAACACAGAAGCACCAGTTTCTAAATTGGGCTGTCAAGCCACTGGAACCTTATAGGGGGTTCAACACAGGAAGCAGTTTAAGCTTGCTGGTGTAACTGGGGATTAGGTGGCAACATATGCCATTAGCAGAGGATGGTTTCGAGCCATCGACCTCTGGGTTATGGGCTCAGCACGCTTCCTCTGCGCCACTCTGCTCCAGCATACAGTTGTAAGAACCGTCTCTTGAGAATTTGATGAAACCAGTGAACTTGCAAATATAAAGATTGGATTGGTACATGCTTGTCTGAGATGACGACACTGGATAGCAATGGGCCAACTTTCAGATTGTAGAGTATCAAGCTTGCATTGAGCACATGAGTTTGTCCTAAGTTTAGAGGCTGACAGTCCAAGCATTACAAGAATATGGCAGTGGTGGGATTTGAACCCACGCCTCCATAGAGACTGGAGCCTAAATCCAGCGCCTTAGACCACTCGGCCACACTACCACTTGTTGCCACATTCTTGGACCACTTTGAAGCTCCACAATACCAAGTGAAAAAAATCTAAACATGTAGTCAAGCCACTGGACCCTTACAGTGAGTCACCCCAGGAAACAATTTCAGCTTTCTACTGTGTCCAGAGGTTAGCTGGGAGGTGTTTGGCAACATAGGCCATTAGCAAAGGATGGTTTTGATCCATCAACAGGATGCTTCCACAGTGCCACTCTGCCCCGGTGCAACATATTAAGAACTGTCTCTTGAGAATTGGATGACACCAGTGAACTTGCAAAAAAGGAAACCTGAGGAGACTCTACTGTGCTGACAGTTTGCTCATTCTTCGGCCATTTAACGTAAGTTGAGAGAGAACATAGCAGTGGTGGGATTTGAACCCACGCCTCCATAGAGACTGGAGCCTAAATCCAGCGCCTTAGACCACTCGGCCACACTACCACTCTTGGCTGCTTTCTTGGACTACAAACTCCACAACACCAAGCGAGAACTAACGCAACAGCACCAAGTTCTAAACAGGCAGTCAGGCCACTGGACCCTTACAGTCATTCAACACAGGAAACAGTTTCAGCTGAGTGTCGAGTTGTTGATGGGCAACATCGGCCATTAGCAGAGGACGGTTTTGGTCCATCAGCGTCTGGGTTATGGGCCCAGCATGCTTCCGCTGCACCACTCTGCTCCAACTCACAGTTGTAAGAACCGTCACTCTGGAATTTGATGAATCCAGTATACTTGCATGAAACAGGACTGTACTGAGATGACTATTGCATAGCGATGGGCTAAACTCCAGATTGTAAAGTATCACCTGGCTTGCATTCACAAGTTTAAAGACTCATAGTCAAAGCATCAGGAGAAAGTGATGGGATTTGAACCCACAACCCCATAGAGACTGGAGCTTAAATTATGTACCTTAGGCCACACGAACGTGTCACACAGCTTTACTGTGGTGAAAAATACACAGAATTTGTTTCCATATATGGTTTGGCTTGGTTTGAGTCTTGCATTATGAGGGACTAGGGAGCATTTTCATCCAAAGCCAGCAGTGCATTGGAAAGGAGAAGAGAACAGGGGAGAGCTGAGGGTACAGTGAATATTGCCTCTAAAGCCTGAAACATGAATCACTTTAAAAAGGCCCACAGAGACACAAAGAAATAGCTGCAAGACCAGCATGGAGACACACACACACACAGAAAGTATTGGTAGGTGAAATGGCAGTAGAGGAAAAAAATGACTTGGACTAAAAGAACAGATAGGTTCTCTTTGTTGTTTCCTTTAGTTCCTTTTTATACGTTCATTGCTTCTTGCCTTCTTCCCCTCTCTTTCTCTGCATCACTTTGTATTTCATACACCTCATACTTCCCCCCTGATATCACTACAGAACGCTGAGCATCTACTTCAGGTCATCATTAATAGTCTTAAGTGACATCTTTAGGAACACCCCAGCACACGGGAAGTGATTTAGGTGAGAGGAGGAGTGCCAAGGGGGGAAGACTGCAGGAAGACAAGTAATTGTGGTTGCAGATAGCACAGTGGAGAATGGAGAGTAAAATCTATGACAAGAAAAGTCAAAACAGATAGGTAGATAGACCACATGCTGATATTCAGATTGCCATATCAGCACCAGAAAATTCAACAAATTCTTCAAACAAATTCCTCCATATTTGCTAAAAAACTAAACTGCCCATCCAGTTGTTTACTGGCTTACATAAAGTGTGCATAAAGGGCTCAAAAAGTCTGTGAGAGAGCATCCATGCATATTTGAAAGTGAGCCAGCAGGAATGAGCCCCAGCATCTGTGAGGCTGGATTATGGGATTGGAGCAGAAATTTTGTTTGTCATCTAATGAGAGCAAGGCACACAGATGGCCAGCCTCTTAAGAATACTTCACCTTTAACACAGCAACTTCAAAATAAAAGCAAATGAGAAAATGTCATGCTAACAGCAAAATCATCATAAAACACCATCACAAAACAAGGACAGAATTTGAAACTGATGTGAGTGTTAAACACTACTAATTCAGACCACAAACTAAACAACAATTAGAAAAGCATTGATATTAATGTCTTAATCAATTCCTCCAGAGTCCAAAGATCGAAAGACACATTGTTAGTTTTGGTCTTTTCATACTTGTGTGATTCTAATTCACAAAATGCAACGTTGTGGAACTCTTGACCCCAATAAAGGAAAGTAACAAGCAACAGAGTGATCTATATGCATAGCCCACAAATCAAGTAATAAATATCAAGTAGGAAGAATATTTCACCTCAGTTATTGTAAAGTATGGCAAAATCTCTCAGAGTCAATGTGATGGCTGTGACTGCAGTTACACCTCTGTAATTCACTGTGGCAGACACTAAGACTTAAAACCTTCAAGGTGCCAGGTGAGGCAGATCCTGTGCTTTGATTTCATTTCTTTCTGTGCAAATGCCATCTTACTGACAGTTACTGCAGAGTTTGACCTTTAATGCACAGGAGGAGGAGTGGAGTGGAAATCTCCCCCTACTTACACATTCCAAGAAGTTGCTGTCCCTTGCTACAACTTACAATTTCATGTCACCTGACAGTTCAATCATTCCCATGTAAAATGTATACTGAAAGCAAATTCTGAGTGTGAACAGGTCTGAGGTGAATTTGACAACGCATTCTGCTCTATCGTCTCTCCTCAGCTTTGGGAAGCGCACCAGTCTCCTGTTTGTCTGTTGTGAGGTCCACAAACCCATCTTTGCCTTGACTGCACTGACAACGCTGATCATGTGCCACCTTCTTGAGTAAGAGAGCAGCTCTCAGTGTCCTGTGACGCATGACTCCTCAGAGGCGCTGAATGTAAAGTTGTAACCTTTTGCAGTGGGGGCAAATTAGACAGAAAGACAGAAAACTTTTTCTGGCTGTGGACAAAGCGAGTGAGAGGTTGTTGGATTGGAATTATCTTGTCAAAGTACTATTTCAAATGTCAAGTATGAACCTTTAAGCCGACGTGGATAAGAAGTCTTTAAAAGCACCATAGATCAAATCATTACATCTACTCAGCCTGCATGCCAGCACATCCATCTCCATGACAACTGAACGTACATCATCCACCGAAGGCTGTATGCGATAAAGGCTCTGAAACAAGCTTGTACAGTAAAGTTGGCGTTGTCTGGGCACCTTTTCAAAGGTCAAAAGTGAGTCAGGTTTGAATCCATATTTGAATCCATAGGCCATGTTTTCCATGTTTACCCATGCTACTTGTACTTTTGAGTGTATTGACAGGAGTTATTATACTGACCTCCATGCTGTAAACCATAATGCTGGCTAGTGGATTATTACTGAGGAAAATACTGCAAATGCCTTGTTATAAACCGCTGAGAGACACACTGATCCTATAATAAGTCAGTGAGATCCTACAAGACCCCAAAACAGACAGAGAGGGATTGGCAAGTAAACAGAGAGGAATGGGGAGAGGGGATGTTCATTAGCCATGAAATCTGTGTTAGATTAGCACACAACAAATATGTACATGTCCTGTTAGAAAATCCCAGAGAGGGAAGGAGGAAGCAGAAGCAGACAGATTACCCAGAAAGTCTGAAAAGAACTAATAGCAGCTCACAGGTAAAGCAGCAGGATTTTCACAGAGCGTTGTTTTTATGGAGCTGAACAGGTGTCTGCTCGTGTTTTCAGCTGGGACACAAACACTCAAGTGCCATTCTGCGCTTTGTGGAGGTAATGCGGTGCAGCCAGGCCAACAGGAGTGGAATGGGGGTGGAGGCAGCTCTTCAGTTGAAACAAATCAAGCATAAAGTCAAAAAAATCTGTTTGGGACATGGTCAAGGCCAAAACGGCCGTAATGTCCTCCAGGTCTTTTTGCTATAATTCAATAATTTCATGGCATATGACTTTCTAGAGACAACATTTGCAGGGAGGGGCTGTGAGCTTGTAGCTGCAACTTTGTAAACTGAGCAGGATACAAGCAGCATTTTTACTTACTGCCCCAGGACAATGTGGCAATAACTACAACAACTATGATGATCAAAACTGAGAACATGGAGCTGTGGAATGATTGCACAGGACAGGGTGTGTGGAACTGCGAGGCAAGTGTGCAGAGAGCAGAGAAGAAGCATCACATCAGGGTTTAGCATTAACTTTCTTTTTTTCTTTTGTACTGAGCTGTGAATCTCCTTATTGTCTGTCTTTGACACATTTGTAATTTCCATGTGTTATTTTGTTTCATTTCAGGAGGGAAGTCAAATGAAGCAATGAATTGTGGGTTTCATTCTCTCATCATAATTTTTGGATTTCTTTATGATGGGTACACTTCACTGCCACCAGGCACGGCTGTGTTGCAGTCGTGGTTGCAATACAGAAGCTGCATCAAGCTGCGCAAAGCAGACTAACCCAGGCAGGAAATCAGACACAGGAACAGCACAGAGAATCTGGACTTTTCAAAATAAAGCAATAAAATACTTAAATTTGTACTTAAAAATACTTAATCAGCGATGAGAAAGATCTACAGGATACTGAAGAACAGATTAACAAGTGTGGTTTCATTTCTAAGGGAAATACAGGGAGAAACCCATAAGAGAGGGAGAACATATGATCTTTCTCAGCAGATTAGGATTCAGTGCAGCTGCAGGATTGGTATGAGTTAATAAAGTCATGTTGAGGGAGAGGTGGGTGCAACCATGAGATAAATTGCACCAGTTTATCCCACAAAAATCAGTATTGAAGTGCACTGAACATGTTGTTGATATTCCTTAATGCTGCACCTCATGGTCGAATTTTTCTCCAGCGGTAGAGGTGACCTGTCCTAACCCGCAACAGAGGCACAGAGTGATTTCAGCGAGAGCTCTCAACTATGATCTTCTTGTTTTTGTTACCCATGTCTCTCATTGCATCTCCCAGAGCGGCCGACTGCTCAAAGCAAAACACGAGCCGGGCTTGTGAGTGCGGTGTTTGTGAAGGTTAGATGTTGATTCGTGGGTCAGCTCGATATGATGCCTGCTCATCCAAAATTATGTGATATCGACTGCTTGGTCCTCCGATACTGTCTGACTAGTAAACCTCCAGGATGAGTGATGTGTGCGGCTGAGTGAAAGTGTGAGGTTGCTGTGTGTTTGTAACTGTTTCTAAGGATGCTGCTGTGTGAGATCGTGTTTAGTAGCACAGGTGAGATCCCTAAGCGCGCGTAGGAAGGAAGCACTATTCACACTGAAGTAGACTCTGACACGGGACGTTATCGGAGACGAAACGTTTCCTCAAGTGAGACGAAATGACTGTTGTGACATCTTGGATTGCGATCTCAACACCAAACTGCCACTCCAACATAGTAATGCATTGCAGAAGCCACCAGTGGAAGTCACATTACCAGGTGAGACAGGCAAATGACAACTCTGGATCTGTTCCACCCAGCGTTTTGTTTCCCAGTCCTACTCTGCCTTTTGCTCATCTTACTTTTTGGCCCGCTGATCTCCAGGCTTACATCTCCTTCAACATGTTTGCTGACTTCCAAACAATGAAGTGACGCACCACTGCTATCTACTGCAAAGGAGTGTGTCTGAGTGAACATTTTGTTCACACCTTGTTGATTGGGAAACACAGATATGATGGTATATTGCACTGAATTGCTTGAACACTAATTTCACACACACTGCACCTAATATTGATTACAGACTTTAATTATCACATTGAAATCCGAGTACAGAAATAAAGACGATAGTTAACATTACTGACAACCCCTTGACTCCCCTGTTGCAACCTTCTATCATCCACCTCCTCTCCAATCATTCATTCAGATGGCTGTGACTTAATTCCATATCTCTCCTCATCTATCCATCCATCAGTCCATTCACTCATCCCGCTGTCCACGAGAAAGAAATAAAACTTTGCTGTGTCTACTAATTCACCCAAACCCTCCATCCAAATGTCCAACCATTCTCTCTCTCTACCTCATCCCTGAAAATCAGGCGAAGGCAGAGAATATATTCCTTTCAATCATAGAGGATTTAGGGGGCCATCTCAAGTTAATGAGGGGTTTTAAAAGTTAAGAGAAAAACAGAGCAGACGATAATAGAAGAGAGTTATTTAAGGGGAGGACATTGTGCGTCCACTTGTGTGTGGGTTGGAGAGAAGGGTTGTCAAACTTTGAAATCAGAAGTTGGTCAGATCTATCATTTGTATTCTGATTAATAAATGTTCTTTCCTTTGCTATTAGTTCTTTACTGATTTTGTGGTTAATCTATCTGGTTCTGTCTCCTCTTTCACTCTCTGGGAAGAGATTCATCATCACAGTCACAGAAGTATTCATTGTCACATGTTCCGTATACCACCCTGTTATATAAGTATACAGCAAGGATCTGAATAAACACCGGATTGGACATGTTCAAATGTTAAACTGCTTGCAGCCCCAGAGGAGAGTCAGCCAGTTAGTTAGATTGAATAAAAGGGTGGAATTTCATCAGGGCCAGTATGAACAGGAGAAACAATTACAACAAGTACTGCAATTACAAATATAATGACAACTCTCTCAATGTGCATATGGACAAGTTAGCATTGTATTACAATAGACAGAAAGTTATATAATTGTATCTAAGTTAAACTTGAGTCTTCATTGTGATGCAATAGTATCAGATCCGCTGTGGATGAAATCTAAATATGTTAAAAAGAGAAACTCTCTCTTGGTAATTATAACTACTGATACGTGAGACATGTCTGGAAATATATTCAAGGTTTCAATGTTTAATTTCAGCTTTTGAATGTTTCCATAATTATACCATATTGATGCTTATTTGAGGTTAATGACGCACTGAAGATCTGGCTTAGATTTATTTTGGTGCTGGCACTTGGTCATGCATGATTGTCTACAGAGAAAAATCATTGGACAGGACTACAGAGAGAACGAGTAGGGGGGAGAAAAGGAAGAGGGAGAGAGCTCCCATTTGGGCGAAACAACAAAGTCATGCAGAGGAATAATTCTGATTAGGCTGGAGAAAAGAGAAGGGAAATGGGTGCCAGTATCTACAGATGGTAATAAACATTTTTTTGTGAGTCAGAGCCATTGATTTACAGTCTGGTCAGTGCAGCTTTCTGTGGTTGCCATGTGTCTTGCTCAGTGCTTTTGCTTAGCGACTTTTTCCTTTTCCTTTTTTACATTCTAACAAATTCTTGCTGTTGAATAATTTTAATTCAGCAGAGGCATGTTGTGATGCTGCTGACATACTTCTGCAGATCATAGAGTGTCAATTAATGCTCGCCCAGCAGCTGTGGCTTAGACTCATGTCTTTTGTGTGATACCCAGTTGGAAACAATGTTCACTCTTCGATATTTGCCAGCTCATCACTGCAGTGACAGCGGTCTTGCAAACTGATCAAACAGCAAAATACTTTTTTTTAAACAAAGGTTCTTTGATTTTAGTTATCTTTCTGTAGAATAATAATGAGTAAGCAATTGTTCTTTTAGGGGGATATATGGGTAATTCATTATGCCAAACAATGACTGATTGTATCACTTTCAACAAGGATCTTAAAACACTGGATTGAACTGAATTACTTTAAACAAATAGTGTGACAGGGTTGTTATAGACAGCTGCTATGTGTAGCCTGTGGCTACCTGTTTATTTGTGCATGTTAAAACCCCAGGTGTCAATTTTGGCTTCCGGAGATGAGGGAGGAAACAACTGAGACTTAATTGGAAAATAGACAACGGCTGAACTGAATATTAATCATTTTATGGCCTGTGATAATGGGAATTATCTCGACATAGAAAAGCAGTGTTGAATGGGTCTTCACTCAGGAATGTAGCAGTAATGTGCATTAAGCAGTGTTTTGCTTTAGGGTGTTAGAACACAAAGGACAAAAGAATACACTAAGCTCTTCATTGCAGCACAAAAAACTTATTATTGCACATATTCTATACAAGACAATGTAAGAGAAGTATTTATTTCTACCTGCTTATCAATTCTAATGTTCTCATTTGTCCACTACATCCAATTGTCAATAAGCTATGACACAGATCCTCGGTTGAACTTTTGTGTGAGTTTGCATCAATGTGTCAAGATCAACACTTTTGCAAAATGAGTCTCTCAGTCCAAGTTTAAGACCTTTTTTTGTTGTTATTATATCTAGACTGTGCATAAATAGTCTGTTCTTATCTGTTACCTTCTATTTCACTCTGCAGACTGCTGACCCTCTTTGCAAAGGATAAAACTAGTCAAAGACAGCTTGTTATTCAAGTCTTTATTTCTGTCTCAGCCTGAAATGCCATTTATTAAGAATTTCCACCACAATGACAAATAAACAATACATATTAAACAACCAACATGTGAAAGATCAAGAAAATATATCAACTAGCAACTCAAGAGATATGAAATATAGTCAGACCCACTCAGTAATGTCTGTCACTGAGCAATAAGAGTTCAATGCTTTAGGGACCAAACACAATTGGTCATATGGGGCCAACTAAGGCTGCAATTGGAAAATCCCTGAGTCTGTTGAACTAGACGTTGTGTTTTAATGCTTATAAATCCAGCTTTACATCTGTAAGAAGGAAGAATGTGTCATTTATTCCTTTAATTTGCAAAGCAAATAGACTTCCATTCCATTTACTTAATTATCCAAAAGTCTTGGCAGATACTGTAGCAGCAGCCAAAATAGCATTTGCATAAGAGGGCCACATGGAATGTAGATTGGCTTAGCAGGAATGAAATAAGCTAACAGTAAAATAAACCAAAAGGCAACAAAAGACCTCAATAATTAGAGAAAAGACACAAAATACTTGGATGCAGTGAAGTCCACTTTAAATTCTGTTTTGACAGCATTTGACGGCGTCCCTCGCAGAATTATACATGTGCATAGTCTATATGCCAAATGGAAATGAGAAATGTGGCTTTATTGGCACTTACAGTAGAATAGTCTGTTGCAGTGTTGTGACTTGGATAACTCCATTTTATTAGGATGTTTTTGGTGAAATCTCCCATTTGGTTCTTCTGATGTTTGAAAAGACTTGAACGGAAGTTTAAATTATTAATCCCCATCTTTGATCTGTCATTTTTTACTGCTTAAAGAAGGTTTGACACAGAGAATATTGAATTCGGTAATTTGACAACGATGTTCATCCCTTTTAATGTGTTTCTGCATTAGCAGTTTCATATGGTGAGCTTTTTCGAACTGCAGCTTTGAACACAAAATAAATGCCCGCAGTGTTTTCCCCTCATACTCACTTTCTCACGGTGTGGTAGAAAAGCCCATGAAAGTGCATTACGACCACTCACCTTTGGAACCAATATTAATGTATTGTTTTGAATAGGATGGCCACTGCTTTATATTCAAGGGAAATATTCCACTTCAGCGTTTTAAATCACAGACCTTTGACAATGACTAATCTCCTCTCTGGATTGCCCTTTGCAACTTCTCACAGCCTATATGGAGTTTAGCAGAGCAATGCGAGCTGAGCTTTAGAAGAAGTGGGAAAGTTATTATTCCTCTTCGAGCAACTGTGCATGAAAGTCTGTCTTCAAATTTAAGAGCTCCAACTGTCTTTTATGTCCATCTCTTTACAGTCTACAAGTTGTATACAATAGCTTAAAGCAACGCTTTATAGAAATTGGTAGTTTTATACCACAGTTATAAATATGGACAGCTTTACACGGGTATTTGTGGTTAAACTACGTATCACAAACTAGTGAGTCAATAACTGAACTAACAGCCAAACATGAAGTGCAACAGCACATGTCATAGCAAGACGTTGATATTGATTACCAGTCCAACAGCAAGAGGCCAAGCTCGGCATCTGTCTTTCAGCCTTTTATTTCATGGTGTTCTCGCCAACAACTTGAAGTCAGTCCCAGATTTACTCTTGTCCAGCAACGCCTTGCTCAGTTTCCTCTTCTCACCTTCCTCATCCTCTTTCAGATCCAGTTTCTACTATGTGAAATAGTTAGTGGTGTGTGACTTAGTGCCATGAAGCTGTACGTACTTCTCACGGGAGATCGTACCCAGAACGCAAAGTCACATAGTGCAAGAACAGGCATGCGGGGAACAGAGTGGGAATAAAAGAGGTGTCATTCATCTGTGATCAATGATCAGGAACTAAGAAAGAAACGTGCAGAGAGCTTGCATGTATCGGGTGACAGCTGCTTTTAGCATGGAGAATCTGCCGGTCTCTATCACAGGGCTGAGAAAAACACATCATAATGCTAAAGATCTATCTCATATCTCACTGAGCGCTTTCCCATAGTGTATCACATACCACAACCAATTTATATTCACCTGTTAAGATGAAGTGTTGTGTTAGTCAAAATAAAAACAATTTTTTTTTCCCATAGGCGCTGCTTTAGGTCATAGAGGATGTTTTACATACACAGTGTATCTAAAAACATTTCCATTATCCGATTTACTATAAAATCTAATCTGATAGCGAACAGAGTGCTATCATATCAGTGCACTAGAGGCAGCTAAAGCTAATGTGGAGGAGATTCGTGGGTGATAGTTATACATACTGCATTTTTACAGAGTATATTCATTTATTCTTTTTCAAGGAGGCTATGAGTGAAACAACACCCCAAATCAGACCATTAAAGTGTTCCACACTCGCAGCTACATACACCGTTTAGAACAGAAAGGACTCTGGACTCTGATGACTCTGTTAGTATTAAATTGAGACAAAAAGAGATGATGAATGTGCCAGCAGCAGATGGAAATCAGTGTCTTTGGTCTGAGCCCATCCTGAAAACCATCCAGCTCTCCTCGCAGCCAGCCTGTGTGGCAGTTAGTGCATTACAGTCTGCCTCATCTCCTCCTCCGTTTGAAAACGGTCTTCATTACAGCTACGACGGTTTTTACAGGTAAATATCTGACAGAACCGGTGGCACTTGTTTAGGTCGTACCGTGTGCTACACAGTTGCATCAGTGCTGGTTTTAATTCCAGCCGGTCTGCCTCTTACTGTAATAGTGTATAATAAAGGTGAATATGTCCAAAAAAGCATAAAAAGTATTAGATTGAACTACGACCACAGCAGGTTAAGTGCGAAGGCGAATTCTGTGTTGCAGGATTAGGGTTGTGGTCATACATATACAAAAACAGGTAAGTGGCCATCGCCTGCCAAGGCAAAATGTGTGCAGTCCAGGATGTGCCACCCTAAGAAACGGGTTTTGAATTCTGTTCTTGATTTAACAGGTAGCCAAAATGGGAGAAATCTGATCTCTGAACTATGTTTCCTGTCAGGATACGTGCTGCAGCATGCCGGATCAACGGCAGAGCCCCAAGAGACATAACTGAGATGAAAAATGAGATGTCCTTTCCTCTGAAGCGACGTCCATTACTTAGGAGCACTGCAGCTGATCACAGCTGGATCGACTGTCAATTGGCTGTAACAGCTGTGGACTTTTGATGGAGTTTGTGCCCGCACACGTGTGCAATGCGTTAATACTAATAAAGGCTCACGGTACGTGCCAGAGCAGGAGTGTTTTCTCTTTGTAGCCTGTTACCTGTTTAAGAAACACCTGCACATGAATAACAATTCTGTATTTGTGTCCTCTGTCCTGCCCAGAGGCACAAAATCATTCTACTGGAAACATGAATTTTTATTATTTAGGGATTTATTTATTTATTTATTTTTTTTTTACATCTGACTTTGCTGATATTCTATTTGTGAATTAATTATTGACTAAACTAGAATACGATGAGTGTCTTTTGAAGATTGAAAGTGTCTTTATGACTACTATCCATAATCAAATTTAATAACAGATGATGAAAATAAAACAATGAATACATATGAATAAAGTTATTTGTGTTTCTTTTGCTGTTAAGCTGCAGGTCCTAACCACAGATTTTTAACTTTCTGGCCAATCAGATCAGTTTGAGCTACAGCAGCCAAAACATAACTGATATCTAATCAGGAGGATGCTGGCCAGTAAAAAAGGGAAATAACTCTGGTTAGAGAGTCCTTGAAAGCTAAGGACATTTGGATTTAAGCTTTAGTCTCTATGGAGGTGTGGCTTCAAGGCCCACCGCTGCAATCTGGCGGTGGTGAGATAAAGATGAGAAAGGCGACATCATTCAACAATCCAGGAAAAGGTCTAAAAGTACTCGAGTTATTACAATAATTTCAGCTCTCAGACACAAATATTTGGCAAATTATTTGCCACGTTGAGTTTTCCAATCTGGTCCTCTTTATTCAAGACCGCAGATAAGAGTCCATCACACAGTGAGACAGCAGATGGTGTGTGAAACAGATGAATAGTATTTGAGAGTTCAACACCTTTAACATCATCAGGATCACTCTCAATTTGAACACAGTCACGTAAAGTCTGTAGGACCTGTTCACAGTTAGGGTTGTTTAACTGTGTCGCTATCCAAAAATAAGTCAGCATTTCCTGCAATGGCAGCTACACGGTGAGGATATAAAGGCGCAAAAGGTGAGTAGTCAAACAGGAAATAAACCACATTTTCAGGAGGTCTTGGTGTATCTTAAATCAGCATATCAGGGGACTATAAAGGAGTTGTGTTGGAGGAACACACTTGGCCCTGTGGTCGATCGGTTTGAGAGCAGCGAGGGTCCGATCTAAAGATTGCTCTGGAATTGGAGGGTAATGCTGCCTATCTGAGTGTCTACCATACTTGGACAAACATTCAAGTGAACTTTTTGCAATGCAGACATTCTGTCGGAAGCTTTGCTGTTTCATTTCTTGGACTGACTATTTTTATCCACCCTCTCTGCTTGAACATTACTATTAGCTGTTGGCACAGACCCTCCTTGTCTTTTCTGCTCAAAGACTTGACAACGTTACTTTGTCTTTGTTATACAGTTCAGATAGCGAGCACAGTGCGGCCACTGGGAGTTCTGGAATGATTCACACAAGCCCGGTCCATGTTTCAGGGGTCTTTTGATTATGGAAGGATCTATGTAGGACTGTGTATATAATGGCATGTGTGCACTGGCCTTTTTAGTACAATTTAATGAAGACAACTTTCAGTTACTCCATCAAGGATGAGATGGAAAGGTAGGTATTATACTGTAAGTCCTGAATATAGATTCAATCAACACTTGAGCTGTTGCCAAGTGGCCAAATGGTGACACACGACGAAAACGAGGAGTCAGAATGTAAAATATTACTTTTGTGAGCATCTGAAATTATACCTTACACCAAATTGGTACTGTCGTACTGTGTATGGTCTTTGGTGTCTTGGTGAGTGATTAAAAAAAGCTGCAATGGTGAAACATGCTGATTTTCAGTTGCTACTGCAACAAGTTTTCTATGTGTAAAATGTTTGCAGAGCCTCAAAGCGTTTTTTATGTCATGACATGAGTCCATCTAAAATCTCTGGACTGACCAAAGCCAAAGCTGTGGAGTCAGAGTATGTATTTTATTGGCTCATCCACTGGGCGAGCAATTTTCATTCAAAGATCTTTGAGTCCAGTTCACCAACAAACACAAAATCTGACAAAACACAAAAGCACTGGGCTGTGGTCTGAGTTGAATTACAGGTTACAAATATATTTTATCACAAACAAAATATATTTTATATTCTGAAATTCCCAGACAAAAATAAAAAATCATGATGAGCCAGATCAGTAACTTATTCTTTAAACTGGTTTAACGAAAAAGGAACCGGAGCTAGAAGTGAATGTTTCTGGGATTGATTTTTGTGTTTGTTAGAAATTGGACTTGTCTTTGATCCTCCTCTTCAGAGCAACATTGCATCAAGAGAACAAATTGAACATTATTTTTTTTATAGTTTGAGGTGTATGTGCGTGTCTGCACAAAACACATATTGGAAAGTCTGTGTACAGTGCATCTACTCTGCTCTATGAAACAGTATGCACCGCAAATGCTTGCACGTCACACAGAATTGATTGGTTGTAAAGAGTGCCACGGACTAATTAAAGCACTATTAAAACAATAGGCAACAGATTATAATTACATTAAAACCGACCATATACATAAGCTATTAACATAACAACATAACAAACCTCCGACAGAAATGTGTGGGCTGACAGACTTCAATAATAATGGTCATTGTGTTAGTGCATGCTTGCTTCTTATTCCCTTCTCGCCCTTTCACGCGGGTCTCTTCAGTCTTTCTGCACTGCAGACTGTTTACTGAAGGCAAGATGCCAAAGAAAAGAAAACATCCAGGAATGGACCCCATGCTCTCCTTCACACTGTGATCCCACTGCTTTCTGAAACAAAACACATACACACACACACACACACACACACACCACGTCATCTCTTTTCTCTTCTACCATCCCTGTTGTATCTTTTTGGCAATGAAAAAGGCATCACACACTGCCCAGGATTGTAAACACGAGTGTAACTCACTGACGTCAGCTCATGGGAGCTCTGGGAATTGTAGTTCAAACTATTTTGCAAACAATTACCAGCTGCTGCCATGTGGAGCCGCTAATGTGCTTAGTTGCCAGTTGTAGTTTTAAATGAGATTTTTTTTCTTCTTTTAAAAAGGGACTCGCAAATGTTCTCATCTTATACTCACAAGGATCCATGCCTCATCAGCATGAATGCAGACTCTATATTATCTGGTCTTTTTTTTTTTCTGTGAAGGGCATTTGAGTAGGCGTGTGTGTGTGTGTTTGTGAGTGTGTGTGTGTGCCTGAGGCCTTTGCGATTGGCATTCCAGCCCACATGTAGTCATCCTGTCTCGCTGATTGACCCTGTTGTCTAAATGAGGAGCGGTTAATTACCTCCTCACAGCAGCTCGGTTCACCATGCAGCCTACCCACCAAGACCACAGAACAGAACACAACACGACACCTCTGGTTAACAAATTAGACGGAGAGGCAAAGAGAGGCGAGGAGATGAAGATGCTGAAAACAAAGGGAAGGTGTTCGGGAACAAATGAGGGGAATAGAAAGATAAATAAAAAAGAGAGAGAGATGAGATTAAAGAGCTGGATGCTGCTGGTTTGCAAATGGAAGTGAGGGAAGGGGTGAGTAGGGGAGAGAAAGAAGAAAGAGGCAGGGTGGAGGAGAGTAATGAAGAAAGAGAGAGAGAGAGAGAAAAGAAAGGAAACCACGGGAAAATGGTGAATAAATGAGGGGCCAAAACAAAATAACGAGAAGTTAAAACAGATGACAAAGAGAAGGCGACATTCGTACAAATGGGCGACGTGGAGGGAAATAGAAAAGAGAGAGAGAGAGAGATGGAGAGGAAACTAAACCGACACCAAAACCACAGGAAGCTGCTTTAACAAATGGGGCTGTGCCGCAGCCTACCAGCGCTGTGCTGTGATACAGCCCATTTTTCATTAACGCTGTGATTTATCAACACAGTTCTGAGAGGATCGTCGCGGGGGCTTTTGATTAAGGCCATTAGATATTAGACATTAGCGGTGAGATTACTCACACTGCTGGGGTGCCTTTGATTTTTCTCTTGCCAGGACTTGCCCAGGGGCAGCCACCGTGCCCCTGCTGACTACTCTCTTTGAAGCAGCTCTTGACAATGATGGGGCCTCCACGGGAGCTCAGCGGGTGAAGGAGTGTGCCATGGGTTAAGTGCACTGCGCTGAGTTTGACCTTTGTCATGCCTTTTATACCTTATTTTGTAATAACTCGTCTATCAGTCACCGTATTTATTTTGCCTTTAATATAATTGGTGATGTGATCTGTTAACTAGAATGCTGTAAACGCGTGAATACATTTTGATTATGTTCATCTATTGATTATGTTCATTAATAAGTAATCATTTCACCTAAAAGTAAGTTATGCTAATCAATATTTTAATGTCAACAATGGATCAAAATGTCTATTTTGAAATGGGTCATGTTTGATAATGCACCTGAAGAGATAGATCACACATACTGTACAGGCCTGAAATATCAATGTTTGTTTTTATTGTTTGGCCTCTAAATAAATTATTGACAACATTTACATTAAATCTGTATTTAAATCAAACATAACAGGCATCTCGATTCTCTCATTAACATGATGAGTGGCTTCGATAACCACTATCCTCTCAAGAGGCGGACAGAGCTGTTGCCATAGCGATAACCCTGTAATAAACAAAATAACGATGCCCAAACTGCAGCCAATGCTGACTCGTCAACCCTGGCACGAGTGAGTCGGACCATGCTCTGTGTTTATCAGAGGAGAGACTATTAGTGACCATCTCTCACCCACTTGACTTCTTTCTCTGAATCCCTCACGCTCTTGATTTCTCTCTCACAACCAGCCGGTTTATGATTGTTTCCTCTTTCTCCTACAAACAGTCCCTTCTGCCACTCCCTCGTGCTCCCTCTTGCCTTGCTTCTAATTCAATTACTCCTTTGTCTTATCTGGCTCTTCACTGCTCTCTCCAGCTAATCTGATTATAAAGGAGAGCTGGCAATTAAAACACAGATATGAGAGATCTATCCTTCATGCTCGCTGCCTTAATGAGATCCAGCTTCATGCTTCTCATGCAGCTAAAGTTCAATTAGGTGACACACTTGAGTGTCTCCTTGTGAAGCGCACACCGTGTCAGGCTTCCACTCTGGATTCTGCACATCTGCAGCTGGTTTCTAACATATTGACTGAAAACACTTGAAAAGTTGGCAAGAATTGTGTATCATTTTTTTTTACTTTGTTTTGTTTGGATTGTATTCTCATTGCAAACGTATTGCTAAAAAAACCCACAAAACAACCCAATGGGCACTTTGATGAGCTTGAGACTTCAGAAGATTTCATTTGGGTCGATTGGTATCTATTTAATAACTTTTCAACTGAAGAACACGAATAAACTAGTTTAATGTGGCTACTGCAAGAAGGTTTTTCACCAATAAGTAGTAGTTGCCCAATATCAGTGACATTTTCATTTTATTCCAGGTGTCAAAATTATATGATAATGTGGGTTTATTGATAATGTGGTCGTCAGCATTTTTCACCACTTGTGTGGGTCTCAAATGAATGGCAACATTACTACCTGTATAGATATCGTCGAACCTCGACACATGCCTGCCTTTGCCTCTCAGATCTGTTTCTGCCTTTGCTTCTCTCCTGCCGGATCGCAGCTCTCTAACGCAGCGTTCTAATTTAATTATGTAATAAATAATTGCAGTCATTTGAAAACAGATGACATTGTCTGATGGTAATATTCTTAGCTTGCCATCTTGGTTATTAATTTAGAGCAATAAAACTGAGTCATGCTGCCTATTGTTCTGGTGAATTAGCCACTGGGCTAACAATGGATTGAAGGTCTTTCTCACAAACGTGATGACACTCAAAAAGACCTGAGGCAAACTCAGTGTGTGTGTGTGTAATGGTTTAATGTATTGTGACATTGTGCTAATAGCAGCAATCGAACCACCGATCTTCTGATCGGCAGCCGACCCACTCTGCCTCCAAGCCTCCAGGATCCAAAGCCCTTGTTCTGTCCAAAAATGTATTCTAAAGTTAAGCCAAAGCTAATACGAGGATTTCACAGTCTTCACCAAATCGAGTGTTTGCGTTAGTATTTCACCAAGGAGAGTTGCAGTTGCAGTGCAGCAATATGTCCAATAGATGTGAGTAAGTTTGCTGCTGGGACACAACACATTTAAATACGCACTAGATCTGGGTACCAAACTGTTAAGGCCTCAAAATAAAGGTACTTTGTGTAGCTTCTTACCATGAACTGTTCGTCTGTTTTTGTATTGTGCGCGGGGAAAGCACCAATGGATCAAGATCTTGACATGGAAAGCCTTCTGGTTCGTAGTCAGAACGCAATCCAGTCATATTGGAACAGGCTTTGGTCGGATGCAGGTAATCAGTCCATGTGCAGACAGAAAGAGGCGGAACATATTGGCTAGCATACAATGTGTAAATCACAGCTGAAGCTGAGCAGCTGGACGACATTAGAGGGAAAACCAGCAGATACATTCTGCATAAATGAGTAAAGTCACAAAGCCGTGCTTTTGTACAGTTAGTACAGATATCTGCTGGAAAGCCAAACCATTTGCCATTGGCTCCAAAGGCCAAAGCGTCATCAGACAATTTAACTCAGCCTCAGTGGTCACTTGTGTAATTGTATTGGTATATTTCAGAAATTGGCATTGCAAGCATTTTATGAGGAAGAAACAGCCCTATGTTATATTATATTATATACCATAACACACAAAAAAACCCAGCAGTTATTACTGGAGCCTTTTGGACATGTCGTGGTAGAAAACATGTGTGTAAATAGTTAATGATGGCTGAGTTCCATTTCATTACACAGCCATTGTTGATGTTATTAGTAACACGCGCTTCCTCCCATGACAAGCCAACATTTCAGTAGCTCTGATTACAGTATTTAGTGGTCCACTTTTCCCCTCATGCCCACAGATGAGTTTACTAGCCTCTTCCTGGTGGTTGCTGGTGGCCTGTTTAGTCCCTCTGGAGTTTGTTGCTGCTGTAGCCGGGCTCAGAATCTCTACTTTTTTCACCGTTGATATTTACTCATCTGGCGTGGCTGGCTCTATGTGTGTAAATGCGGATATGTGTATTTATTGTGCACACGTTTGTGATATTTACTCATTTGGCTGGCTGCGCCCTTCAGATTTATGCGCGAGCGCCATTGTGTGCAAGTGTGCACTCATGTGTGATATTTGCTCAACTGGTCATGCAGGTTTGCGTGTGTGAAGTTGAAGTTTGTCACGTGTGGCTGATTTCCTGTTCCCAGTTCGATACCTTGAATTATTGTAATAATACACACACACACACACACACACACACACAGACACACATAATTATCTCACCCTTGGTGTCATTTGACCGATGGTGGCCACAAATTCATAACACAGGGTCATCGGACTGGGTTAAAATGCAAAGCACCAGCTGTGACATTTATTGGATGAATCTGCTTATGAGGGAGAAAATGCAGAAAACGCTCTTGTTAAAGCTCAACGATAGACACGATGTGTTTTGGTGAGTGACACTGAAAAGTCCACAGGGCACCTTTAAGACGGCTTTCCCTGTTTCGTTTGCGGCTGTTGTTAAATAAATGTTAACTTTTTTGCTTAAAGCAAACTAACTAATCCACTCATAGTGCACCCACAGTTCTGCTTTTTGTAGACTGAACAGTGGAGGAGAGTGAAGCTACAGGTAGAGATGCTTTGTATAGGATGCCTTTTGCTTTATATTATGCAATTTGTGCTGAATCACTGGTGTGTTCGAGTCGAAACCGTTTGATGGAAGATGCAATAAATAAATACAAATAAATAAATGCATCAATATTCTCATTTTTGCACATACTAATATGATATGAATGTAATATTAGAATATAATGTCTGCCTGTGTGGATGGCAGTAACTGCACTCGCTATCCTATTTGTGGATCCAAATAAATAAACATCTTTCTGCTGAACCTGAAAGGCTGTTCTGGAAGATTAGATTGTAATTGGATTGGACAGCAATCTATAAAATCCAGGCTTCAGTGTATGTTCTCAGACATACTGAAGCTCTCACTTTATCAGTAAGAGATTCACAAGATACCCCTGACTGGAGAACAAACAAGGCTAGAGGTTTGCTTTTCAATCTTAGAAGAAATAAATGTTACAAGAAGAAACCTTAGGAAGCAAAATTAACAAGACCCCAGAATCCCAGAGCTGATAAAACATTGATTTGGAACATACAAAATAAGATTTGGGACCAGCTCTGGATGATTAGACTGAGTAGTCACAAATGATACAAATGAGTAATACATCCAGGCCATCAGGCATTGACATTTGGTGGGATGCATTTTATGACACCTTGTAATTTTCTGCCACCACAGAGAGAGGAACCTGATTAGAACTTTATGACCTTCACAAAAATGCATCTCCTTGCAGGATGCAGAAAACATGTTGAACGGTGTGAAAAAAAAAGTTTTCAAATCTGTGAAATAACTCATCTGTGAGGCGAAGTTATAGTTTTACTGTAAAAGGATAGAGACTGCGGGTGAAGCAGGCAGCGAGGAGAGAGAGCGGTACAGAACATTAAGCGATAAAGAGACAGGCAGCTAGAGATCATTGCTCCTTAAGTGTATTCACACCCTAAGCATCAAGCCATCTGCTATGCAAATGCAACCTTCTCATTTACAAGAATAAGTGGTAGAAACACGCAGATGTTTAATTCATACTAAACTAATGACTGCAAATGAGGCTAAACTCCAAAAGAAAACATTAACCTGTTTGTAACATCAAAGCGATGATGATGCAGATGCTCAGGTCCAGGGATGATGCATCTTTCTCGCCTGTGTGACTCTGCTCTGATGTTCATTGGTCCCTTTTTAGATATTTTCATAATAATGAATCGATTGACGAGGGGGTTCGTCGTACTAATGAGCCTACAAAGAATTATCACCTGACACAACTGTTTCCCTCAGAAGCTCTATGGTGGGTTTCAGCGCGCTGTTTAGCTCTCAGGCTGGAATTGTACTGCTGTGTTTTCAGTGACATATTACTATTTCCATTTTATGGTACTTTACACTTCTAGTCTACTACATTTAAGAAGCAAATATTCTATTAGTCTCTCAGCATGATGACTAATTTGTCTGGTAATACTTGCACTTATAGTCACATAAATAATAATAGTAAATCTGCCTGCAGTAAGCACATAGCGTGCTACATAGGAGTATCTGAATTGAGACACAGCGACACATATTTCTCTCAGCAGTTGGTGGAGAGTAAATACAGAGCTAAAAGCTTGTGAATATTAGACTTACATTCATCAAACCTGGCTCCAAAATTCCAACTCCAAAACCAGTTTTAATGCTGTTCTGTAACTGCTGGATGTGTGAATAACCAACAGTTTGTTAATAGTTGCCACATCAACAATTCATGCAGGTTCAATCAATGTGAGCACAAAACAAAGCAGTTTTAGGTAGTTCATAGTGCCATGAACGTTCTTTCTGTTTGCAGTGCTGAATGTCGACCACTGCAACAACCTGTGTACAGCTCCATTCACACAGCAAGCAAGCAACTGGTAGCACATCAATACTAGGAGGCGAGTTGGGCATGTCCCGGTTTGTTAGTTAGAGACTATGATGAAGCAAACTGAAAGCATGAGCAGCATGTTTTTTATACATGTAATTTAAATGTGTGTTCAGTGCAGTCAAGACATGGGAAAACAGAAGACACACCTGTGTAGTACACAGGTGGAGCACTGAAGCTGCTGCTTCAGAGTCCTGTGCATATGCTGCCAGTGTGATTCTGCACACTCATACATTTTTTGGTGGTAGCATAAAAAGTGTCACGCTGACCCTCCCCGGCTACAGGACACATGACAACTATAAATTTGCCATTAGGATGATACACAGGGACCTTGTCGGAGTGTTAGGCTAGATGGCCCACTGATTTCTACAGTACACGGATGTCACATGTCAATGTGAGGTCCCTACTGTACCGAGTTCCCCAGTGCTAACAGCCGTTACTGTAGAGTGAGCTGACACGTCAGGCAGTCTGGTGCATGTAAGCCACCCCATGTAGACATATACGTGTGCTGGGCACTTGTTCCTTAAAAAGGATGAAAAGTCACAGCTCAAATGCAGACTTCACTCCCAGCTATCCATCCAGCAGAACAGGAAATCAGGAGCAACAATTTGCAGAAGGTTTAACGACACCACCTTGTGCACTGCAGAAAAAAAAACAGGCAGCCAATTAGAGGCGCGTTTGATTCAGAGCCATTATTTGGGTTTGATTTGATTGGCTCAGGATCAGAAATGTGCTGCCGCTCCGTAGACTCTCGGCCAGCAGCTGTCCATCGCTGCTGTTAGCAGCTGGCACTGAAGAAACGACTGCTGCACTAAATCACTGGCCCCGGCATACCACTGAGTCAGACAGCACTGTCTGCGTGATGCTAGAGCTCGATCCATGAGTCTAAAGTTACTTGGGCTATTCCGATGATTCCAAGAGTCATAGCCACTTGAATTTTTTTGAAAAAGAAGCACATCGTACCCGCGTTTGACCACTTTTTCAGCAAAGGGGGAATCTAACAGGTCCAGTACCAGATCTCTGCCAGGAGCCACCTAAGTCTTCATACCAAATGACAAAATAGATTGTTTGTTCTCACGTTAGTGTAAATAAATGTAATTTTCCACAGTTTGACATGAGTGTGAGTTCAGTTCTAATCACCAGCACTCTAAAACATCACCAATATTACTGAAATCAATACATCTGAGTGGACATGATGAAGGACCATAGAAGTTTTCAGATTTGTATCATTAAAGTAGTTCTATTTGCATATTTTCATACATGCCAGCATAACACCAGCCCACACAGAAAACAAATCTACTAATGAAAGCAAAGAGGCGAATGTATCACCGCTCCAGACACATATTTCTCAACGACTGAGCCAGTGGAGCTAACCAGGAAATGAGCTTACTTTTCATTGGAATTAAATTAATGAATTCATTTTAACTGACTTCCACCATCGTATTTTTACTCAAAGTGGATTATTTTTCATACAGGGAGACATGTCCTGAGGGGCTCTGGTCAAAGTTGACTCGGTCTGGTCATATGTCCCCTTTAACCTGGCCTGGCTAACCATGACTCCTCGTTACTATGAAGTCGTGACGGGGGGAGGTCGAGCACCAGCCTTCACTAAATGAGGACGCTTCCACTATCTGAGGAAGACTCCACCAGAACAATTCAACTGCAGTGTCAAAGTTCATGCACAGCACACCGGAGCTCATTAACAGCACATTGGAAGATTTCACAATTGTTCCAGGTTGCGCCAATTAAAAGTTTGTCCCCTACGGGGCGATGACACATCTGTCTAACTAAATTTTACAGCTGCTGTTAAATCAAAAATCTTGTTTTCTTATTTTGTTGATGTGGTGGCCAAGAGCTCTGTAGAGCAAACATCCCGTTTACAGTTGCTACTAAAACACATTATTGACTTCTCAATGGTATTGTAAAAAGTCCAGGTCCGGCTGATACCCACTGCTACAACAACGCATATTTTATATGTCTTTGTAGAGTGTGAAAACACTGTGTACTGCTGAATTTATGGTTACTCAAACATGCCACCTGTAATGACACCCACCTGCAAATCAAAGCGGCATGCAGTTAAACGTATATTTTTAAGGCATAATATAATTAAAGAGGTGAGTTATATAGAGATTCAGCTTATGGGGGTTTATGGAGAGTGACTTAAGCAGATTTTCTTGGAAACGTTTGTCCTGCGCTTACACATATCCGTTAACCATCCCCAGTCAAACAATCCCTAGGAACCTGAAGGCACAGATCCCAACAACCATGGAACACCAAAGTTCCTGATCACATTTTTTTCCCCAACAAAACGTACAACCTTATTTAAGCAGTAATGCACCACAGGACACAAAGAAAAGCAGCAAGACAGGCAAAATACCCAATTTTGGGTGCAGCTCAAATAGTGAATTCACAGCTCTTCATCTTTATTACTTGACCTCTCTCTTTCTCATCTTTTTCCATTATCACCTAAAGGCAAAGATGCCAACCACTATCCTTTTCTGCTGCGAGAACCATATTTAACAGCGGTTCTAGACATCAGAATAGTATAAATTTCTGAAAATGTGAAAAGGGCAACGTGCAGCTTTAAGGTTCATTTTCAGAACACAGCACTATTTCAGCTCCCGCAGCTCTCCCCTCCGGGCAATGAAAGCATCTCCAGGCCCTAAAAAGAAAAAAAAAAAACACACCAGGATGTGGTCTAGCTTTGTGCAAAAGCTCAGGTCTGTGCAGCCATCTACCTCAGCACAATCAAAACAGCTTTCGTCTCTCTGCTGGACCTTTCCAGCTGTGCACAAACAACCCGTAAGCCTTCCACTGGACACCAGCAGGTTCTGTCTGCCCCCATCTGGGCAGATTTGCTCAAACGGCAGATGGTGCCTCAACAAATGAGGTGTTTAACCGACGTCGAAAAAAATATCATTCAAGGCATCTGCCTCTGATACTGATGCTGGGAAAGAGCAGAGCTTGTGCACTTGTGTGACGCGTCTCTTTCACTTAACGTTTAACCTCCTATATCGTTTCTGAAAATCATATGCAATTGAAAGTGAATTACATGCCATCACCAGTGAATATATTATTAAAATGAAGGGCAGATACATTTTAATGGTGAAAAGTGGCATGCAGAATTTCACAATAAATATTTAATGGATGAGTTTTCTCCCCTTGGGAGACTTCATCCTTCACTGTGAAGCAATTGCATCCTCTTAAAAAGATAGATGCTTCAATAACTCCCTCAATTGAAATCACTTAGTAATGGTCTTTGAAATGTACATTTATGCCCATGTGTAATTGGCTTTTCATTGGCAGAGAGATGGAACAGACACGGATAAAGATAATGACCAAGTGGAATAAGGATGACTGAAGAGACTGCATAGGGATATAACTCAGCAGGGAATTAAATTAATTTCCATACTTTATTCCTGTTCTGTCAGCCTCTTTCTGTCTCTTTGTCAAGTCTTTCTTTCCTCTCGGCCATTTGGCTGACCCACAGGGACAAGGTTGGTCTTTCAGGTCACATGGAGCCCTCAGCAATACTGAGAGGGAGAATACTGCACACAAGCATTCATTTAAAAACTATAATTGCCTAATTTGAATGTTTAAGGACTGGAGAAAGCACTAAGCTGAAAAAAAGAAGAGAGGTCTGACTCTCTTCAGTGTCAAATGCATGTGTGTGTTCAGTAAGAAAACTCATCCAATACACACAGTTCAGTGATTGGCCAGTAATGTTGTGGAATTTTGGTGGGTGCCGCTCAGAAATGGAGGATCTGATACTGCGGGGTCTTACGTAATCACCCAGCAGCACATTGCTGATGTCCACCAAATGATCCATGCAGATTTTCTCCTCTTTTTTTACAGCTTCTTTTCTCTCTTTTTTTTAAAGTCCATTTGACTTGTCCCCATAGACAAGGTGAAGGTTACGTGTCATGTGGAGCCTTTGGAAATGCTGCACATATCGGTGCATCTTAATCTGGAATGTCACATTTCAATGTTTAAGGGCTTCGTTGCAGTGGGGAAATAGGTTAAGCTGTTTAAATGTCAGCTATATTTGTATGGAGAAAAGTAGATATTGATCTATTGTGCTTTGAATATATGGTTTTAAATAGAAGACTTCAGCTAAACTGAGGTATGGCCTGTGTTGTAGTTTTCAGCTTTTGACTTTAAAGTAATATTATGTAACTTTTCTTCCATAAAATATCAGATTTTTAAATCATTTTGATGCTACACTGACGTGTAATCACCAATAGTGTCTGTCATTCCCTCTGTGCCTCATACGCCTGCTTCTGGCTTCACACACCATCAAATATGTCACTGATTTTAGTGGATCTGGATCATATTTCATGGAGAAAATGTTTTCTGGCTTTCCCTCCAATGTCCTCTGGCTGTTCAGAGCACCTGGGGAGTGTTTGCAAAGGTACAACAGGTGGCTTGGACCACCAGGAGCAGGACGTTTTCAGAACAGATTGGGCACCCGAACTAGAGCTGGACTAGCAGGCAATGTAAATGGATTCAACAGAGACAGCGCACAACTGGGCTGAAGAGAATTGGACAACGGCGGAAGCTTAGGAAACACACACAAACACACACAACAATAGGCAGTAAATCTGGGACTGACCTTTAGTCATTAGCAAGACAGATATCAAGCTGGGCTTCTTGACGTTGGACTGGCTGCTGTGTCTTGTGTTGTTGCACTTGCTTGATGTTTGAGTGTTTCAATGAACCTGTACAACGATCAACAACAGCAGTTTATACCTTAATTGTACCCTGAAACTGGGTTACGCAATGAATCGCAACTAATAGCAAATCTTCTATGTACTGGCGGTTTGCAGTACCTTCATCCTCGACACAGCTGTTCGGTATTTCTTCAAATGCGTGGTTTCACAGATCATGTTTGGCGATCATTAACATTTCTTTCCTGAGCTCTCATTGACCTCACAGAGGTATTTCAAGCAGCAGTCAGCGGTTTCCTGGCTGCTATGATCGTGATCAATGTGTTTTTATTTTCTCCTTGGTGATAGAATGTATCATGGCCGAATAAAGCTGAACAACCATTTAGTGCTCCATCAGTGTAAATAAATAAAGAAAGATTTTGATGGTTCTTTGATTTAGTGGAATCTTTAAAACAACAGTTTCTACACACAGATTTTTCTTCAGCTGAAGAATAAGTTTAAGCCTGTGGGCAATACGTAAAGTTTTGCTAACACAGTGTTAACACAGTTGAGGCCAGTGTAACCCAGGTTACAAAGAGAGCAATGCATAGTGATTAAGAGCTATTTATATAGCAATAAACAGATAAATGGACATGCATAATAAATAGCAAACAATAATCTTCATTAAAACATGTTAGCATCACCACTTTGTTGGTTTCCTGCAAGTTTTAAGCGAGACTAAAAAAAAAAAAGAGGGAGAGATTTGATCCAGAAGGAGGTGATAGCCTTGAGGCTACCAAAAATAGCCCAACCTGTCAGATGTAGGACATTGTGAATGTTAATGGATGCCGGGCATGACAACTGATCGTTTTATCTTGTGTAATGCATCCTAAGTGTGTTTTCCTATGAAATAACCATCCATTCATTATCCACATTCACTTATCCCGGCTGACATTGGGCAAAAGGCACAGCCTGGACAGATCAGACAACTGGGACTGTGGGAGGTCACCCAGAGGAATCCCATGCAGGCACGTGGAGAACATACAAACTCTCATTCGTGTTTTGCTACATGTGACTTTTTGAATGAGAAGCAATCACTCGTGTTCATGTTTGTGTTCTTATCTCTCTCCCTTGTCCTTCTCTGTCCATTTCACTGTAGCATCTTTCCAACCATATTACATATGTGTAGCTCTCAGCACATGGAGGTTACTGGGTTGTTCTGTTCAGGGACAGAAGGGACAAAACTCCTGCCATCGTGTGCTTTTTGACAGGCCATGGGTTGAGCAGGGTAGTGCAACAGTCTTTGAATGTTTCCTTGGTTCCTTGCTGTGGGTAAGTAAGCTATGTAGTTAAACTGTTTACCACTTTTCTTATTTTGAAAATTTACTGGATTCTCAATCATGTTTCTTTTGCTGACTTCTGGCCAGCTCGATCTCCTCCATGCTGCTTGACCTGGCTGGTTGCATGATCTGTCAAAAATGGGAATAGCCGGGCATTCTCTGCTGTGTTTCTGGTGGAATCACAAACACTGTCAGCCAGAAACTGTTGCAGTCCTGCACAGTTAAACTTAAATCGTTGTTACCACAACACATTTAACAAAAAAACAGCAAAGAAACATATATCTCTCACTGAAAGTCATGCACGACAACAAATCTGACTCAGTTCATGCAGCAGCATGGATTACTTTGCTTCCCTTTACAGTAAAACTCCTCACTTTACTCGCTCATGTATGCATTCACATACTGCGTATGAATCACCAGTTTTCCTGAATATATTTGCCCCAATTATCTTCTCATTCCTCTCTTACTCCCACAATTCCTCCAATCCATCCCATTCCATTTCTCAAGTGCTCGTATGCACACTGTGACATGTCTGCATGAATAAATGAATAATTGATTGTATATTATTCCATCACTCTGCGTCAGTCTCTCCAGTTCTGTAATTTCTGTCAAGTGAACCTACGTGGATCCATGATTTAAATATTCCCTTTGTACTGATCTTCTTCGTCCCGCTAACCCCTCCTGACTCATTTCTCACAAATCTCATATGACGTGCTTATATGTGCACCTATGGACAGATAATTGTGTTTCGTCACACTTCCCTGGCTGTTATCGCTTGTGTAACTGTGCATGAAATAATGGCTGAATCTCCAATAAGTGACTGACTGACTTCATTCTTGGTGCATTGGATGTGCGGCTGCCTCTGCACAAAGCACCATTTTGAAGCGTGTTTTCAGATGAGATCAACTGTATCTTCAGCTAAATGTTAGTGCAGCTTTAACAGAGAAAACTCTGAAGTGGAAACATCGCGTGCCTGTCTGTTTATTGCTCCTCGGGAAAGGAAAAACACACACACACAAATGTGTGTTTTCTCTTGTTTGATGCTAAATGTGTTGAAAGGTGAGATAAAACATGCATTCCCAATATGTCTGTTATATTACTCATTTTATAAAAGCAAAAAGAACACACTCCAAATCTGTATGGCCTTTTTAGCATGTTTTTTCAATGCTATGAACACACACACACACACGTCTGTTTCACACATTATTTGTTGCCTGAACGAGCGCTTGAAAGGCGATGAATCACACATTAGATGAACAGCAACCAGCTGAAATAAAAGTCTCCCGTGCAACTTCTGAAAAGACATTTTGTCCTCAAACTTGTTCTTGAAGTTATGAAGACGTCTGAATATCATGCCCCCCGCGTGCACGCATCAAATTGTCTTCAGCTCATCTCAGACTTTAAATTCAGGTTCCCCTTCTCTTTAATATCTTTCCAAAGCCAAAGTATCTCCCATATTTGAAATGTGAGCAGGAGGATTTTTAGAAAATGTAACAACATATTTGATTTCATACAATGTTGCAACAATAAAAGTTGTTGCAGGTAAGGCTAATTACAATTACAACAACCTTCAAATAAAGTGTGTTTGTAAGTGTGGAGGTTATTTTGCAGTTTTCTGCTGCATCTTTCGCAAGATCTTTTTTTATTATTATTATTCTATTTTGTTTGAGGAACCTCTGTCTTGGCACTTCATCTCTGGGTTCTCACGTGAGGTCAGAGAGGGGTAGGCTGTAAGTGGCCCCAATACACCCCCTCTCTCACACACACACACGCACACAATTACAGGCTATGAGTAATCCCTCCACCTTCCTGTGCTCCGTCACAAACATACACCACTCATTACCTACATACACACATACTGTACACTGCTACACACACACACACACTCTCACAAAGGCTATTAGGGCTCCCTATCTGCTCAACTTCAGGAATGATTGATAGAGCCTTCACTGCTCCACACAGGCTGTTTAGTCATACTGATTGCCCTGCACATGTTTGTGTGCATGTGTGTGTGTGTGTGTGTGTGTGTGCATTTGTTCCATGTGGGTTTTTTTCGGGTTTTCTAATGGCTAGCGCAGAGAGGGAGAAGTTTCATAAAGTGAACATATGTGTTTTGTGTATCATGCAAGTGTTTGTCAATATGTAAGTGTGTGTTTAAACAATGTGTGTGTGTCAGTGTGTGTGTGTGTGTGTGTGTGTGTGTGTGTCTGTGTGAGAGAGAGAGAGAGAGAGAGGGAGAGAGAGAGAGTGAGCACGTCTGCGTCTTTGGGACTGAAACAATACTTCACAGGTAAAGTTGCAATGCCATGTCTGAATGATGACTCGTGCCACTCTGTGACTTTGTGCACACCCCAAAGTCACAGAGAACACACACACACACACACACACACTTAAAGAAAGTGTCACACTCCCCAGCCACCAGGCTTTCAACACATGGCTACACGGTAATACTGAGAGAGAACAGAGGGCATGGCAGAGAGAGTGAAGACAGGAGACTCATTGAAAGAAGGATGATTTTTATTATCAGCCTGTTCAGCATCATACAATCGAGCAGAAATATCAAATGAACATAGTTAATAGCCCACTGTCTCTTCACTTGTCTTTCTTGCCACTTCTTTCACTTCGTTTTTGGCATTTTAATATTTCATGCAGTCAGTTTTTCCTCTCTACCCACCTCCCTCGCTCTCTTTCTCTACCTGGGAGGTGTCTGCAGGTGTCCACGGGGTTCTGACTGACTCACGGGTTGAATAATTCACTCAGTCCAAATGAGATCTCTCTGGCCTTAATGAAGCTATTAATGAGACTCTGTGGATTCAGGCGGCTGCCTCATACCAATACTGACACACACACACACGTGTCGACCTGTAATACTAAGAACCACACATACTGCAGTCACATGCACACACACTCCAAAAACTGGTGTTTACATATTAATAAAGGCTGGCATGTGATCAAACACACACACACACAGACATGCACCAATGGCGCTGGGGTCTTCACGATCTGTGATAACAGGCGACAGGAGATGTGGCGTGTGGGACAGACAGACACTTCTCTCTCACCCTTTCTCTGTTCATTTGGGTGTTCTCAATCATGCAAATACTCAGATTTGTTTTATTATTTGCTTCAAATATATGTATCCCTGTAGTGATTTTTTTTTTCTCTAGGTTTCTCTGTTGACCTTCGTTAAAGTGATCTCTACCTAACTGCAACCAACAGTCACCCATGTTTATACAAATAGACATTATAACAGTAATTAGTTTGTTTCTAGGCTGAAATCTTTAATTTTATTAGAAATTAAAATTAAAAAATGAATAATAATGATGTAGTATGTTTGAGTTTGTTTTTTTTTTTTGCTTTTTTTATTCACTCTGGACTGTGGGAGAAAACCGGAGCTCCCGGGGGAAACCCACAAATCCAACAAGTAGGAATCTTCTTGATGTGAGGTGCCATCTAATCTAATCTTAATAATTCTAATTTGTAGCATGTTTTTTTTTTTTTTTTTGTCCAAAGACTGGGAGAAAACCGGAGCACCCGGAGGAAACCCACCTACTGCCACCAAACCATATATAGTACCACCCTGGTTAAGGGGGACCTGCCTGTCCCCAACGTGACAGTGGACCAGTTATCCACTGAGGAAAGAAACTGGTTGTCTGCTTCTTCAACTGGTCTTCCAGGGACTGTTTTTCTTTCTGGAGCACCTCATTTTCCTTCATCTTCAACTTCAGCTCAATGTTGGACATTCTTAATCTATCATAAAGTGTGTCTTCCCTCTGACAAGCTTTTATCTGCTCACCTGCACACAGGCCTTTCTGAAGTCTAAGCATATTCATAACCTCCTGAACTTGTTGTTGTAGAGTCTTGTTTTGCTGTCTCAAGGACTCACTCTCCACCATCATTGAGTCATATTTGCATTTAAAGACACGAAGTTCATGCACTTCTTTTTGAGGAGCATTGTTTTTTAGTTTCATGGCTTCTTTGGCACTGTTCAACTTTATGTTAACCTGATAAAGTTCTTTTTCTAGGGCCTCATTTTGTTGGTGCACAGACTTGTTTTCTTGCTTCATCACTTCATAGTCATGTTGCAAGTGTTTCAGATCTTGCTCTGTATTTTTAAGCTTCTGCACATTTTGTTGCATTGCACTGTTGCATTTTTGCAGCTCCTCAGTATTTGCCCTGATGACCTTTTCTCCCTCAGCCAACCTTTGGTTAAGGTCCTGAACTTGTTGTTGTAGGCTCTCATTTTGCTGTTTCAATGACTCCTTCTCCTGTCCCATTGCATTATATTTGCATACAAACTCTTTGAGTTCAAGCAACTCTATTTGATGAACATTGTTTCTTAGTTTTGCGTCTTCTTCCGCATCACGTAACTTTTTGTTGACCATTTTAAATTCTTGTTCCAGGGCCTTGCTTTGCTCTCTCACAGACTTGTGGTTAACCTCACCCTGTTGCTTTACAGTCTTGGTTTGCTGTTTCAAGAACTCATTCTCTTTTGTCAGTGCATTACGTTGGCGTTGAACGACCTCAAGTTCAAGCACCTCTTTGTGATTAGCCTTGTTTCTTCGTTTTTTCTTCTGCATCGTCTTGAGCATTTCAATTTCTTGTCCCAGATTCGTGCGTTGTTCCATCATATACGTGTAGTAATCCTGAGCGTGTTCTTGTTGGGTCTTGACTTGCTGTTTCAAGGACTCATTCTCTTCTGTCAGTGCATTACATTGGCATTTTAGTTTTGTGTCCTCTTTTTCATCACTCAACTTTTTGTTGATCATTTCAAGTTCTTGTTCCAGGGCCTTGTTTTTCTGTCTCAAGGATTCATTCTCTTCCGTTGTTTCACTATATAGGGTTTGAAAGATTTCTAATTGTTCGAGAGCACTTCTTACTCCATGCGAAGGTTTTTGAAGAGCTTCATCTTTTAGTTTCGTGGCCTCTTCAGCATCACTGAACTTTTTGTTCAGCATTTCAGGTTCTTGTTCCTTTTCGCCTTTCTCTGCCTTGTTGTTAATGTGCGCTTCTGTGTTCTGTTTGGCAAGGTCAAGATTTTTGTTGCGCAGAGCCTCAATTTCATTGCGCAGGGTGTCAGCATCTTTTTTAAGGGCCTCGTTCTGGAAAAACAACCCCTCACACTCTATTTGTAGGACTTTTTTTGACATGTTCCTGAAACTGTTGACTTGTTTACTAAGTCTCTTATTCTCTTTTGCAATGCATTGGGCATCACACATATCGACAGATGTCTTCATGTTACTCATTTTTCTTTTTTTTTTTTTGCTTCCTGTGAATACAGAATGTGTCTGTATGAACTTAGAACTGTGATTTGTATTGTAAACCCAGTAAAATTTGATGTCTATGTATACGTATGTATGTATAAATGTGCATCTCTGTGTGTTTTGAGCAGTCCTTTGGTTTAGAATGTTTACCTTTGTTCCTTTGTACATGCAGTGATGATGTCATCAGTGATGTCATCAAGGACCAAGGAGCCTAATTGGGCAGGGTTTGTTTTTAAATCAAGTTCATGATTGTTTTTTTTTCTTCTTCTTTTCATTTTTTTTGATGTGATTTGACTTTCTGGTAGAGTTGATGAGGGTATTAATATCACCTGTGTGTTATAATTAGCTTAACTTGGAACACAGATTGGAATTTGACTAGAATGGTTCATGCAGTTGCCAGGCAACCAGTGGACACTCTGGGAAGTCATTGATCCCGGTGAATTAATGGTGTGGCACACAGTTTCCCAAAAGTAAAAGAAAATATACTTCAAATTTTGCAATTACTGAGTAGCCAGATTTGTTTTACAGAGTTAGTGTTTCTAGTCTCCATGCTAAGCTAAGGTTAGGCTAAGCTAACCAACTGGCTGCTGGTTATAGATTCCTATTTACTGTACAGACGGGTAACAATATTCTCGTCTAAGTGTCTGCCAAAAAAAAAAGAAAAGAAATAAGCATGTCTCACAAACTTTTGATCTACTTCTTTATTGATATTGTTATCACAGTGCAGTGCAGCAGTGCTATGGCTGCACCTGTGTGTGAAATGGTCGATTCAACTTTGGATATCCTCATTGTTTTACTGGTAGCTTTACTGGAAGCTTTTACAATTTACACTATGTTGGCGATCATACAGATTTCATTTCAATCAGTCCCTAATTTAAAAAAAGATGATAAACAATCTTCATTTTCTGATGATTTGCTTTGCTCTTCTTTCTGTCCTATTCATTGATGTGTCTAGTATAATATTTGCTGTTTCCCCAGATGGATCTATTTATATATCAGATGTAATCTAATACTTAGTGTCATTACTTTGAATCTTGTCCTTGACTATTTGCTGAGTTACCTTCTCTCTCTCTCTCTCTCTCTCTCTTATTCTCACTCATCTATGCATCACAGAAACATCCCATCAAATCTAATATGCACACTCAGCTCCCACCTTCATCCCCTCATTCGTTCTTCTGTCATCACGCCCAGCAACCTGAAGGTAGTCGTTACAGCGAGGTTTCCGATGTGTTTTACATATGATAAAATAGCGTGTAATCATCAGACATTTAGTGCAGGGATATACTTTCTGTAGCAAGGTGATTATTTTATGTATTTATTGTCTGGTCAGGCTGAAGTTGGAAATTATATATTATTGTCATTTTTGCTTCATTTTATGGAGGTGTGCATCGCTTGCTGCTACATTAGTAAAGATACATTTAAGTCAAAGTCTCCCTTCTGCCTCCATGTTTTTCTCCTTCACACTTTCACAGCCTCACACAGAGATGCTAAGATACTAAGGTTTGCCTAACTATATTTCATTTCACTTAAATAAACATTAATTCAAATCAAAGCTAAATACACTGGAAATAAATGATTTGACTCTTGGTTTGTGCATGGCCGTTCTACTTGGAGAGACCTCTCCTCTCTTTAGCCTCTCGGATGTTTTGGTTATTATGCAAATAGATTTTCACAGCTGAAAATGCAATGACACTAAAGCTTTTGTCAGATTAAATTTCACCTCGCTGTGTTCACCTTGTTTAAGTGTGCATCTTTTAATTCTGAACCAAATCCTTTCATTTAGATTTTGGACTTAAATTTGGGCTGATCCTCTGTGTCAGCCTTGTGGGTGAGCCAAAACAATCAGAGGAGCTGATCCCATCACCCAGAATGATACAGCTGCTGCAGTGCTTCAATAGCTGGGTCTTGATCCAGATTCATCACATGAATTATAATGCATACAATTAGAATCATTGGAAATGTTACCTTTCATGATAAATAACACCATATTTAAATAATTTGCATAGGCACTTTAAACAGCATTGAAAGTCTGCAGCCGTCCCAACAGCTCTGTGAGCAAACCTGCATGCTAACATTCTTACATTCCTCAAATAGCACAAAGAGCCCTGTGGGATAACATAGCTAGTGGTCATTAGTTTTACAGGTATAGGTTGAAACCTTGAACTTGTAATGGTAATGAAATGTAATTCTTTAGATTTATTTTAATGGTGAGTTGAATGTTAGTACCAAATTGAATTGAAATCCATGTAACATTTGTTGAGACATTTTACTTAAATAGGCAAATCTGAACCTCACACCAAAAACCGTAGAGCAGGTTGTGTGCTAATTGCAGTGTTGCTGGTCCAATACCCGGCTCCGCCACAGCTGAATCGTCCTAGAGAAAGTTGTGCAGTGCAAGGGCAGCTGAGGCTCAGGTACGCTAATCACATGATCGTCAGTTCAGTCCCCGGCTCCTCCAGTCTGCACGCTGAAGTGTCCTTGGACAAGACAAGCCATCCGTGCATATGAATGGTTAGCTGGTAAAACCGATGAGCAGTGAGCACCTTACAGCTAATTCAGCCATCAGTGGAAGAATGTGTGCGAATGGGTGAGTGAGACGTGCGGTGTAAGCGTGCTTTGACTGCGGCACTATATGTGCATTTACCATGATGCTGGTTTCTTTTTTATGCTGTACTGAAATAAATTGTAAATCTGTTTTCATACCATACAGATTTAAAGGAAGTAGCAAAGACTGAATGAATAGAACTGTTGGAACTACTTTAACATGTGACCTCGTGATTGCCTCATGATGTACTCCTACTCTCAAAGCCAAGTATCAGAGTGCAGAGGGATTATTGCAGGTTCTGGATGAGGCCCATCGCTTAAGTGTCGCGGCTGCTGTCAATTGCAGCAAGCAGAAATCTATAGTAGTCTGGTTCGGTTACCAGTTGGACCCATTTTATAAACCCCATTTTTATATTTCAAGACTATCTTTGGAATATGTAACTCATCCTTTTCACTGTAAATCATTACCATATGCTATCAAGCAAGAGAGCTGAGTGTACAATATGTATGATCAACATTTCATTCCTAATATGATTATGTTCATATGATTAATTCAGCTTTAATATCTTAAGCTGCTCTTTCATTTCACCCGCTGCGGTAATCAAGGGTATTCTGGTACAGTGCGTTTCCCTCCAACAGATTTCCTGCCTTTCAGATGCCAACCAGCCTATTGTTGTAAAGAGTTTCTATAACTGAGGCAGCCAAGTCGAGGATATGAGCTTCTTCTCAAGCCCCTTTCCCTCCTGACACGTACACACACACACTCACACACACAATACAGTAGAAAACAGATGAATCCTCACTCACAGACAGCACAAGCATGTTTAAGCATACTGATCTGTGTCCTTCTGTCTTCTTGTCTACACGCACAAACACATGCTGGGGGAACGCATATACAAAGAGAATATGAATATGATGAATGTGTACGTCAGTGTGAACGCTTGTCTGTGAGCATGCACGAGTGTCGAACACTGGCCACGAGTCTGCTGCTGCCTTCTGCGCTGTGCGATTAGAGGAATCTCTAACTGTGTTAATGGCACAGCAAAGACAACCAATGAGATGACATTAATCCATCACTGTTCCCTCACTTAATCACTCTCCGTGGATCACACTGCAACTCAAAACAGGCCTCCGCTGTCGGATTAAAACCGTGTACACAACAGGGCCGATCCATTTTTGTTTGAACTTGAGCTAAAAGCAGAAAAATGCAGCGTTGAGGAATAATTGTCTGTGGGTTCGTCCTCTCGATGGACCCATTTCCCATAACACTTTGTCATTTGAAGTATTGTTAAATGCTGCTGAGACCAGTCACATTGCCTGCTTACCCAGCTCCGGTTCTGGAATGACACCAGTCCCACTCCCCATCATCATTCCACCATGACCTGCCAACAGTCCGGACAGCCCGGCTAACAAACCTGAGCTAACATTATCTAACAGCAGCTACATTTCTTGATATTCTCCATATATGCCTCTGTATTTATTGTCACTTCAACTCCACAAAGTTTCTAAAAAGATGCTGACTCATCTTTTCTGGCATAGTTTGTTATTTTAAGTCAGTATTGGTGTTTAAATCTGAAGTTTTCAGAACTGTGTGTATACTTTCTCTCCGTGAGTCTCCGTGATATTTGAACCCTCTACCAAGGACACCTCGCTGGGAAATAATCCTTTACAATGTTATTTTTGATTGTTTCAAAAAAGTAATAATAATTTCTTCCTTTAGGTATAGAGTGGGTAAAAAAAGAAAGCAAGAAAGAAAAAAAAAAGATCAGGATGAGCAAATTATGAGCTGCAGGGCCAAAAGCAGATCAAACAGACGCAAGGACATTTGAAAAAAAAAAAAAAGGAGAAGCAAGCGGCAATCCTTTAATCAGCGAGCTTGTTTATTGAATAAAAAAGACACTGTAGTTTTGATCTCCACCTTGAAACACTGGAAATCAATGCAATCCACAGGCTCTCTCTATTTAACTTACCGTATTATCATATCAGGCCTGCCCAACACCAGTGCAATTATCTGTCATTGCAGTAAGATGAGCTGATTTTGAATATATCACAATAAACTTTATGATTGTCTCTTCCTGGCTTCTGAATGAATGTCCCTTCTATATTATAAACTACCTCAGAATCACTGCTCATTCTGTAGAAAATATTAGAGAGACCAGAGAGGCCGTTAGTCTCTTAAAATGACTTTCACATTTAGTCTCCAAAAATATATTCCACTATCTGGACTGCTATAATATTTACTCTCTGGAATGAGAAATATAGAAAGCTCTTCAGATGGATTGGGTCTTCCCTTCAATTTACATATGTGTTGCTACATAAACCATCCATTACTGCTTTCAGACCAGCATTACCGCTGTGTGATAGCTTTTCAGAGATGTAAAATCCTGCCTGACTCACCATAAACAGGAAACTCGGCGGTACCTGGAGCAAAGTGAGACTCCACAGATTCATTTTGTTTGATTCAGTGTGTGAAATGACAGTTGTGATTTACAGTCACACCAGAAAAAGGAGGAGATATCTTTTATGCTGCTGTCCCCATCCATAGCAGCTGCGTACTGCTGTCTACCTCCCTGAACTGGAGGCGAGCCGACTGGGTAATACACTGAAGTGCCTCACTTCAAAATATCCGAACTAACCTTTCAAACACAAAGCAAGAACTGGAGCCACTTAGAAGTGTGTATGAACATTTGATCACATGTCTCTGTCATGTGATTGCACAAGAAAGGCAACTTCAGGGACCGAATACAGATGCTACAATAGACAGAAGAGTTTCTAAAAAAATAATTTGATAACACAAAACTTACAGGGTGGTGAGGTAGGAGAGGGCCAACGAATCCAAATGGAAAAGGCAAGGTCCAGAAAAGCAACGATCCCAAAGCACAAGGACAAGCTTGACACATAGTACTGAACGTTTGACCCAGCAGACGTTTTATTTGAGGAGCAACTGTATGATTTACGTTACACTCTCGTCTGTTTGCACGGTGAATGGACGAGCAAAGGAGGCTGCCATGAAGGCACAGAGGGAAGTTTCTAAAGAGTATGAACAGCTTGAGGATTTTATGAACACCATTGATTCCCAGTTGACTAGTATTGGATGTGCTAGCCTTCCTTCCCTTGAGTTCTCAGCCATATTTTGCCTGTGTGCGGTGCTTTTGTTTTGCTGTTGTGTTTCTATTCGGTGAAAGCATTGTTCTTGGTCTGTCTGTTTTCATTTCATGCAGCTGTTCCTTCCTCTGGTTGCCAATCACTTAATCAAAAAAAAATGCAAGAGATCCACCATCTGAAATGTTTACACCCTCTCTGTCATTTATAAAAAGAGCTGTGTATGCTGAGAGGTTAGAAATGGATGCTGTGATCAGAGAGACGGGATTCATCAGTTCTGAGTTCAGCCCGGTTTGCAATTGAAAAGTCCCAGAGGGACAGGACGTCCTAGTTGGATGGCTGAAAGTTTCCTTGCTGAGATTTGTCCTGGAAATGTCCGAATATTCTCTTCTGCAGTGTTCCACTGGTCTGAAGTTTGAAGTGGTTGCTGAGAAACAAGTGTTGGAGGAAATGTTTAAAAATCTTGAGTGACCGTAAGTCCACGAGCTCCTTGAACACATGTCGACAATGGAAAAACCTGCAGCAGGAGATCACGTGAATCACCTAAAAATGGAGTTGGTCATGTTTCTACAGTAGCCTAGAACAGACAAACTAAACACTGGCTCTAGATCTAGTCTAGATTTCGTAGCCACTGTAGTTTCTCCTTCACACCAAGAGGAAGAGGAACCAACATTGGACATCCTGAGTCTTCAGTCAAACGTTACTATGTTCCATGACTACCTCTTTAGTACTGAACAGTTACTGCGGGCAGGTATCTGGTGTAAATACCTACAAACAGTAACAACTAATAGCTAGTTTGTGTGGTGGCACTGATTTTAATTCAGTTATGTGTGAAACGACACTGACTCAGCACTTATGATATGACGAGGCGAGGTTTAAACTTGGAGTAAAGGTACTGTCTGTGTTATGAAAGTCAGGACACATCGGTCAACCTGGATTACTCTGGGACTTGTCTCTGAGTTACAGATCATTTTAGAGAGGAAAAAACAATTGAGGCTCCCTAAAAGCTCCAAAATGAAAACAATCAATACGCCATACAGCTGTAAGCCTCTAACATTTTCTTTGTTTTTAATATGAATGCCTCTCATGAGTATTATGTCTGTGTTCTCGACTCCTGGCTAGCTAAGCATTTCTTTCAGTGTCTTATTTTATGGTGCACTGGCAGGCCATTTAAGTCATATTGAAAACGAGCAGATTGGCTTAGTGGCAATCTTATTAAAACCTCTTCATCCTAATTCAGTAATGTGCTTAAGGCTTGTGAGACATCCGTTCACTTAAACTGCACTGTCAGTCATCTACCACATGTGAAAGCATGACTGACAGGCACATACACTTATAACTGTCTGCTCATCAAAAACCATGAGGGTTACACTCATCTACAAACACACACACACACGCACACTGGGACTGAAATGCAGTCATTAAACACACAACACAACCGTGTTGATTTTAATAAGGCAGGACGTTGTATTGACTGGGGAGAATACAAAACACCGGCTGAGTTTCCATTGGCAAAACATTAACCCCGGGCAGCAAGAGGTCTGCAGTTCTGTAGCTGACCTCTGACCTCTCTGAGCGGTGTGCATGACAACAGAGTTTCCTCACAGGCAGCAATAAAATGTTCATATTGTGAAAAAAAAATTATATATATATATATATATATATATATATATATATATATATATATATATATATATATATATATATATATATATATGTGAACCTGCATATATGAAACTGCACAGAAAAGTTGAGGTGAATGGGAGTGACATTGAAGGCAGTGTAAAGAAATCACAGTGAAGTTCATTTAGCTGTCATTTAGCTGACATGTTTATCCAAAGCAGCTTTCAGAGAATGGAACAATGAAGGTACAGTGCGATAAGAAAGCAGTGCTGTGCTGTGGCAATTCTTAGATTTAGCGCATCTAGTTCTTGGTAGTGCTAGGAGAGGAGGTACTCTCTGAAGAGCTGGGTCTTCATGAGATGCAGTATTACTTTTACTTGCTCGGTCCGGTGTGTATTTGTCCAGTATGCATGGACAGAAATAGGGGTGTAAATTATGTGAGAGAAACGTATGAAACATGTAACAAAGTGACTTGGAAAATGTCTTTATATTCATGTGAAACAGAAGGCAGAAATCACGTATATATTGAGTGATCGTGTGTGTGTGTGTGTGTGTGTGTGTGTGTGGATGTTGGACCCTCAGCTCCAACATCCAATTTCTTAAGCGTTGATATTCTCTCTCTCACACACACACACACACACAGAGCAGAAGATAGGTGGAGAGGAGAGTTATCCATCTCTTTGGGCTTCTTTCCATTTATCCATGGATAGGGTGCAGGCAGTGTTCTCAACTAGTGGGAATATAGTATATATACTATATATATATATATGAAATAGCTTTTGATACACTGGCCCACTGGCCAAATTACTTACTGTGTGAAGAAAACACAAAGCCCTATGTTGTTCATGGTATACTAATAATAGGGCTTCAAAAGCTCATGGCAGACTATGAAATGGGTTTTGGCAACCATTCATACCAAAACATTCACAGCAAAGTCTGATCATATTAAATGTGTCTATACTGTATGTGCATGTATTAAATAAGAGACAGAGAGGAGAGAAAAGAATAAATTAACTGGTTTACTTTTTTTTTTTTTTTAAATTAACCATAATTTGATTTTATTAGATTTTCCTGGAGTGAAATTAAATTGAGACCCAACGTTCTCATATTTAGCGTCCTACTGGGTAATAACACCAGGGGAATAATGATTTTGATTTGACTGCAGCACCAGCTTTCTCCTGCTTCCCCGCTCGTGGTTTTCTCTGCTCTCTCTCTCAAACCTGTATTTTTTAAGAGGGGAACATTTATTTTTGCAGAAGCTGTGTTTATGAGCAAAACATACATAATTTGTTTTCATTTTTTAATGTCATCCAAATCTAAAACCTTTCCCACTGACAAAGAGCCACTTAAAAACATCCACACAGGGTTTTAAAATGCATTGATTCATGCCTGTTTGCAATTGTTGATACTTAATGTCAAAAATGTATAAATGCCAAAAGCAAATGGCAAGACTTTTAAGCCCAAATGTTTTGCAATGACAACAAATATTAAGTTACTATTTTGGCAAAGTTTTACATCTTTCAGCTCAGGTTTTACAGCGTCTGACAAATTGCCGTGTCACCATAAATGCCTTGTGAAACAAAGAGAGGATGTTTGGAGCTGCACTCTCAGTCTGTAACCCAGAGGTGATTGGATTAAAGCCATCCTATTTGGGTCACTCAGATATGTGAATTTGCATCTTTTGGTTTCAGTGACCCTCTTTGCCTGTTCTCCTTCCTTGCATGCACCACCTTTAAAGACCTCCATTACAGGCTTTCATTGCGTAGAGTTGGTTTATGACCAAATTCTGAGCGTCGCAACTTTACAGCAGACTGCGGAGCTGGTTTCAGGAAATAAACCAAGCCAGAACACACCTGTGAGTATGATAGTTTAGTTCATGAACTCTCTCTTGAGCACCTCCATTCAAATGAATGGGAAAACCTACATGTTTGCAGCAGCGACAGATCTGAATCAGGCCTTACTGCTCAGCAGCACTGGTCCTATTGCTGGGGACAAAGACTGCTGTAAATTGGATGGTTTCATGGTTTTTATTTTAGAAAAAGACTGGTCCTTCAGTGGGCTGCATCCATGGTAGTGTGGCCGAGTGGTCTAAGGCGCTGGATTTAGGCTCCAGTCTCTCTGGAGGCGTGGGTTCAAATCCCACCACTGCCATCTTGACCTCCTAGTACAGGAGTTTTTAATCTAGGTTTTCTGTGGTCCAAAAGCAAAATAATCAATCCCAGTGCTCCGACAAAGACAAAGCTACTGCTATAGTCTATGAAGTCCTCTGTTCCCTGCCTTCTCTCTCAACCATTAGCAAGAGGATTAGCACTCATTGTTAGCCAGTCATAGTTGTCTTTTAATAAGGGCTTTAGTCAAGTGACTAGAAGGTAATCATGTTTAAACTGAGGATGATTCATTGTGCGATGGAGCTCTTGTGTTTGCATAAATAGATTTGAATTGAGTTCATAGCAACGGACATCAAGAGGCCAGAAAGTGCAGCACACAACAGTGGAGAGAAAAGAAAAAAATACAGCTGTCACAAGTTGATAGGATAAGTGATTGCATCCGCCATCATTTCAGTGGAGTGAGAACACGTCTCTCGATTGAGTTTAACACCAGACACGCTCATGAGTAAGAGGTGAGGGGAAGGTTGTCGAGTTGAAAAGAAACCTGTGAGCTAAGTTAGGTTTCCTCTTAAATCGTCTAACCCTTTTTTATTTTATTTTAGCATAATGAAATTAAAATGACACTTTATGTGAAATGTTCCATTACATCTGTTAAAACTATTGTTTCTTTAAATAGGCGACATGACATGAGGACTTCTATTACAGAGATAAACCAGTTGGTGGTTTCCTCTGTACAGCCAACTTCATTATCACACTTTACAAAGGTGATTTTTCACAAAGGCCAGATCCTCAGGGTAGGTATTATCCTGATTTCATAAGATCAGACTTTAATTAAGGCTGGCTTCTTACCATAAGATGGGTATAGTACATTGAGAATATCCAGTGGCGATACCGAAACAGGCCATCGTCTGTCGTGTTGTGAGTTAGATTTTATTTATTTTTTGTATTTTAATAAAATGGCTTTAAGGATAAAAGAGTGTGAGGGAAGTGTGTTAAGGAGCGATACCTCTGTTAGACTCTCCTTTGGGAGCTCTTTGGGCACAAAGTGCAGGGTGCAATAGAGCGACTAAAAGTGGATAATACGATAGAAGAGAGACACTTGTCACCAATGGCCTTATTGACTCAATCTCCAGGTTCACAAAATGCATTTGATCCTGTCCCAATGGTTTTTGGCACGTTGACTGAAAACTGGAGACAAAAAACTCAACAGGAAGGAAGAGAGAACGGCAAAAAGAACCGGTTCAGCTGCTGCAGAAACAATCTAATTTGATCCTACAAAAAATTAATGAATAATAATTAAAAAAAAAAAAGATGACAAAATGTTCAGTTTAGCAGTGAAAGCTTTTTGAACAAAGGCAGATTTAATGACTCCACAAGGATTCTAGGGAATGCTGTGATGAACTTGCTGACTAATATTGGCCCTATATTGGATAATAGATATCGCAAACTTGGAACTTGTGAAATATGCAAAAGCATACTTCATGTACTTTACTGTCTAAACCTTTTGGTTATTCTTAAGTTTAAAACATCCACAATATGACATTGCAGTTTATAGGGGGGACATCATAGCTGATAGTATTCACTCTATCCAGCAAGGCTGTTTAACATGTCTGAAAACCTGGTACTGAGATCTCTGTCAAATGGTCAGAATGCTGTGCCATATAAATAATAAGGGTATTTGCCACACAAAGAAATGGAAATCATCAAGTTACTAGCTTTGTATCACCATAAAGCACAGTAAACTGATACAGCAAATTGTATTTGTACCGAACAGTTTCTGCACAGCAAGGGAATTTCAAATAACTGATGCTTTGTGGTCCAGATCATTGGATGCAGGTTCGGAAAGAAGCACAAAAAAACATTTCAGGCCAGATGGCAAAATGGTTCTGTGAAAGAAAGAGTATTAGAAAGAGGAGGAAAATGACATAAAGAAGGATAAAAGTGCATTCACTGCATCAGTGGAGTTCATACGGCATGCATCATTGCTCCAAATCAAATTGTTCAAAGAAAGAAAAGCAGAGCAATAATTTACCAGACAGGAGGCAAACACACACACACACACACACACACACATACAAACACTCAAAGATAGATAGCCCCAGTGGTTCCCTTGTGTATTTTAGAAACAACAGAGCAGAGTGAGCATCCACAGGGCCAGATGGCAAAAAAAGCAACATCATTATTCAGACCATTACCTCAGCTAATTGAGGCACTACACATGCCACACACACACACACACACACACATACGCACGTATGCATGACTTCAACAGCTTAACACATCACACACCTACACACATATAAATAATGCATATTGTACGCATCTGTGGCTACAGATGTGCCGTCTCTGGATTTGTATTCTACTGATCGTGAACATGCAAATTTGTGTATGGACGTTTCATCAGCCGTGCACCTCCACATTCACGATATCAGCTCCCTGTTAAGTACACTAGTGGATCAGAACCTTGTGGATCAGTGTGTATTTCGAATAAATATATTCTCACAGTCCACTGCTGGCCCTGTTTAAGAAGGATTTGGGACTTCCAAAATGACCTCTATTTGTGTATTTTCTGATTTGGCCTCCTTATCTGCAGGACAACATGCCAACAAATCCCAATGCCAAAATAGACCCTTTGTTATATCCTTCCTAAAGGACCACTGTGACAGTCACAAACGTGATTAATGCACGTTTCCTGACCTTCCACTGCTCTGCTTATGCTTCTGTAAGGCATAATATCTGACAAGTTGTATATTCCATGACTGTAATAGATCACACAGGAGCTAAGAATCCATTATATAATGATGCAACATACAAATGCGGACAGTATTGTTCAGCTTTTACCATGACAACTGGCAAACAAAATGCTATATGTGATGAAATCCACACATACAAGTAATATCTAATTTCCCTGAGCACAGGCTAGAGGAAATTAGATATCACACATTTGGTTTTATTTCCCACTGCTGGGAAAATGAAGAAACAAATCAATATATACATGTACTGCCTGAACTAATTTCTCACCATTAGAAGCAGCAATAAATGTATCTTTACACAGAATCCTCATTTAATCCTGTCCCCACTGGGTGCTTCTTCTTCTTCTTTAAAGTGCAGGACCAACATAACACTTTACTCAATTACAACAGAGCAGAAAGAAGCACTTTCAAGCTGCAGGGATTCTACATGGAAATATGCTGATTGCACTGATTGTGCACTGCTAAACACGGATCCTTCAGAATATGGTCTTTAACTCAGAAACTATCGACTACAATGCTTGAATTATACTCTCTAAACATTTTAGATTTAAATTTTGAGTTTCGTTTTTGCTGAACCGTCAACCTCTACCTGCAGTTTCTGGGTCCTCTTATCACATCCCTCCAGGTCTACTGTTAACATTCAACATGGCAGACTGTGGAAGATGACCCACGAGGTCTGTCTATAAAAGGTTCAGTGTAAGGTAACACAACATAATGGTTTTTATGTTCAGGTGACTATGCACTAATGAAAATGCATGTATGTATGTATGCATCTGTCCTTAGAGGTTTATAAAAACATGCAACGTATAGGCAGCATTGCAGCTATTGCAGAGCGACAATTGGGTCATGTTTGGTATTCTCCATGGTGCGGGTGGAGTCAGTGAGACTTCAGTTAAATGTATGTGTCTGAAACCATTCTGTCAAACTACCGACAGCACTGAATGAAAGCTTTTCTACAAAGTCACGAGTCTGGATTGAATATAAATAGCTTCGGATCGAAGTAAACACTGACCTTAGGACAATACAAATGTTCACATATCAAGTTTTCACCATGTTCTACTACCTGATATCATATCTGTTGTGTAACTTTAAAATTCTAGCATTAGGAATATTTTTATATGAGTTGAACAAACTCTCAGAAGGCAATAAACAAGGTAAGGATAAGAATTTTGGATGCTGGGTTTCTCCCCTGTGATGCACACAACTCTAGGTACTTCAAACCGCCATGTTTTATGCATGACAGTCTGGATAAACAAGAACTGAGGTGGAAAAAAAAATCAACAAAAAAGAGAAAGAATGAGAGAATGAGAGGAGATAGGAGTATCCTGTAAGTTGGCAGAAATCAACACAGCAAGCTTCCCAGACTGACACAAAGTTCTTCCCAGCAGAGCCGTGTTCAGAAAGGTTCTCTAGAAAGACAGCGGACCGGATTCACTCTGCACCGCTCCGTCTGCTTTCCTCCTTCTCACTCCTCCTCTTTGTCTCGTTCTCCCTCCAGATCTCCCATGCTGCTTTGCGCCGTGTTAGGATTAAACGCGTCAACGTGCCAATAATACCTGATTGTAATTTGTAAACAATGCTAAGTATTCCTGTTGGAGGAACATGCATAATAACAAAGCCATCTAATCTGGCAAGGAAAAAAATAAAACATCTGAAAGAAGATTTAGTTGTGACAATTTGTTGGAGCTCTGAGGAAGATGGATGGAATCAGACAACCACACATAATGAGTTTTCTAATTACTAGATTGCTTCACAAAAGCAAAACTTCTTATCACATGGCAAAACATCTGTGCTGCTGTTACTCAATGTAAATCTTTACATGATGTTCTGATAAGGGGAGAATATCATGTGAGGATGATCTGCAAAAAAAAAAAAAGTAAGTAATACTTGTTGCTTAGCTGTACATAACAGTTCAATTCAGTTTTATTTATATACCTGCAAATCATGACACCTCCCATGGAGAGCAGATCTAGACCATACTCTTTATAATATAAGCGCAATTATAACCATCTCTAATCTACATGTGTAAAGTAGGCCAGGCCCTCGTGTGGCACTTTACCACAATTCACTCAGCTTGGGTTCTACTTATGTCAGACAACCTAAAATTTTCTTTCTAAAGTCCTGTGGTAGACAATTATTAGGTAGGAACATTTGACCTTTTCCATTTTCTCATTTCAAGCTGTGAAGGGAGTGTGCAATTATCCTTGAACTTATACTCAGTGACTTCAACAATTCTTTTCAAGTCTGAACAGAAGACTTTCACCAGTTTTATAGAAAATTAGCAGAGTGCACTCAGTAGTAGTGTGGCTCTCCACCAGGCAACAGATGGTGAAGCGCTGCAATCCAGTGTAACTGCCAGATGCAACCAGTGGAGAGTTCTCAGTTTTCTTCCTCAGTAATGGTATTGTAACTAAGCGTCACAGGATTAAAACAATAGAAGGAACAAATAATCCAAACATACTGTAACATATTGTAACAGGACAGCACACATCTATCTCCCTCTGCCCTCCCAAACAAAGAAGTATAGTACATATCGGGCCTCTTACAGTAACTTCATACACCGCGAGAAAGGCATTGTCTTGGCAGCCTGGCTACCAAACCTCTCGCATTTGCTAACAGCAGCTATATCAACCATCTCTGCCAATGGAGCAGTCGACTTTACTGTCCATCAGGGAATGTAGCATCAGAATGATTTAAAAATCTGTTAGCTGCAGACAAATAATCTTAATTGCTTTGGATAATTTGTCAACTTTAAGCTGTTGCTACTCATTTGCATAGAGTCTGTTGCTGAAGTCAGGTTTCTGTAAAGCAACAAGTCACATTAATTCATTTACCTTCTCTGAGACGGTTATCTCTTTGTGCCCTGGGCCATAAAGGAAACCAATGGTTCATGCACATGTGTAATGACTTCTATTCGAAATACACTTAAGACCTCCTTCACTGTATGTATAATTAGTACTCAGCACACAGGTTAAAAAAGCCCATTTGATATTGAAGTAATTTCATGCTTTAAGTGTGACAAATGGTGAAAACATCCCCATCATCCCCACATGTGCACACACACACACACACACTAATTTATTTGGTCTCATTCCAAAAGGTACAAGTCAGAGTGAAAATGCATGTTTATGAATAATTTAAGAATTTTACATAAGAGCCTTAGTCTCTAAGTGGATTGTATTGGTGTGCGTGTGCATGTGTGTGTGTACTGTATGAGTGTATATTTGTGTGTGGGGGTGGTACTTGGTTGGAATACATCTCTATCAGTGTTTAGCCCCATAACAAATGGGATTTGGCAAATCTGAAGGTCAAATCGAATAGCAAACAGTGCCTCTCAGCCCTGGCCCCTTCTCCTATGAATCCTTAACAAGCCACTCAGGGTACAACAACCAAACCCACTGTTTGGAAGGCAGCCTGTTTCTCAGCTTGTGGCATCGCTCTAATAACGCAATCTATTCTCCATCATAAATAATGTAGGCGGAAGACTTATGATTCTGTTGTAGTTTTGCAGCAATGACCGGCTTTCAAGGCCATTTCTCAGCTGAGTAAAGAGAAGATAATATTAAATATGTTCACAGGGAAAACATAGAATGTTTTTGCCAATGTCCTGCAAGAGAGGCCTTTGTCCGACAGGCACCTTTGCAAATTTATTGTAATAATAAGCTTGTTTTTTTTCCAGTCCTTTAATAAAAAAAAAAAAAAAAAAAACTTTACTATGTTTTTATCAAAGGACTGGACTCTTTCCAGCGTCATCAGACAAATTTTTCCATGTGGGCACCAAAGCTTGTATTCAGCAGACAGATGGTAGAACATAAAACAGTAATGGAACCAGAAGCATGGCCAAAGTTTTCTATCAAACTCCAGCTTTGTAGTCTGACACATCTCACAGCGGCTGTTGAGAAAATCTTGCCTCTCAAGGCGTTTGGCTGCTAAAATGGGTTCAGAATACAAGATTTTTGACTTTATTCTGTGACTTACCACACTCTGATACCTAACCATGCTTCAGTATCATGACTTAAAGGCTGAGTTCATCAACATTATAAAAAAAAAAAAACAGCCACCTGTTGAAAAATGTTTGTCAGCAGATACCCAGTGGTATCTACCAATGTGAATCCATGAGTTTATTTCTGAAGTCGTAATAGTTCCAACGCAGTCAAGACACTGCAGTTTATGCTACACATGTGGCCTAAAACTTATATCCATGTGATTTTGTCGACATCGACAACAGAGACTGAGTGTTGCGAAATGTTGATCTGAACACAAACACTGCCTTGACTGTAACAGTCTGAGAGAAAAGAGAGTGAGAGGAAGAACACATTTTCTATTTTTTTCCATCACAAGCAATCAGTCCAAGGACGTGTGGCTATTCACATCTGTTATCTAACCACAGTCGCTGTGACCCTTGTTTGTAATGTTGATCATTTTCCATTCTTGCGCTCTGATTAAGTGGCTCTGACTAAGAGTGACAGCTAAATGGCTGAAATTTAGAAATTGCAACTCTAACACTGCGAGGCCTTTGCTGTTGATACAACACCACTTCAACACTGAAAAGCCTTGTGAATTGCACGGCACAATGGCATCATCATGGCCAACGCTAACGTCATCATTTTGTAAAACCTGTGATTAAATATCTGTCCGATATTGTCCAAAACCGACCCCCACTATCCCCAGATGTCAGATGATTTATCCTTGTTACATGTCGTATATTAAATCAACAAGGTTTGTACTGTACCATATCATAATCTTAGCCTTGTGTAGCAAGTTCAGGATACACCACAGACCTCTTTAGACCTCTGTCTGTCTGAAATGATACAACAACATGTGGCAGGGACTGTATTAGCTCACACACTTTTCTCAGACAAAATTTGAGTATGTTCTGCCTCCCGTCCAATCCAACAAAGAGCAAACACATGCTCACGTATACACAGAAACGTAAAATAATAATGTCAATCAAATGCAAAACAAAATACGCATACCCTGACTGATTTTACATGGATACACGCACATACTAGAAAGGCAAAAATACACCTCGCATTTGTTCTAAACAAATCTCACAGGAGAAATACAACTCCCATAATGCCACAGGCTGCAAGATACAATACACTTCAAAGAAACACAGTTGAGAACAATGCAATTCTAACTCTTGCAATAACATTATTTTCCATTGTTCCTTCATATCTGAGCATATTCACATAAGAAAATAAATAAAAATAAAGATGCATGATATTACCCTTTTTCATCCTACTTAAAATGATCTCAAAACAATGTTAGGATTGATTTAACATAATCATTGAATAATAAGTAAAATAATAAAAGTACCAGACATTTCTAGTCCCTCCTCTCAGTATTGGCCAGTGGAATGGGCCCCTTGAGCCAGTTTACTTGCTGTGTAGGGACTTAAATTTAGGTGGGATACCAACGGACACCACTACACTTGCCACCTGCTGCACATCCTCTTCTGTGAAATGCTTGCTAGCAATGATTCTCTCATATTTATTCAGTAACAACCAACCACAGAGAAAAAAAAAAAACAGCAGGAAGAATATTTTCTATTTTCCGTCTGTGAAAAAAACAAAGATGATGCTCTGCATAACCTCTAACAGGCATCGCTGGAGAGGAAGCATGCACGGATAGCAGTGAAGTGAAGTAATGATGTTATTCAGAACTGGACACTGATACTGCCTAAATGATGTCAACATTACAGATAACAGACCCAGTCGTGACCTTGGACTACCGGTGAAAGCTTTCAAGGATATGAAAAAAATGAAACTAAATGTGGTGCTGGTAGAAAAAAGAGAAAACGTCAGAATGAAGCTTAGATGAGTGGGGACATTACATATTTTCTTCTGTTTGGAGACTCAAGGACACAATCCTAACTCAGTCATTGGCAAGGACCAAGTGGGAATTGAGTGCAAGAGTGTATATGGAGGGCTGGGGATATGGATGATACCTCTGGTTGTGTATGAATGCAAATCATCGCCATAATAATTGGAAATATATATGCAACTGAATACCGAACAGCACAGAATTTATTTCACCCAAATGTTTGACTTTGAAAAGTCAAGGTGTGAATGCAGTGAATGCTGCCTCCACCAGAGCACATCTAATCAAACATGTTTGAACCATGGACAGTATAAAATATGGATGCTGTATCTGTGATGTCACCCACAGATTTCTGAAGAGTCGCTGTAAAGTAGGTGGTGGCTCCAGCCGCCGGCATCTTGGGAGTCCTGCCCTAACAATGGGCAAAGAGTTGTATCATTGGTGGAGCGGAGGCGGGATGGATGATGTCTGCATGCTCAAACAAGCTAAAAAAATATAGCTAAATAGTGATACTCAGCTGCACACCTCTTTCATCTTCAAAATGTCTGCACCTAGAGTACACTCAAAAATAAATCTCTATCTTGAAGCTGCAACCTGGAGGCTGACCACTAACAACTCTGGCTCTACTGAAGCATTTGGGGGTCAAGAATCCTGTTAAAGGGCCCCTTAGCAGGGCTAATAAGCAACTGGGAAAGCTCTGCTCCGACACTTTGCGATTAATCCTGCTGATTCAGGGATCTATTTCTATCTTTATTTACATGATGAACCACCACGCTCTTACAGTAGCTCTGAACAGACAAACTAAACACTCCAGGCATATTTCACAGCCATCTTTTGGGATGAAACTATGTAAATGCAATTAGAAAATACACCATTAGACGGTCCTTGTAATAGATGTTGAGTTGGTCAGTGTGCGTGTGTGCATTAGAGCCCATGCTCGCAGACAGTATAGTGCCAGTCAGCTGTCCACTCCGCATGACAGTGAAGTCTTCAACGCCGAAAAAATGTTTTCAATTATGAATTTCTACTAATGTTTAAAAATAAAATCTTATGCAATGAGTTCCCTGTACTTCTAATTCATAAGCTGTCAAGTGATTATTAAGAACATAATGAAAAAAGACACCAGTACTTTTGTATATCTACAATGTTTGGATCTTGTTATGTATTGTATTGTAGAAGGCAGTGCGCTTTAATTTATTTCATTCATCACTGTTGACACACACACATGATGGTGACAGCTTTGGTGTCAACAACTCAACAACATAAATACAGAAGGTGTTACTCTAGTCAATCTTAACTCTGTGTAGTACACGCACACACACACACACACACACACACATTTGAAATGCTTTAGCCGGCCTGTAAGTGGGCAGACCTGCATGTTTGACTGATAGTTGAGCTAGAGCACACAGACACAAAGTAAACACACGTGCTGGTAATTGTGTCTAACAGCTGAAAGGCTGTTTAATTCAAAATGGTACGGAAGAAAAAAACATCACCGAGCGGCAACCAAGTGCTAAAAACTGCAGTTCATTCAACGGCCAGCTGAGGCTGGCTGCAGAACGAGTGAATCTCCATAGGCTCCTTTGAGCTCCCAGGCTCACATGGTTTATACTCTTCATGGTGTAAACTGACTGATGTTGACATGCAGGTCAAAGGACAAGGCATGCGTCAATGCTTGTAGATGAGAAGGGGACCATAGATTAAAAGCTAATCTATCTTTCTGGCAAGATTCTAACGTGGATTATCCAAAGACAAAGGCTCCTTTTGTGTAATTAGGGCTTCAAAGACTCTAAAAATCACATATTTTCTTTTAGCTCTGGTTTCTTTTGGTGGAGCTAAGCCCCGACTCCCTTGTAATTCAAACACTGGCCTGTAGTAACTGTTTAGTACAAGAGATGGTGGCAAAAACACTTTTACTTTTGGCACTTTATAAGGTATTTTCAGAGCTTTGCAAGCATTATGCAACATTACCACAGGAATTATATGTACCTGTGAAAGCGTTTTTCGTGGAAGAGAAGCATTCTTCACCACAGTGTTTTTCCAGGCAATGGTAAAAAGGTTTAAGTGAGTGTTCCTGCGTTGGCAGCGTGCATAAAACATTAGCAAGCTCTAGTTAAAGTCACATCCAGCTATGTACGCCCAGAGAGTACACTTATAAACAAATGACTATCTTAAAATGCATCCACGGGTGGTGCTCTACATGCAATTGCTTATTGCTGGGAACATCAGCTGGTTTGTGTGTGTGTACCATAAGAGGATGAGACCCCCTGCATACTGCATACACACTGAAACACACAGAGCATTAGACCGTATTACATCTGCACTATCCTCCCTGGAGTCAAACCATTAGAAAGCGAATCACTCATATGCCCTGTTGCTCTCTGCATGTTGCTGTCGTGCGTGTGCGTGCAGACATTTTACATGTCTGGGTGACCCGAACATATTAAACTGGCAATTTAAACAGCCTCTATAATGGATGGCTGTGGTGAAATATGGATGACTTTGGCTTCCTCAGTGTCTACGTTGAACTGCTGTGGCCCGCTGAGTGTGATGGGTCAAAAGGCTGAAAGGCAACATGGATTAAAAGAGCAAATGACTTTGACCCGGGTGTAGGGATAAGGAACACACACACACACAAGGTTATGGTCACACACTCCCATAGGCTGCATACATTGTACTGAACACGCAGTCACATAAACAAAGGTTAGAGAGTTTAATGGCATTGCAACAGCAAATAATACCAATGTCAAACCACTATACTGGAGCCAAAATGACTTCATTCTTGTCTTGAGCTCTGATGTATACGTGTATGTGTATGTGTGTGTGTGTGTGTGTGTGTGTGTGCAGATCCAATGACAGCAGCAGAGAAAAGCAATAATGTCTGAGAAAAAAAAAGAAAACTGTTTAGATCAATGCTGTGCTTGTACACAGCAAAGTTTACTTTTGTTACAGGACCTCCATGTAATGAATTTAGCCATTGTAGGCTTTGCTGAGATATTCGTTCCACATCATCGCTAAATAAATAAAGCCATTTCGCTTCCACATGCGCTGTACCAAGGAGGAAACGGCCGCAAATGAAGACAAAGTTTCTGCGATGAGCTGAGCACTGAGCAACAGGAGTTTAGTTCGGTTGGATTAGATGATGATGTATTGTGTATTATGCAACTGGCAATAATTTGGTTGTGGCAAGATCGATAACAATTTAGATAAAACCACTTACTTTTTTTAAAGCCAAACCAAGCTGCGAGCTCCGTGGTTGGGAGATGAAGCCAACGTGAAAGTACCAAAAGCTGCAGATCCTCAAACAGCCACTTGAAGCTTGCTGTAGAATGAGAATTTAAAATGCCGAACTTAACAGAAATAACATGAAAGATTATATTACATTATATTATATAGAATTATTTCAAGGTTTAAAGTCATGCATGATTAACAGTATGTCTTCTTTGACTGACAGATGGCTGCTGTTACAGGTGGCTGCTTTGAGCTCTCAGGTTTCATTCAACCTGTCTCAGCTTGCCGCGATCCACGTCTTTGCCAGTTTTTAGATTGGGAGAGAGGCTGAAGAGGCGGCACTGCCAAGATGGCGACAGCCAGAACTTTCACATTCTGAGCTTCACGACGGCTTTTCAGAAACCTGCGATGTCACAGGTACAAATTCTTTATACCGTCTATGAATCGAGCGTGTCAAGTTTCAGAAAAAAAAAAAGTTGCTACAACGAGGACTGGCAGCACTTTGCTTCTATGGCAGCGAAGACGACCAATTCCTCCTTCTACATTACAGAGCGGCGACAATGGGAGAGGAAAATGTGCTCCTTAAAGCAAAACAATGTAGTCTATGATCTGTGATGTGGCTGAATGGGGGTTACACAGAGAAATGTTCAGTTATGCGTGACATCCAATTTTGTTTTCAGTCAAGTGAGAATAAGTAACGTGATGATGATACCATCAGTGAATACTGTGAGTGTTTTGTGTGTCTGTGTCAAATGTCATATTGTATCTTATATGATTTCTAACAGTAAAATATTCTTAAGTTATTTTCTTTTAAATTTCAAACACAGCACTTGAGCTCAGTGAATGGAGATAATTACAAAGAATATGAAATACACTTACCACATGGAATGTTCCTGTCGTTTTAGATCTTTGCAGAGAGTTTGACACAATATCGAAGACACTTCACACTCACAGGTGACAAAAGTTGTTGAGCTCGAGGCTGCTACATCGTTGCCTTTGAAGGAAGAGCTTCAAAAAGTCCAGCTCTGGTGGTAGGTAATGATGCTCTTTGATATTCATTTTTCTCTCATTTCTGTCTTTATCGGGCGGTCAGTGCAGAGAGTGATGGGAAACACGAGCTTCTTAACTTGCAGTACTTTCTTTTTATCTCTCCTTATATGTTCAGCTTTCCGTGTTTATTGGTACGAAGCAAAAGGCCACGACAAATCTTTTGTAGGTGAAAACCTGTGCTTGGCAATAAACAGAAACATGATGGTTCAACATGCCGACACCAACCAAAACAGCCAATTCTTATTCAGGTGATCATACACATAATTAAGCAGCAGATGTTTTTGTCATGCAAAACGATCTGTGAAGTCTTCGTTGAAAACTGTTTGGAAAAGCTCACGGCGTGGCCGCCAGTAGTTCCTTATCGGGCAGGTCTGACCCACAGCGTTCGGGCACACACACAGAGCTGGCAGAGCGTGCATGTTTTTAGTTTTTATGATTTCATTATCTCTCAAGTCCAGCTGTATAGCAAGGCCACCTTTACCTTAAAATGAATCTACACAATTAGAATCACCACACTAAGCTCACAGAGGCGCCGTGACCACAGCTTCATCTGACTGTTGACTGTGTTCCTATTAAAAGTAGCAGAAGTGAAGCTTCACTCTCCGCCTCTGCTGGGAATCACTTAAACACACTGACAGACTGTGTTTGTGTGGGTGCACTTTGCCTCCACCTCATTAGGAATCCAAGTTATGTCTGTAAGTAAGTCTAATACATGTGTGTGTGTGTGTGTGTGTGTGTGTGTGTGTGTGTGTGTCTATGGCTAGTTGACTCTATTAGTAGAACTCAGTTTGATTGTGTGGCCTGAAGGCCTATTTGTTGAACTGACACAAAGCCTTGTTGGATTACTGAATTATTAGATCCAACTGCTGCTAAATTACCAACCTGGTGTGTGTGTGTGTGTGTGTGTGTGTGTGTGTGTGTTTGCGTGAGATATTTAGCAGTGCCAAAAGCAGTTAGTGCTAATGAATGTCATCACAGTTCATGCACACAGACGTGACGTCCACACAGACACACACATTGTGTTTTATTTAATAGCATGAAGACGTTTTAACCTGTAATTTTCTAATTCAACAAGGCTTTGTGTCAAATATAATACATTGGCATTCATGCCACAAACTCAAACCGACTTCTGTTGGACGCACTCAGAGAAATTCACACTATTTATGTAATTTCTACCTTTCACTTCTAGTCGAGTTGCTGTGAATCTGCTTAACAATAGAGGCCTTCGGGAAACATGCGCAACAATTGTCACACAGTGAATCAATGAGCCGTGTTTCATCCGTAAACTGATAATAAATGGTTTTGGGTGATCGGAGTGCCTTGTTTAATAATACGAATAATAACTGAATGAATGAATGGAGAGATGCACTGATACAATTTCACAATAACTCTGCGTTTTAATTATTTGTGAGCAGTGTCTTTAAAAATGAGGCAGTGCTAAGACTTTAGGAAGGACAGAGAGAGGAATGAAAGAGAAGGGGAGATATAGACATAGAAATAGTATAAGTTTGTGAAATGTAAATGGAGATAAAAGGGAAAACAAAGGAGGAAAGATAGAGAAGAAGAAAGGATTAAAGTACAGAGAAGAATAAACGACATGGAGCGAGAGAGCAGACGAGCAAAGTTTGAAGGAAGGAGGGACGAGGTAACGAAGGAAAGCAGTGAGGAAGGAGAGAAATTATGAAAAAAGAGCAAGTGGACTGAAGTAAGAAGAAAGGGAAGGGATGGTGGATGAAGGATAGGACGGAAGGAGTTTAAGTAACAGAGTTTATTAAAGACGGAAGGGCAGAGAAGGAAGGATGGGTAGAAGGCACGAAAACATGGGAGATGACTGAATGAGAAGGAAATGAGAGGGTGCAATTAAACTTTGTTCCTTGCTGGCAACCATGATGTTATTAACTTTGGAAACAATATCTCTCTCTCTCTCTCTCACACACACACACACACACATGTGTCTGACTTGAATAACCTGCTGGTACAAAGCTGCTATTAAATGGTGGAGCTGTCTCTGCATGCTGCTCATTTTCTTTGCTTTTCCTTTCAGCTGCTTCAGTCGTTCTCGCTGTTTTATCGTGGCTCCACCACTCTCACTCTTACGCCTATCTGCCTCTTTCCTGATCTCTTATATTTCTCATGTGGTCTGTCACATTTGTTGCACTTTTTGTCAATCTCAACTCATTTAATGTTTATGAACATCAGCTAAACTGTAATTTTGACAAGGACTTATTTTAACAATGAACATTATGGGATGTGTGTTCCTTCCAAAAATGGGCTGAAAGTTCCCATACCGGGAGTTGAACCCAGGCCGCCTGGGTGAAAACCAGGAATCCTAACCGCTAGACCATATGGGAGTGTTACATAAAAAAAAATAATACTTTTTTTCTGAGACTCTTGCTAATCAATATTTTGGAAAAGCAGTACTAGTAGTTAGCTTGATAAATCCAATGCTAAAGTTGTTCAGCTGCAGAGTGATGGGATATGTCTTATATTAAAATTAACAGTCAGTGACTGGACAATGTTAGCTTAGCAACAGTAAAGGCTAAGGCACTAAGTCTGGTACTATAGACATTTATATTGGTTTTGTTGAATTTTCAGTGCACATGGACACCCCACTGCCTACTCTGAAGGGTGTGGCCATTACACAGAAGACAGAATTAATTGAGAAGAGAAGGTTACCTCAAACATGTCAGCTAGAGGAAACTAGCCTTGTTCCCATACCGGGAGTTGAACCCGGGCCGCCTGGGTGAAAACCAGGAATCCTAACCGCTAGACCATATGGGAGTGTTAGCTATTGATAATTTGCGTCTGTTAAGTTACCAGTCAGCACTCTTATGACCTACGGTGGACTTGCACCAGCAAGCTTTCCCAAGGCAAGTCATCACTGTTTTATTAGATGTTGGCATGTTGGTGATGAACACATGATTTACATGAAACCACCTAAATATACAGGGGCACTGGAACAGTCTGCGCTTGAGTTGTTAGCATGGAAGGCTGCAATGGCAGCATCAAGGAAGGAAGAGCCAGGGAATTAGTTAGATAGAAGAGATCAGATAACTGCGGGTGGTTCTGGTTATGCAGACAGTGCAGATTTCTCTCTAAACTTGACAGAGAGACAACAATGAAGCCCCCGACTCACCTGAACACCAACAACAACTGCCATCAGCAACAGCAGCAGCGGTCTCCTGGCCGACAGAATTCATCTTTATCCATCCAAAGCTAGAAGCACATGATCTGGGACTGGAACACCATGCATCTCCTTGCTGAATAAGCCAGGGTGGTCTGGATTGCTACAGGTGCCTGTTATTCAGATTTGCGACACCAGAAGAGAGACACCAGGTTTTGTGTGGGCTGAAATCTGAACAGTTCTTCTCCTGAACACCCATCCAAGTTCATTTGCTCCGAGAATGATTGCTATTGCTATTCTGTCTGGTTCTTGGAGCCACGCATCGTCTGGTAAAAGAGCGACAAAGACATGTAAACAATCCCAGCTAACATGCATTGACATACAATAGTGATCCATGGATCAGGTTTACATGTGCAACTGACATTTAAACCCCTGTTTTACTGCCGCAGCATCTCTATGTCAATGCTACAGGATTTGCGTCAGGTGAAATGAGCAGCATTTGTAGAATTGCAATATGGTATTAAAAAACAAATGTTGAACAGTACCTTTGAGTCCTGTCCAGCTGAAGACCTCTGTGCACTGACATCCTTCCGTCTCAATGCCCAAGTGTACCTGTGTTTGTGTTGGAGGCTGTTGCAGAAAACAAACCGATACACCGTCGGCCTGCCGTTGATATAGTAGCGGAAAAAAAAAAAATCACAAAATTACATTTCCTATCTCCACATGGCACCGCTCCAGAGACCTTTGTGGTACTTTGTCTCCATCTCCCTCTTTATCCCCCCCCCCATCTCACTCTCCCTTCTCTCATTGTCTTGCCGACTAAACAAAGTATGGTGCCATATTGTCTGCCAACATCTCTCCTACTTCCTCACTTTTGTACACTTCGAGTGGCCCTGCATTTGCTGTGTTCACTGAGGCAGACGGTGCTGTTAGAAGAACAGAAGTGCTGTTAATAAGCCCCCTCAGAAGCGCAGTATCATGTGTATTCCATGGCAGGTCCTGAGACATAAGTGTGGAGAGAAAAGGTTTTTTTGTTTGTCTTGTTTTGTTTTATTTCCTGGCATATTGTCACCTGCATTTATTCTTTTTTTTCCCTGGGGAAACAAATCAGGCTACTGTGAAAGTGTTGTAATAAATGTTGTAATTTCCTTTTATTTTTAATTCCATCATTATGTTCCATTATGTTGGCATTCAGCCACTTCAGCAGATGAGACTCCTAGGTACATTTGCCCATTTGAAAGTCTCAAAAGCTTCAATGCAATCTGCATAAAGGACTCAACAGTTTGAAACAGTTGGAGATATTATGCATTCCCCTGTGCCTCAAGTGTATCAAGAATACAGACAGTCATTTGCTACCTACAGTTTGAAACATGTGATAATTATTTTTAGAAAGTAAATTGTATATTCAGTACTCAAGAGTTCAATGATTTCAAAGTCAGTTTACAACTTTCATTAAAGCACTGCCAGTATTTAATTAACATAGATTCCCTATGCAGTTGGGTGTGGTTTGATAGCCAAAATTTGATGAAGTCTTCCAGTAAAACAAATCCCAAATGAACTGTAAACTATTTTCCTGAGACCACCATAAGAAAAAAGCAGTCGAGAGTCCAGAAAAGTTTCTTTTTGTGTTGTGCCAGTGTCGCCTAAGAAAAATAACATTGTGTCTCACATCCACACCCACCAATCTAGAAGTTTGATTTCACCGGCCATGGCTGCAACTGCTCTACACAATCCTTGTGATTCCAACAGAAGTGCTGTAACTATCTGCTCTGTTCTGCAGAGAATAGCAGATTGAGCTGGTAGGAAGTCAGACACAGAATATAGACCAAAGTGTCCAGTGATTTTCAAAATAAAACAGTTTCACAATCATACTCACCATTGTTGGAAGCATGAATCCAGGAAAAATGATCAGATCCAAGTAAGCTAACAAAAGCTGGGGGACAAAATGCTCACACTTATGAAACATTCCTGGTGGGGCCTGAAGCTGCATGGAGGACGGGTCAGCGTTTCAGGTCAAGTCATAGAGCCTTTCCAGGTGGAATCATGGCGTCTCAGTGCACATCCAGCTAAAATGTTTAGCCAGTCAACCTTTAAACTGCAGTCTAATCAGGGAAACAATCTTCTATTCCTGTCTTCTTGCTTGCAGCAATGGTGAACTTGTTGTGTACTGAAGCATTTAGTATGAGGGGGCGTTTATCATGTCTTCACAGGCTCTCAACTTCAAACACATGTAGCATCCACAGAGGATCACTGTGAGGTTAAGACATAGCCGTGAGGTTCGTCACACTGAATGTATAGCATGTGCTCATTTTTTTTTTTTTCCCCAAGATTTTAATCTTAATTAGTGGAATATTATCGGATACTGCTGAGATGCTTTTGCTGCCAGACAAACACACACTTGAGCAGCTGCTTTTCTGTCTGTGTTTGGTTCCCCTTGAGGCGGCACACAGCCATGTAGGAACCGTGTGAGCCTTAAAAATAGTTCAGCATTCAGCCAAAAATATAGAAAACATTATTGATAAATGACAAATTTACTTGTTTATTTGTTATGTAAAAGTTTCCTTTTTTCTAGCACATGCAAATGTTATTGAAGGTCCAACCGAAGCGGACCGGACACATGAGGGAAATTAAATCCTTTTAAAATAGATTTTGCCATTTGAAGGTAAAGTCAAATCCCTCTAAGTCTTTTTTTCTTTGAATAGACGTGTCTGCCATCAATATTTGCTCATAAAAGCACAATACATTTGAGAAAATAAAAAGGGGGTTTGGAAAAAAAAAAACCCAAAAAACAACACAGGGTTATTAAAAGGAGAACAAAACGAAGAAAGAAAGTCCATAATAACAATCAAAAATACACAAAAAATCATCACACACTGCTGTGGTTTTTCAGTTATGCTTGTCAGATTATTAAAAAAAGCACCCATCCTTTAAAAGTTTGCTTCTCTACAGATGTGTGAAGCAGGTATTGCTTTATTTATTGTTAAAAAATGATAATAATAATAATGTGGTTTGTAATAAGGAATGGGTATTTTAAAGTATTCAATGTAAGTTAATTCTATTCTTTTCTTTATTTACTCCTTAACACAAAAGTAAACTGGCAGAGTCTGGGAAGCTGAACTGGTCTGAGATACTTGACTGATTGATTGATTGATGAGGAGGTGAGAGGGAGAACTGGAAACCACGCCCAGTGACTTCCGGACACAGACAGACACAAAGAAAACACAAAGGAAGGGAAACTTGGAGACAGCCTCATTATACAAGCTGTATGCGGTGAGGCACACAGAAAGTTGCAATGCATTTACTTGGAAACCTTGGACCAAACCAACCTCTGTCATAAAACACACAGTGAACTATTAACCACTTAGCCTTGAGGATAAGCTGGCTATGGAGGTGGTTAGTCAGGGTTAGCGTTAGCACTCTAGAGGCCACTTCATTACGTTTCGTACACTGTAAATGCACCCTGGAGGACACTTTATCATGTTTTGTTTACCATAGTGGCATCCAAGAGGGCACCGTATCATGGAAGGGGACCCGAGTGCAAGTCCAATGACCAAAGACCAATGCAACCTACTTAATGAACAAAGGCGAATGCAATATCAATGCAAAAAATAGTCTGTGGTCTATGATCATTTTAATAGGTTTTAATGAGTGTGGCTCCCAGGGCGAGATGATGACATGTGGGACAATCTCTCATAACTGGGTCAAGGTCTGAAAATATTTAACACCACAGAAAAATACCACTATGTGATGGTAGGCTCTCCATGTTGTGCATTCAAAGTTATATATTTGCTGTTTAATTCAGGTCCCCTTTTAGGGAATGCATAGCGAGGTGTCCGTGTGCCAACATCTCCAGGCTGAATGGATTTATTCATTTTCATCTTCTTCCTCTTCTGACTTTGGAGCCTATTCAAGCAGACACTGGCCACGAGGCAAAAACAAAACAGAATAAAAAAGTGTAAAAATTGGATTTGAATGACATGTCTGTCCACATTAACAGCAAAGTGTGAATGTAAGTTATGTCTAATCAACAAAAAGTACAGTCTCCCGAACACGATACGCCAATTCTACAGACTACCTCAAAGAAACATGATTAAAAATGGGAAAAAAGGAAACATTTTATTTTAATAGATTTAAACATTAGCAGACAACATATATAAAAGTCGTCTCTATGTTTAAGGGTTATAAAGCGGGAGGCACATACCGCATGGACAGCTTTGTTTAATGATGCTATGATGCTTGTGAATAGTGACAGCATTCAGTTTCACAATTGCCTGTCACATTGTCAAGGCTTAGACATATGGAGCTTGTCTAGATTAGTGAAATGTGTCAATGTTACAACCCAGCTCGTTCAAGGAAAAGTAAGTAACATAAAAGCAGATGCACTTGGTAGTTATGTATTGCCAGAAGTTAGGGTTGGTAATACAATAAAAAGAGAAGTCTTTAGAGTCCTTATCAGAGTCTTACCTCGCTATGTAACATTTTCTTAATAACCAAAAACACAAGAAAACATTTAGTGTGTCTAAACAAAATATCTCTGCGTGTGTGCAATCAGCAAATCAACAATACCTGGCCCAGTCCCCAGGTAGTGAACACAAGTACCTACAGCGAAAACAAGTTAATGCAATTACTCATTATTGTTCACAATGACAACAGCAAGAGGCGTGTTGTTAAGCTGTGAGAACCAGCTGTGCCAACTATCAGGCTGTTCAGATTTAAATGAGTTAGTTTCCCCAGATTGGATCCTTTAGATAGGGGACATTGTGGAGGTCCAATAGTCACACTCAGCACTATTTTTGGTCTCCACCAGCTCCTGGGAGAGATAGCTATGGGGAACTGCAGAGTTAGGCATAACTTTTCATTGGTTCAACACTATTTTTCATATCAATACATGACTTGACAAGGACTCTTTTGAAGAAGAGATCACTATGGGTGACAGTGACAAACTATGTGCATGTACGACAATATGCTGCCAACTCCAACCATCCCATGAGTATATTGAATTGTCCACCGTGTGAGATCTCTTGAATAGCTACTAATTAAGCCTGACGTGTTTAAGCCATCAACGCAGCTTTACATTCACATAAATGCACCTGTACCATCTGTGTGGGCTTCCCTGGACAATACAACAATCAGCGATGTGATCAGCGTGGGTGGATTTTGATGCAGTGTTTTTAAAGGATACCTACCCTTATCCCTCCCCGAGGCATTCCACTGTTGTTCCTGTGTTCTAATTGGCTTAATTACAAGCAGCCTAATGTGGCATGAGGGGGCCCATCCCAGTCCCCTAGGTGCTCTTTGTCTGGCCTGTTAACTTTGTCCATATTATTCAGAGCTATACATTAATATGAAGTCAAACACACATATATTTAAAGTACTGGAACGTAGCTGCACTGCTACAAATCTGTTGGTTTCTATTTAGCAAGCACGTGGTACCCTGTGATGTAATGATGGTCTAGTTAATTTACATAAATTAGTACAAGTAAGTCAGTGATAACTCATATGAAATACTTTTCTTGGTTAAAAAAAGAAGAAAATAAATAAAAAGGTGTTGTGACAAGTTGGAAGTTTGTATATCAGGCTTTTCTGGATACTGTCTTTAGAATAATATCCATGGCTGAACACGCTGCATCCATCACTCAGTCAAATACAGCATGTCAGCTGAATGTAGACTGTAATACGTTCATATCGGTACAGTGGAGCGGTGCATTGTCTGTCAGCTTGTTGTTTAACTCCTTCCGTCTTGTACAGGATGATGAATTTCTTTAGTAATATGATGTTCATGCACCAAAGCATCAGTCAGATGGAATGTTGAGTCTTTAATTAGTTTTTTTGGCCATTATACGGGGACGTCAGTCGGTAGGTCAACAAATATTGGATGGAATGCCATGAAGTAATGCAGAGATGTACTGTTCTTATCCCTAGCACCACGAACAGGTCAAAGTTCATGTGATGGCACAAAAGTGTGTCCAGAGATTTGTGGTTCCCCAAGGATCAGTCGCAGTGACTTGGGGGATCTCCTGACCTTTCCTCTGGTGCCATCGTCGGTTGATGTTTGTGTTTTAATTTTTTTTTTAGTAAAATGTCTCAACAACTGTTGGATGGATTTCCACGACATTTAGTTTTGGCATTCATGTGGCTCTCAGGATGAACTGTAATATCATAATGCAATTAACTTTTACCTAGTGTCATCATTAGGTCAAAATTTGAATTTGTTAGACCAGTATCTTGGTGAATATACAAGGTTTAAATTTATGCATACACCTTGGCGACTTTGACAGGTGGCTTACAGAGAGCTTGTTTGGCTTCATTCAACCCTCCTCAGCTCCAACAACTTTTTAGCTCATACTACAGCCAAGATGGTGATGGCCAGAGCCACCACACTCTGAGCTTCACAAATCTGTGGGTGGCACCATGGCCATGATATCCATATTTATATTGTCTATGAACCACTCAGCATAGGTGTTTCAGTATGTCAGGGTCATCTTATGTTCAGGCCAGTATTCAAAATTCTCAGTTTGTTCATAAGAGATCTACTGCATGAGACCATTTGGTTGCAATTAATTCCAGAAGGTTAAATATGATGCATGTAGCTGCAGTGTGTTGACAGGGTACGTGGAGGTAATGGAACCAACACAGCACTCATGTACAGTATCTAATGGTTCATCGCTGCTTCTAACCAGCTGAAACGGCACCTAACTAACTACCTACTGATCATTTTTACCTCCAGGTCAGCACCTGATTAACCTCCTTCATCTCACACTGCAGTTTTTTTTTTTAAACTTTTCTTTTCCTTTGTGCTTTTTGTCTCAGTTCATTGCAGATGGCATAGTGTAACAGGAAGCATTAATTGAAAATGGCTTCCCTTGCACTGGCTACCTGTTAAAAGTGTTTTTTGTGGGCAAGTTTTTCCTCACTGGAACCGAGGGTCTAAGGACAGAGGGTGTCACTCCCTGTACAGATTGTAAAGCCCTCTGAAACATGTTTTGCCTTCCTCACCACCTCCCTTTTTCAAACCTCAGAAACAATTACAAAAATACGTGTCGCTGACAATTCATAAGAACTTTTACTTCGGTAAATCTTCAAATGCAGTGCAGCTTCTCTCTCCGTCTTGGTGGCTTTGACTTAATAACCAAAGGAAAAACAGCATTGATAAACCCAGTGAGAGAAAGCAAATTACAATATCTTTGTGTGTGAAATCAGCAAATCAGCTATACCTGGCCCCAGAAATGGCCTGGCCCCAGGCTGTTCGAACTTAAATTAAGTTGTTCCACAAATTGAATCATATGGATTGGAGGGTCAAACTAGGTTCCACTCTAATCAGGATCGTCCAGCTCTCCAGGAAGGGGTGACCAAGGTGGCCATGCCTCATCAGCTGGAACCAATTGGGAACAGTGGACCACACACCTAATACGCAATAAACACTACAAGAAAAGGATAGACATAAGAGAACCAGCGGCTGTATCACTATATTACTGTCAAATATATCTAAATATATATCTTTGTAAATGAATAATCATGGTTCCACCATTTTTGAACTGATTTTCTAATAAAATGTTCGCAATCCAAATGATCACATAATTTGTGTTCTCAGCACATAATCTGGTCTGAGGGTTCCTGCTCATTATTCTGTATTTCATGACATTGCGCAGCAATTCCCAATGCTCCCATTCCTCACCAGCTGTCATTACTAGAGGGCAATGAAATAAACAGCTTGTTTGGATAAAAAAAAAAGTTCATCATGACGAAGCTGCAGATAAAATTTACAGCTATATATTGACCCATCTGAGCAGAGGGTGTTAAATTTGCATGCTGTCCATGTGTGTGTATGTGTGTGTCGATAGCTGTATGCATGAGGTAAATCATCGCTTTGTTATTTCTGCTTCACAGTGTGCATGTAAGCTTGTGCACACATCCTTGTACACACACATACACACCTGAGCAGGTGACGTCCATCAGCGCATATTTCTTTATGCGTGTGTGTGTGTGTGGTGAATCAATGCAAAGAATATCTATGAATAAACAGCTAAGTTGCGTTAATGAGACTTCACACTCCACTGCACACCGGTGATACGGTCATTAACTCCCCCTCCCAACCTGTAAACAAGCTTCTGTTACCTCACATCCCCTCAGACACACTCACACATACCTTAGATACATCGCCGATCATGCTCAAATACATCCGTCTGCAACAGAAGACAATTTGTTCTCACTGTTCTCCGATGACCCAACGAGAACGCAGCGTGTCAAGTATCACGTTGCACCAGACTGAAGCATCTGCTCTGAACAGACGCACAAAACTGCCGTTTGCACCCCAAGAAAAGATGTTCATGAAAAACACTCTATTAGGTCTTGAAACTCTTGGAAACTACTAAAAGTGTGTTACACCGATCTATTTTTACAAAGACAAATAATTAAACAAGGTTATTAAATTTGCTTCTCATGGGTGTCGATGCATAACTGAACACAATTACTAAACCTTACAAAATCTTGCCCACCTCTCCACCCTTTTTTTCTCCTTCATTGTTTCCCTATGCTTTCTCCCCCAAAACCAGGTGAGCTATGCTGGGCTAAGTGTGGCAGACACTAAAATAATAGAGGCTTGGATAAGGTTGCAGTGGTTCACATTTAGCACAAAGATAACTTTGAGAAACCCAAAGGCTCGCATAGAAACACACACACAGCTGCCTTGGACAGAAATGGAAGTCGACAGATCGCATCAATTAAAAACAATAAGAGCGCAGGCATCATAGCACATGCACGTGCTTGCACAAGCAACAGAGGAATCCCAGCTAGGAGGCTCCAAAATCAGTTGGAGGGCAAGAGGTGACACAGCGAAATTATTGCCTCAGACGTTTGGAAATTGCCTTTGTAACTTTTATAGCATCCACAGAGTCTCATAGAGGAAGAACATTTAAAGGGTGTAGTTACAGTGGCTTTGTGGCCACGCAGTATTAGAGCCAGTGGGAGCTGTGAGGTTGGGTCACTCTAATTGGCTTTCTAAAATACAAAATTGTCAATGTTCTGCAAGAGTAAACACTATAGCTGTGTCCCAGTTGCAGGTCTGGATTCTCCAAAGTCCTTTTTTTGGTAACATTGTAACAGCCAACAAAGCATGTCGACTTTAAAAGCTTCACCACACCAAATTTAGCCAAGAATGCTGCTTTCTTTATATAGTTGTGGGTCAAAATAATCTCCAAAGATCTCCACCGGGAAACAGATCTGTGTCTACATCTTCTCTATGTTCTGCCCTTGTGATGCTGGAACACCCACAATCGCCCTTGGAGGATCAATTTGTATTCTCTTATTTGGTTACCATCATACCTGCCTCCATGCTTCTACCTCTTTGTCATCGTGTGTCAACCGCTGAAACAAAACTCTAGAGCTAGGCCGATATATTGACTGATGTAATCTTATATACTCTGTAGGTTAGCCAATAAGTAACAGGAAATTGCAGTACAGTAATGACCAACTAGGTTTGAAGTCATTTAGAAACAGAGAAACAGATTTTTCAATGGATTCAAAGCTAAAAATGAGAGTTTACAGGGAATGATACAGGAAACCTGTAAAGTCAGAGGGTTTCTCACATGAGTCAAAGAGTTATTTAGTGTCACATGAAGGATTTATATTATGGTAGATTTCTGTGTTGTTTCTGTGTGTATTATGACAAACCTTAACAACCACATAACATTGGCAGTGGTGGGATTTGAACCCACGCCTCCAGAGAGACTGGAGCCTAAATCCAGCGCCTTAGACCACTCGGCCACACTACCTCACGTGCCAAGGTTATTTTCCTGTCAACTTACCACTCATGTTTTTTGTGCTACAGTTCAAACCTGATAAGATGTATCACTTCTGATATTCAGTTCTGAGTTGTGGGCGCATCTGCCACAGAGACAGTAGCAGTAGCTCGACAAAGACATCCTGAGCATCTGATGACGGCTTCCTGAAGATTACTAAGGTGGTACTTTCTCGAGGTGGAGTGGCAACCTGCCTGACCAGTGATGGCCAAATACAGAGAAGATGCAGCAGTGCCAGGAGCTATATGAGCTGGCACTGCACAAGCACTGCCAGGATGGACTGGAGCTTTTTCCATTAGGAGCGAGAAGTAGTTGTTAGAGAGTATTAAATGAGGGATCTTTCTTTGGGCTATGGCAACTCACCTTTGTCCAGGACAGCTGGGGTGTGGAGCGGAGCTGTTCTCAGAGCTTCATTAGCAGCGTTACCCTTTGACAAGGGGTCGAGGTGGAGGTATTTTGTGTTACAGAACATTTCAATCTATTTGCTATTACTTTGAGTTTTCTGTTTTGAAAGGAACATAAACATGGCAGTGGTGGGATTTGAACCCACGCCTCAATAGAGACTGGAGCCTAAATCCAGCGCCTTAGACCACTCGGCCACACTACCTGCAGACGAAACAGAGTGAGGGCATATTAACCGGTAGCATTTCCAAGAGAATCCCTGTTTTCTTGTCCAAATATTTTGCAGCTTTAGCCGTTAGACCTCTGAATGGCTGCTCTGGTCACAGCTGTTAACATTACAGCTGTAAAAATCACACAGTCTACAGTGATCGACCTCCCTCAGGGACTCAACTTTCCCGACATTCAAGCCTTACTTCTCCCCTGTTCCTCTGTCTTTTGCTCAGCAGCATTGTAAAGTTTTGCAAGGGGCACGGACCCCAGTTTGATTGGTCTTTTTTTCTTTTATATCACTCTCTCTTTAACATTTATCTCTGATCCCGGCCCTTCTGACCAGTTGATGTTTAATTTTACCTCTGAAACCTTTCTGCAGCTTTCTTCCTTTCTTTAACTGCTCCCTCTGTTTGATGCCATTACTTACTATTTTAAAGGGCCCACCTCAATTTATTTCTCATTTCACACGTCCTTCTTCTTTTATGCATTCCTCCACATCATCCCCAAACTATCTCATTTAAATTTAAAGCCTTCATTTATCCAGGAGGGCTTTTCAACCTGCTTCAAATTCATGCATTTACACACAGTCACCGTTGAGAGTTGCTCAATACAACCACAGTCTTCTGTTTTTGACCTCTGAGCAGTGCCAATGGAGCTGCAGATGGAAGGTCAGTTCCTTGCTCAAGGGAATGTCAATATCCACTGAAGTAGTGTTACTCGTTCGCTTTTAACACCCACATTTTCACTGTCCCATGAAGCACAGGAGCCTGAACGCACCAGTGAGAATATGACTGACTCACTCCCAGACTAAATCACTTTAAATAGGCTCCGTTTTGGCAGTGAGAGCAGAGATGGGACGAGATGAGAATAAAAGATGACACAATTGAGACAGACACAGGGCTGCTGAATAGGAGGACAAAAGTCAGAGAGCAAAGCGCTCAGACAAAGTGCAGATAGGTCGACAGAAGAGACAAGCTGAGAGTTCACAAAAGACGGAGGAGGTGAGGTGAGACAAAAAGAGAGAGGAGTTCAAGAGAGGAGAGGACACAGAGGCTGACACAGCAGAGAAGATTTGGTCGATGAAGAAAAGAGAAAAAAGAAGCATTGATTTAATATGATCTAATTTATAGAAATGATTGTGGTTTATTTTATTTCAGCCTGGAGTGTGCAATCGAACATCTTGAGCTTGATCTTTTTTCAAGCACATAATTTGCACAGTGATACAACCTCAGTCTCTTAATTCCTTCATGTCCATGTACACACTCGCTCCAAGTTTCTCTTGTTCTTTCCCAACATCTGTGCTCTGTGTGCAGTTTTCCCTGTGCACATGCTCAGCCTGTCACATTCTGACAGTCAACGCAATGGGGTGGCTGAAGTTTCAGCTCCTCATGTTTACAGCTGGCTTTGGAAAATGCATTTTTTTTATACATGTTTTGCATACGCACATCTGGCTGGGAGTTAACTGAGCTAGTTGCTAACTTGAAGACTTACCCTATACAATCAAAGCTTTATATTCATGTATATAGTTACTTTTGTGCCTGAAAAAATAATAAATAAATAAACAAATTAAAAAAAAATCTACCAAAACCATCTACCAACTACTGCAGATATTTCGCATTAACCAAAAGCCTACAGTATAAACTGTGAGGTCTGATGTACCATTACTCCGGTGCTTACCATTAATTCATAATCCCACTAGCACAAACCAGCTAATAGAACATCACCTTGAAATTTCCTTGATTGAAATGGAAATTTCTCTTCAAAATATCTATAAGAAATATTCATATATGCTCAATTCACACAGTCATGTGCCCATGAATGGGCCACAAACATAATATCATATGAAATTATTGTTAGACACCCACATCCACAGGTATTCAAACGTAATATCAGGTAATAAATCAAAAACAGATACCTTCCCTTGTGGGGTCCGTGGGATCAGACCTTATCAGTTAAGGGTCCATGGCCCGAACACAGTGGTAGTCAGTGGAAGTCTTAAAGGGCCAGTGTTCTGCAGGTTTGTGACCCTCCATGATAGTTATGGCTCATTAAGCACTAGAGGGAAAAGCAGCAGGACAACAGCCTTGAGAATGTCTGCCCCTAATAAGTGTCTATTCTGGGTTTGTGACATTAAAAATGGTAATTTGTCCTGGCTATAGGGCTTGTAGAGGCTCAAATAGCCCTCTGATTTATGAATGAGTTTAAAGTGGCATACCATGGCCTTTTTTAATTACTGCTGTAGAATATTGTATATATTTATCATTAATAATGTTTTTTGTTTCGTTTTTTTTTTTTTTTCGCAGTGGCAGTAAATCCCCAAATTGAAATGCAAAGCACCTAAAACCAAGTCATCTGAGTCCTTAAGGCTACCATTTAAAAATCACTCCTTTGAACAGCTTCATGAAGAATCGATGTGAGGAGCATTTAAGCATAATGCGTCAGTCTCAAAGAGCTGTTTGCAGCAGCAGAAAGAGTTGAGGGCACTCTTCTCAGAGACTCCTAAAAAGTTTGAAATGAATAGTACTACGTCAGTGAAGAGTAGATGAGGTCAAAACAGGAGCAACAGGAGTACAGGAATCAAGTTGAGAAATTGTGAGGTGCAGAGGATCGACAGCAGTTGAGGAGAGATGAAGAAAAACGCATTGAAATGAGCATCAGATGAGAAGTAAGATGGTGTGAGAAGGTAAGATTGTGTGAGAGCTCATAGAGGTGGGCGAGAGGGAGCAAGATTGCCTTCCAGTCTTTGCCACATGACAGTTTCAAAAGTTCAGTCGAAGCTTAAATGAGTCCTCAGGACTTTTATTTAGTCATATCATGTAGGGTCTCTTTGTCCTGGCAGTGGCATGCAGGTTTACTGCCAAGATGTATTCCTCAGATACATCTCAAGTCCATGGAAACACAGAGTGGGGATTTTGAAGATATGGACTGCTTTAGCTGAAGAATACTGGAGGAGAGGTGATTTAGTCCTCCATATCTGCAGTTTGACTCTTTGTGCAGTCTGCTTACAGCCAACATAATGACAGCCATTAGCTGTAAGCTAGGTAGCAATGCCCATGTGCATGTTTGTGTGGCATGATGAACTCATCAGTAATTTAAGTTCTTGTTGATTTCCTCCAGTCTCTCTCAGTTTTTCTCACACAGTGCTAATCTTAAAGCATTTTGATAAGCAATATGTGATGTAACCAAAACTTGAACCTTTGTCGCTTAATGTGCACGGTGGGTCATGATGTCCCTCACAACACAATCTTACATCTTCCATAAGATTGTAAATGCTTTGTCGGTGGAGCCAGTTTTAGATTTACAATAGAAACTGAGCTGAAATCCACAGAAAGAAATCATATAGATCAACATAATGATGTGTATTTCTGGTTCCAGTTATTGGTGACAACTTAAACTCTGCAGTACAAAGCTCAGCAAGTGTTTTGGTACACTGGGAATGACAGGCGCTCCTGGGTGCTGTGGGTTCTACAGGACTGAGAATATATCACATATGTTCCTATTCTTTCCTTGTTCGTGATGTTGGGGGAACCTTAAAAGTTCCTTGTGACCTTTGGAATGATGTGCACTTGATGCACTGTGCATCGGGTGCATAGGTATCAGTTTTAATAGCGAGAAGTGCATCCTGATGAGCAGCTACCAGGCAAAATTTGTTGTAAACAAGTATTCTGGCACAATGTGTCCCACTAATAAGCAACAGTGGGAAAAAGAATCTTCAGCAGCACTTCTACCAGAGAACAAAGATGTTATTAATAAAACCAACATGTTTCAGCAAAGCTTTGTTCTCTCCACTGCCAGTGTTCATAAAGAGGAGAGGTGCAGAGAAATGAGATGAGAGGAAAACACCTGATGCTTAGACGCTTCCCCTTTGATACTGCTGAGGAACCTGGGAAAAAGAGGTGGTGCATTTGAGAAGCGGGTCAGGTCTTTTGTCTGGGCGATTCCAGGGGGTACAGAGAAAAGGTGATGGCAAAGGGGAAAAGAAATGAGAGCTAGGAGTTTAGCGGAGTGCAGCTGAACCACGGTATGTCATAGGGCTCACTATTAAACACAAATGAGATAATTGGTTCCAAAATGAACGTATGAAAAATATAAAACAGCGTTTGCAGCAAAGACTAATGATTTTCTGTTTGTGTTTAAGGGCCTCTGGTGCGTGCTCAGCCACTCTACCCTTATGTTCTGTTGGCGTTGGCTTTATTTGCTCACTGATTGGGACCTCACTGACCCTACTGCTGTATTTGTAACATTATAAGAATAATACATAGGAAAAGCATTTTTTTTCTTGGTAATATATTTCTTTTCCTTTGACCTTATTAAAATCCAACATGTAGAAAAGTGTTGAAGCGGTAACCCTTCTGTTGAAGGTGACAGAACAAGTGCAGAAATGATCACAACGCATTGTTGATCCACCAACTAAAGAACTGTTTCATGTATTTTGTGTTATATGAAGTATGCACAAACAAATTTACATTTCTTTTGTTTGACAAAAACTCATTCACAGACAAATAAATGCAGCGTAATGTTTTAGGACTCCAGGGAAGTCTCACTGCCTGTTACATCTCTTATGAACAAACTCCACAGAAATTCTGATATACTTACTCACTGCTGCTACATAAAAAGTACTGTCAACACCAGTCACAGATATAGATGAAAATCTATTTGTACAATCATGTTTTACAGCTGTGTCTCAAACTGAAGTCAGGTTATAGTTACAGTGCATGAACCTGTGATGACACCAAACACAAAATTAGGGTTCTTCCACATTTTTGTATTTCTGTTGTATGAATCATATTTTGACTGTTTGCTGTCCTCACAGCACACACCTCAGGTTTCTGCACCTCAAAAAGATCTTTTGACAATGTCACCACGTGCTTGCTCATGTTAGGAATTGTTGGGTCCCTGTAAATAACATTATAAAGACTGAGTAACTGAATTGAAATATGCTTTGCATGCATGTGGCATTAAATCCCACTTAAAGTGTCTTTTTAGTAGCATTAATACTTTTTAGTGAAAATCAGCTAGAACAAAAAACAATGGGCCTCAACACTTTGCTGTAATGTGTTAGAGCTACATACAGTTCGACTCTTTTACACCTGAGAGCTGTAAGACAAAGAGCGTGTTTGACTTCATGCATGTTAAGTGTACGTCTGTGTGTTTAACACAGAAAGTCATTTGTTCCGGTCACATCGGTTGCAGTCATGTGGAAGAAAGTCGGAGATGAATGTGAAGATGTGCATATTTCTGTAAGTTAGCGAGTCATCGAGCGAGTGTGTGTGTTTCTGTGTGTGTGTGCACGCATGCTCTGACAGCAGAACAAAAGGTGTACGGCTCCATGACAAGTTGTTGACGGTTTCATACCCACTCTGGGGCCACAGTCAGTCTCCACTGGAGGAAAAAAAAAGAAGGGAGATGAACAGATGAACGGAAGGCGAGTCGAAAAACACATTATGGCATCTCCCCAAAGAGTCACAAACGCCACTGACTTGTTGTTGCACCTGACTGTGTGTGTGTGTCTTGTGCCTTTTATCATTGCTTCACTTCCTCTCAGTCAGCTTGTCAGCATCGAGGCACACACCTATCGTGTCTGTGCACACACACATTCATACCAATGTTCGCTCATCTCTTATGACCTCTTACCATCGTCTTGTGTCTGTCTTTAAATAATGTGTGTGAGTCTGTGTGGGTTTACTGCAGAGTCATGTCTCTCTTTTTCTGTCTTCCGAGGCTGCGGTGTCCCCTCTGGTTTGAAGCTTGACTTCTATACGGGGAAGAAAGGCAAGAAAGGATTGAAGGACAGATGCAGGATGTGAAAGAAGAATGATAGAACATGCTGTGGAGGTGACACAAGGCAACTCTATCTATTTATCTATAATCCAGAAAGTGTGAGCCATTTTTCCATCGAGATATAGCATCAATTTGACCAAACTCTCAGAAAATCAAATGTATCAACGTTTATGCAGATATCGGGACCTAGTTTATTCAAATAAGCAGTAGGTGGTGCTAATTTTCCATCAGTACCATTATACCGAAGCAGAAAAAGAGGGCACAGTGAGGAGATGTAACTATAAGCAGCATCATTCAATCCTCAAATGGTGGAAAAAAGGTAGAAAACATGTCTTTGTGTCACCTCTCTCTTTCTTCATTTCCATGCATTTTCCTGCCGCCGTTATCATTCTCCTCCCATCGACAAAGTGCCCTTTTCCACCTTCCACCTTCCCTCATCTGCCTCTTAATAACCCTCTTCCCCCCAGCACCTGAACTTCCCTACACACTCACTTTCCACACCTTTGAATCAGTTCAGTGCATATACTGGTTCATTTCCACTAGTACTATGCCAGTTCTTTCCAGTTTCAGCGTTGCTTTATTGTCTTGTTTTTTTTTTTTTTTTTGCTTTTGAGCTTCTGCTGCCTGAATTTGAATTTTAACCTGGACCGGAACCTAAATGTATCACTACCTGTCTGTTTCCCACAAAAAGCCTTAATCTTGCTTTAGTTCTTCTTTCCCAGCAGTCATAACAACAGGTGCCCTTTATCTGCAGAAGCTTATCATGTGTGGGCTTGGGTAGTACCTGCATGGGAGACCTCCTGGGAAAACTAAGCTTGTGCTGACAGTGGTGTTGCTGGGCCAGTAGGGGGCAGTCTTCCTTAGGGTCCAAATAAAATTCCCAATCCCCCACAGTGACGGAGACACAGGAGAACCTGTCCTTCAGATGAGATGATAAACTGAGGTCTCGGCTCTGTGGTCATTAAAGATCCCGTGGCACTTATCACAAGCAGTAAGGGGTCTCCCTGGTGTCCTGTAGAAAATCCCAATGTGGCTCTCTCCATCTGTCCACCTAACCATCCCCCATGGCTGTATGCATCACCCAGGTTGGGGCTACACAGGTTTCCTGCCTTCATCCTGATGTGGTTACTATGTAGTAACTATAAAGCTGCACTATAATTATTTCTAAGTGAATATCGGCCTTCGTTACAGCAGACATTTTGGGTGTCATAGGGGGAAAAGCAGCTGGTACAAATCAGTAAAAGGTGAAAGAGGTGTGGAGTATCTTGTACCCCACAAAGTCGCAGGGTGTTGGTGGTTGACGGTTAAAACATCCCATCGATCATCCCATGACACCTGCTCCTGACTAAAGGCTACAGCTACCGCATCATCAAGCAACTGGTGAGACCACTGATTGGTGTACAAACAACATATACAACTGTCATTTTTAGGGGAGACAGGTGACAAAAATGATGGAATGAAACCTGAATGGGGTGTTGGAGAAGGGGACATTATATAGATAGTCGAACACCGAGTCAGAGAAAGAAAACCAGACAAAGAAGCAGAGCGGGAGTAAAACATAAAGGGACGGTGAAGGATGGGAGAGGAAGAGAGGGGGAGTGAATATCAAGAGAAAGACGGAGGGTTGGAAGAGGCAAATAGGTCCACAGAGTCAAACAGATGAGAAGGGGCTTATTCTTCTTCTCGTGCCCCTGTGGCGCTCACATAAACAGGCCCAGACATCACAACTCCTGAGAAAGTTGCTGGTGGTGGATGTCCTTGCACTCTTTTTCCTCCATCCTCCCTTGTCTGTCTACCCTGTGCTTCTGCCTGTCTTCGACTAAAAAGGTGCAAGTTTGTCGCTAAAGTTTGTATTGATGCCCTTGTCCGACTTGTCTTTGTTGAGAAAGTTTTACCGTGAAACCACCCGGTGAGATTTTGATAGACGGAAGAAAGCGGCATAGTTTTTCTTCTCTCGGCCTCCCCATCTGTTGCCTCCCTATTTGCATCTCATTTTATTCTCACTTGTATTTCAGTCCTTTGAGTCAGTGACGACTTTGTGTCTATATCTGTTTCTGATATCACAGCGATATCGCTGCATTTGACTATCTGTCCCTCCTTTCCGCTGAATTTATGCATGGCAATCGTTTACCAATATTTCAGGACTGATATCACTCCAGGTGCTCTCACCTGATATCTCATCTTTTAAAGAAATACCTCTCATCCCTTCTGAATCACACAGTCTCTATTTATACTAAAAAAAACCTGCCTCAGTCAGATAGTTGCCTTTCTCTTTCAGCGGTCTATTCGAAGGTCACAGGATGGCATCATTGACCCTTGTATACTCCTTGTGATTTAACATAAAGCTTAACAGATAGGATCCGGTTTGCCAGGGCTACATTTGCAGAATGCAAATGAATATAATATTTAAAACTTTGTTTTCATTGTTATATCTTTGTGTCCACTTAGAATGAACACTTCTCTAGACGGGTTGTAGCTGCCACAGTTTGTCCGGGATAGAGGTTGCAATCTGTAGACCTAGAGATGGCACCAAATCCTACACACTAGACCTTTAACCATGCTCCTGTTTAGCGATGATGAGAAGGTAGTATTAAGTCAAGGTGAAATGAGGCAGAAATAGACCTGAAATTGCTACTACAGAAAAGGATGAAACGTGTGCCTCTTACTAAACTGATCTGATCTGCAGAACTAATTCAGCTCATGACAGTTTTCACATGGCCTGAGTACTTACAGTAGTTTTTGGATTCATGAAGCAGATCAGCTTGTTTGTATGAACTTTGAGGTTTCGCGGATGATTTAGTCCAAGTTTGATCTGATCATGGTCAATTGTTTGAGGACAGCATTCCCAAAATCACAAACAGCTTACTGGCACAATTGGCATGAAAGTCAAAGCGTGAGCCAAAATGCCATGTCGGTACTTTCAGCCTCCCTTCTGGTTTGGTTGTGTGTTTGTTGTATGTGTGTGTGTGTGTGTGTGTGTGTGTGTGTGTGTGTGTGTGTGTGTGTGTCCTGAGGGTACCATGAGATCATCATACAAAGCCTTCCCTGATCTGAGCTATTTCTGTTTTCCCCACCCGGCTTACTGGCACGGTCATCACACACAATGCAGCCAAGACGCTCAGTTTTGGACCGACATTCAGACAGGCTTTAGCGTCCATATTGTGTTGCTCCCACATGGACAAGATGGCTGCCTCCTGTTTTTTGATTGGCTGAACAAACAGAGATTGGGATCACATTCCCTCTCACTGTCCCTTCCAACTCCGCTCAACTGTTGGACGCTGTCGCGGTCATCTTCAAGTGTCATAAACAGACAGTCGGCCAGTTGGTTTTCTGACTGCCAGTGAGTGCCATTCAGCTGAAATGTTAAGACATTCTGATCTTGTGGATGTGAAACTCATTTACAAAACCCAGCTGTCAAAGTGTTTCTGTGAACTCACTGAAGAAAAATTCTAGGAAAACTGAACAGATAATTTTCAGCAAATGGAGTGTTATTTTCACTTACCTCTTGCAGTATTCAAGTGAACAGATAGCTGCCTTTATTTATTTATTTTTTCCTCTGCTACAAACATTACAGGGAGATGAGTAGAATATATTTTTAGAAGCTCAAAGCTTTTAAGGATAACTGCAAAAGAAAGTCTTAGCAGAATTACCCCTAATGTTGTCAGAACTATCAAAACCAAAAAGAAAAACTAAAATGCTGTGCATGCTAGATACCAATGAGTGACAAAAAAGTTTGTCAATTTCAAGCTCACACTGTTCAAATGACTGCACATATGTTTGAAAGAATAAAGTGTGCAATGTTGTAATGCTTTCATGGACCTCGTGGCGCAACGGTAGCGCGTCTGACTCCAGATCAGAAGGTTGCGTGTTCAAATCACGTCGTGGTCAGTGGTTTTTAAATGAATACAGGACTGCACTCACGCTGAGGTAACCCATTAAACCAATGCTCAGGGCTACTGCCTGTTGTGGAGAAAATGCTGAAGGTAAAGGTCAATGGTGAGGTCAGGAGGAAAGGAAGTGTTCAAGAGCCTCTGATGTCTCATGCTGTATTATTTATTGATGCTTGGCCAAGGAGAATTAGAGACATTCTCAAAGTACATGAGAAGTGCCTGAGTCAGGCTCACATTCTGCCCAACTCATCCTGGAGGATCGACTTTAAAGCCTGAGATAACACCACAAATACGATACGCCCAGAATTAGCCAAAGAAAATGTTTTTACCCATGCAGGTGTTATCGTCAGCATATTCTTGAGACACAGACTAGATGTGCATCAATGATTATTTCTTTAAATACTGAGTCAAATGACTTCATGCCACATTGTGACAAAACAGACTTATGAGTCAACTCTGCGACCACAAAACATTGTGGAGTGTTAAGCAGCCAAAGAGAAGATAGTTGACTTGGTGGAGACCAACACGTGTATGTGTGAACTGACAGTTAATGTAATTGTTGTATATCTATATCAAATGAAAGATGCAGATTAAATCATGGATGTAAATGATGCTGGTTTCAAATGATCCCAAAATAATCGTTTGCAAATGTCTGACGATGAATGAAATGCAATCACAACATGTATCAGGCCTCCAGGACACGCAGTGTGTTTTAGTGACAAACAGTGAACGTAAACATAACAACAAAACTCCACAGGGTGTAATTTTCTTGTCTTCAAGCTTAATTATTCCATCAGTCTCCAGGTACAGCAGTTTTTTTTAGCTAAGCAGTTAGGCCTGAACAAAAGCAAATGATGCTCAGAAAACCAGCTGGTGTTTAACTAGTCCATTCATTTACCAGCCCAGCAGTCAGTCCACCCCTCTGATAGGCAGTTCAGACACACGTTCATCCACTGAAGGATGATTTTCCGTCCGTCTTTTGTTTTATCTAGTCAATCCAAAGTCAGTCTAACTGACAAATGCATCTACCCAACTACTGACCATCCATCCGGCCACTTAGACCATCAGCCACCAAAAGACCAAGGGGGCTGACAGACTCTGAACTGACTAGAGGGCTACAGATTAACAAGAAATCCAGCAATCTCTGATCCCTTTTTTGTATGTGTGTGAGTGTGTTTGTGTGATCCCCGGGTTTGGTATCATTTGACAGACAGCCAATGATCCTAGAGAGGGGGAGTGGGAGCCAGAGAACATGTGGATGCAGAGATAACAGTTGCTGAGATACTGCAAAGAGGCAAGAACTCCTATTGGAATTACAAGGGCTGCGAGTGAGTTTGTGGATACAATCCTGTTTGTGTATGTGTGCTTCGCAACGGGGGTGTGAGGAGAGTGATTACGGCTAAAGCTAAGAGCGAAGTGAGGCCCCGAGTTCTCCCTCCCGCTGTGTCGTTCACATGGGAAATTACAGTCAAACAGATGTAAACGCTCAGAACAAGGGGAAGACAGTCGCCTCCATCAAGAAAAGACAGACATCATAGCATCTGAGGAAGTTACTGTTGAGTTTGTTGGTGTTCAACTGGAGTATGCTCAGCAACAGACTCAGGAAAAGTGACTCACATCACACAACAGGAGGTCATCCTCTTCCTGTCAACAAATCCATACTGTGAAAACTATTTTACAGTTGTGAGAAGCTACTGTCAGGCTCTCTGTCCTTCTTTAGATATTATTACCACTGGATAGTTGCAACAAACTCCAGTAGACGATGCTCTTTTGACTGGAGAGTGACTGGCTGTCATTTTACTCTTAGCTTATGGTTTGAGGAGTGGCATGGTGCTGCCTCACAGCAACAACCGAACCCTGGCTGGGGCTTCCTCCCGCGGTTCAAAGACATGCAGGTTAACTGGCGACTCTGCACGGCCCACAGGTGTGAATGCGAGTGGTTTCTATGTGTTGGCTGTAAAGAACTGGCGACCTGTCCAGGGTGCACCCCGCCTCTCGCCCAGTGCCAACTGGGATAATAAAAAGCATCTCTCTAAAAGCATCTTAAACCTGTAATCATTGCACCTGCTTTTACAGATTTCTTTTGAGGCCATTCCTCGACACTTAAACTGAAGGTTTATCGCATCTCCCTGTGCACATACAGGTGGGTATTACTGTAAACTTTGGAGCAATTACATTCATCATGATGGCAATTTACTAGCAAGGACCACACCATCAACAAGACACGTTTGATGATTTATCAATGAAATGAAAAGATGGTGAGTGAAGTTTAAACTCTGGGTCTTCTTTGGTCTGTTGCTCCGTTTAGAGGAAGCTCTGGTGACGTTTCACTGCTGTGGTCTGGGGTCTGCTGCTGTTCATCCAGCCCATTCAGCATGTTTTACAGCCATAGTGGATTATCGCTCTATAGTGACTCCATTCATTGATGTGTCTGCGCTGCCTTGCTGAAGTTCACGCCTCTGTGCGACATGATGAGCAGCTCAAAGGGAACTGAGTGTGTGTGTGTGTGTGTGTGTGTGTTTGTGTTTGTGTCCTCGGTGCAAGTGAATTAAATCTCTCAATCCTGACAGTTCAGTTAGTTAACGTGAGCCGTGCTGGCCTGCCTTAATTAAAGAAAGCAGACTTGTGGTGTAAGAGGGCCATTTTCTCCTTCTATTCTAATGCCACTTCCTATTAAGGTGTGACTGTGTGCATGAGAGGCCAGTAATTACAGGGACTCACTATGAAACGCTTGTCTTGCTGACCACAGTGCCTTATCTATACACTTTAGTTGATCTTTTAAATTAAACTGTGTTATATCAACTGTGAAGTGTTGGAATTTGCGGGCCGACATCCTCGGAATGATTCACAGCTCCAGCTTTCTCTGCACATGTCCGTGTGTGTTTGTGTGTGTCCTTGCATGTTTATTTGCATACATTTGCATCCAGGGGTGTAGCCCAGTTTTAATCCTGTCAAAATATGCGTGTGTGTGTGTGTGTGATAAACACCCGGACATGAACTAGGTTATCATCTCTGATTTGTGCAACCTTCTCAGGTGTATTTACAGGACACATGTGCATGTAGGACAAAGGCGGGTAAGTAATGGTGTGCGTATGTGAGAGCCCAGAATGTGTAATTACGTGGGAATGTATAATTACGTGTAGGGGGAGACCGCGTGGAGGTGAGAATAACATCTGCAGATTGGCTTCAGGACACTAGAGGAGACGTTTACATTATGATAATGAGGTCTGTGCGTAGGGTAAACGGGGCTCCGTGTGCACGTGCGTGCCTTGATGTGTTCATGCGTGTGCCTTGGGGTGGCTTTCACATGGATTGTGTGCTAATAAACCAAAATGAAGCTCATAATTGCTCTATTTTTAGCAGCACCAGCCAATCGGAGCATATTAAATACACGTCAAAACCAAATTGAGAATGCTACCCTTCAAAAAGAGGATCTTTGAAGAACTATGTTGATCACACGTGTCCAGTGCTATATGTCGCCTGTACTCCAGTATCTGTCCAAACTATGACAAGTCATTTTTCAAGTATTTGCAGGAGTTTGTCTTGCTGATGTTTTCCTGATAAATGATAATAAGTTGCTGATGACTCATCCTGCACTCGGGGGTGGATACTAATTTTACATCCAATTAAATGTTTATGACTCCACCGGAGCAGCGTTCTGTTTTATGTTGTCTACGAGCGATTCTGAGGGCTGCGACCTGCATCTCCAGCCGGGTCTCACTGATAGAAAAGCACAACTTTATTTAATGATTTCGATGAAACTGATTTTATATCTTTAATACAGAATATATCGGCTGGTTTTCCTTCTGATCTCATACTGATGTTGAATCAACCCTGTGATTTACAGTTTCCCAGATAGCTTCAGCCTAACGACTTGCTCAGGTAGCCAGCTAATTATCTGCTACTAACTGAATATGGCATCAGTGGGCAACAGAACCGGACTCACCAGACCAGACCGGGTTTGATTACAGCCTCCAAGACCAGGAGGCCAAGACCACCATAATGTCAGATCGATCGTATCGATGTGACCTGCAAGCTTCTGATGGAAATATTGCTCAGCCCCAGGATACGAACCCGATGTACTGAACAGACGTGCACACAACTTTGCCTCAAATACCTCCATCAGACTGGCATCTGTTCCTGCCCGCTCACTTCTTTACAAACAAGATGTTTATATTAATATCCAACTTGTTAACTATACTCTGTCAAACTTCACAAAGGTCTGGTCTTCAGCAGAAATGTATTTAGATTAATTAATGTATTTTATTGGTTTTGTTGTTTATTCTCTAAGTTCATCTAAATCCTGGTGCTGCAGCTGTTCATCATCTCTGTAGAGAGTGAGCAGAGCTTTCACTTCTGTAAACCTGGACACCAAGAGGTCAGAGGTCAAACCCGGCACCACGGACTGTTAAATTTATAACAACACTTTTCAAATCTGCTGACACCCAAAGCGCCTCGCAGCACATGCCGACATTCACCCATTCACACACACGTTCATACACCGAGGCAGAGGCTGCCACGCAAGCTGCCGACTGTTCATCAGAAGCTGTTAGGGGTCAGTGTCTCACTCAAGGACGCTGTCTCTGAAGAGCTTTATATCTCCAAAAACAACGTTAATACTGTACGTTACCTTCCTCGAGTGCTCAAGGGTACACATGGCAGCGTGAGCTCCTGTCATCTTCGGGCCACCGTGTCACCCCACACAGCAGGCTTGGGGGTGTTCGAACATGGCTACTTCTCCCATACTAATGCAGGATAAACACAGGATGGGGCACAGCTGTTATTGTTAGAATCCCGGCTCCAGAGAGAGACTTTAACTGTGGAGGAGCTGAGACATCGGGGAGTGATGTTAAGTGTAAGAGAGGCTTAAACTCATTGTCTCGCTCCCATTGGAAATACAGGGGTTAAGACTGAGTGGACCGTGTCCAATCCACACTGTGATGGACTGCAGCAGCAGAATTTCAATTGTGCCCAATTTCCATTTTGTCCCTCCATCTCTATCCCTCTCTCTCTCTCTTTAGCTATTTCCACTTTTTTTTTTCTGTCTCCCGTTTTGCATTTTTCCCTTTTCTTTCTTTTTTTTTTTTTTTTTTTTCATGCCACCACACTCTTCTCTGTCCATCTTCCCTCCATCCTCTGGGCTCTTTGTGTAAATTTCCGAATATTCCAGAGAGCAGGATTGAGCTGGCATGAAATGGGATTAGCAAAAGAGACAATTTTCAGTACAAAATCGCTCCCTCTTCACTGCTCTGTTCTGTCAAAGCCAACAGTTTCCTCTGTGTGTTCTGTTTCTTCCTCCCTCCTTTCTTCATTTTCTCAGACAGCCGCACTATATCTTACAGTAATGATTGGCTGCCCGCACGTCTGTCGTTTACTTCAAACATGAAAAACACAGGTTTGAGCGCTGGAATTACATGCCATCACTATGTCAGATTCACTCTGGGGGAGCCAGTGCTAATTTTCTTTGGAAATGGTCTCATACTATAGTCCTCTGTCTACTTTCTCCAACCCTTTTCTCCTTCCCTCCGGTCTGATCCAGCAGGCCTTCCTCATCACCCCAGCTCATTAACAAGCTAATCAATTGGCAGGTATTAACTCTGTGTGATTTCTAATGCTAAGTGGAAGATTAACAACCTGATTGTGGAATTTAAAAGGAAAATAATGAAGTGGTGATGTGCACAGCAATGTGGCTATATTGTTTCTGTCATGTGGAGGCAGTTTGCCTCCTCACTTCCCTGTGTTTTTCCAATCATGTTCCCCCTTGTGTGTCTGTTTGTCTGCTCTGTGTGGGTGTGTGTGTGTCACTAGGCATGGTCATCACTTACCCTCTCACCTGCCTCATCACCTCATCCCCATTTACAATCAACTACTACAGCGGTAATCTTAAACTCATTGTTCATCTTAACAGTTTCTATTTTTTCTGTTTTTGTCTTGCAATTTAATGTGTCATAATTACGTGCAATTTGCAGGAGGAGAGACATTCTGACATTGTAATAATGCTGACTGTAATTTCAGCTTTCTGCTGTCTTAATGTGCATCATTAAATATTCTAATAACCTGTGCTGCAGACGACAGTGAGCAGCTACATTATATATGAAAATACCAGTGTAATTATGTCAACTTTAATAGTGCCATTATCCATTTGTGACTACAGAAAATAAATGGAAATTAGTTTGTTTTTTCCCTCCTGCAAAACATGACATTGTTTTGGTGGTTGTCCTTCACAGTATTAGCTTGAACCAATTATTTCGAGGTTTATCCTGCTCTAACCTCCGCTCCATTTGTTTCCCTGGTTTTATCCTCTCATTTTCTGTGGAAGTTGACTTACAGCGGCTCATTCCATGGAAAGTTCAATCCACCAATTATTTCAGTTGAGACAAACAAACAAACAAAAAAAAAAGCTTTTTTTGTCTGGAGGTGTGTAGATTGGGCAGAGAAACGTATAGCATCCTATAAAGTAGCTGACGGTGGAGCTACACACACAAACGCAGAACCTTCCAACATAACCGCATCAGTACAACTAATGTAATGAAAAGATCCCAAGTCAATACTGTTTTCTCAGCCGGTTCTCTCTCCTATTTTTATCAATGATAACTATATCCATGATAACACAGAGACTCTAAGGTGACATAATGAGACACACCAGTGTCGTTAGGGTTAGAGTAACCTTCACCCTATGTTTCATGATTGCATCAAGTTAGCTAACTGGCTAGCTAGCTGCAGCTGTTTCTGGCACAGCTGTGCAGAGGTATAGAACCAGGCTGGAGAAAAACATTCCTTCGCTATACATTTGTAGAAGTCTTGCACTGAAAATACACCTCGGACAGTGATGTAGTAAATCTTAACTGCTGCACAATGGAGACTGAAAATTAGCTGTCTGCTTAAACCTAAAAATGTTATTGCATATGAGCTTACATGCTGTCCACTCCCAAATTAGTGATGCCACCACAAGTGCTTCCTGTCAGCTGCAACACCTGTAAAATGTGAGGAGGAAGGCAGAGGAAGGTGTCGCCGCACTGACTGCAAGTACTTCAGCTTACACAGTGCCAAACACAAGTCTGCTCTACAGTCTCGCCGCGCCCAAATTATAGAAATTACAAATCACCGGAGATCATGCAGCCCACTAAATAAACTCAATATGTTTATTGATTCTAATGGTAAAACGCAGACAGCAATTCTGCTGACGTTTCAGATCCAAACCACCGTTGTTAGTGTGAAATATACCACACTCGAGATGTTCTCACCACATTTAATTAGATTTTAGATCGCACTTAAAATTCGCCAAAACATTCCTTTACCAAGACACACTGGTTTTACAGCACCACTTTGTCTCTGAGAGGTGAAGTGCTGTTCAGCGCGTTGATGTATGGGACTGCAGGGAGTTCTGCTCTGAGTTCATTACTATGACTTATACTGTGAAAAGATCCGTTCTCTGCTCTAATGGACATTCCACTTGAATTACACTGGCTCACTGCTCTACAGTAAATACTCCCTAATACCTGAGCTGTATGTATGTGTGTGTGTGTGTGTGTGTGCGTGTGTGTGTGTTTGTTTGAGCCAGGAAGATGTTCTCCAGTATGCATACTAAATTCTGACTGACAGGTCAATATATGGCTGCAGAAATATTAGCTGCCATAATGACAAATAGGTTTTTGCATGCTTGTGTGTGCGCTGATGTAGCCACGTGCACGCAGGAGTAAACGTGAGAGCTTTTGTTGGTACATGTGTTTGACGGTGAATTCTGCTCATTAATATAATCGAGTTCACGCGGTGGGTGAGAATGTGGAATCTCCACGTCAGTCCTGTCACACGTGGAGTGTGAAGGCTCCTTTTTTTAATCAGCGGCACTGCAGAAGCATTTTGCATTTACTGCTGGTGAAATGTACAGCACATATGGGAAACAAATTAAATCCTGTAATATTTTCACCCCATTACTCCATTCAAACTCCAACTCCCCATTTCCAGTCAAATACAACTTCTTGGATGAATAATTATCACCTCTGCTGCTAATTTAACCATGCTGTTATTTACCATATTCATATCCATATGTATGGACTGCAACACAGGTGTTAGCTAGTATAGCACTGTTACAAACAGACTGACATTAATATTCACATACACACAATATCGGCTATGTCTGTGTGTGATAATCAACTATCATGATGACTCTCATGGATGAAACAGAAGCTATGTGTCAGGTGAGTGGAATGACCTTTTACAATGCTTGAGAAAAGGTTGTCAAGCCCAGTCTCGAGACTACTTTTTGAAGGTCTCAGTCTAGTCTTGGAGTTTATTTTTCCTCTGTCTTATATCAGTCTTGGACAAAGAGGACTTGCAACCAGCAGTATGTAAAATCCACCAATATACTGAGAGAGACCTCACCCAAAGAGAGCTTAGCAACATATTGTCTGGTCTTAGTTTGGTCTTGACCGAGTCTCGGTGTGGTCATACGTATGAATGTGAACGTTTCCATTTCTACCAGCACCATGTCACTAGTCCACTTCATCAGTGTGTGCAGTAATGTGAAAGAATCATTGCAAACTTTGGTGTGTGGGTGTGTTTCTGAGTCTGGCACTAACTGTAAATAGAGCATCAGGGTTTGATCACTGTAAAAGTGTTTTATTCTGTTTAATAAATGCTAATGACGTGATTGTAGCTATAATGTGTCCATTATATGTCTGTTCATATTCAGTCGTGTCCACTGGCATCCTCACACACCAGGTGCTGAGATGGGTTATGGATATGATTTTTTTTTTTCTTTATTGTGAGCATCAGGGAGGCAGTAAAGAACTCACTTATTGTTCTGGCATAAAAAGTTCCATTTGAAAGCAGACTGCAATCTATTTTGGTGCAGCATCATTAAAAGCACATCAGAGCATTAGCAAAGGCCTAAATGAAGACAAAACTATGTTCAAAGTCTGTTGTTTTGAATGACAACTTGCTGCGTTGAATTCCTTCTACAGAAACCAAACAGTACGGAGAAGAATCTTGTAGTGAATTGAAGCTGAATTAAATAGATACTGATGACTTCTTAAACTCATTTAAAACTAGTCTAAGCCAAAGTTTTATAAAGTTTTGACTTAAGTAAGCAAGTATCCGCATAGAGCCTGAAACATTTTAGCTTACTATTATTTCTGTATTAACTATGGACAACAGGAAACACGGACATGATATCTGTGACGCGCCATAGGTTTCTGAATAGCCATTGTGAAGGGCAATAAATATTCAGCCTCAGCACAGTTGTCATGAATGGAGAAATTCGGTATAGTGACTGCTGTGAAGTTGGGCACTTTAATATGGGGACCTATGGAGACTGACTTGTTTTGTAGCCAGGCTCATTTGGCTGTTCAAGGACCTGCAGCAACAGATGTTGCCGCTTGGTATAAAAAAATTTAATGCTTGCTCAAAAAGGAGGAAAATTTGAAGTTGTTCTCAAATTTCACACAAGCGACAACACGATTGTGGAGCAGCGCACTTCCACGGCAGACTGAAGAGACAAAAGCACGGAAATAAGGCAGAAAGGAGATGCAGCGTGGTGTGACGCTACTTTTCATCTGTTCCAGATGACACAGCCAGATGCACTATTCATGACATGAAATTGCTATAAAACAGACACACAAGTCACCCCTTTAAACATTTAAACACAACACGGGAGGTTCGTTATTGTATCAAATTGAAAAAGTTTGGCATCCACCATATTGTGCATCAACAGTTCTGTTATGGGTACACGCTGGAGGTATTAAGGCCAGAAGGTGAAGCTATTAAGAATAATAAAGTCTGGGGAGAGTTAGTATTACAGCCTCCGTGCTTCTGCCTATAGGATAGCTGAATTTAAATGGAGAGCGTGTCCAAGTAAAACCACAGAATTTGAAATGGTTCATACTGCACTGGAGATAATGTATGCATCACTTGGCCAACCGAAGCCTTAATTTAATTGTGACGTTGCTCAAACTAATTAAAAAAAAAAAGAAAAAAAAAAAGGAAAAAGTCTTTCACTAACTGAATTATCTTGTCAGGCCCACAGCTGGCAGCCACTGTCAACACACCTGCAGTGGAATAAGAGACCTCCTTGGTTGGTGAGCAGATGGAAAATTATATCATCGCCAATGTAAACATTACACAACATTATCAAGGGACGAAACGCTGTCATCATCATGCTGACATCAGAGCAATTTCTGCTACCTGAATATCATCTGCAGTTTTTCTTTAGATCTGAAGTATCTTCAGGTATTTTCAAATGCTCAGCCTTAGCTTGACTTCTATTCCCCGATCCTGATCATGAGTTTGAAAGTTTGTGTTCATATTAATGATAACTGTTTAGTTTTTATTCATGCCATAAGTAGTCATCTTGTTATCTTGGTGTGACCTCTTATTCTGGTTTTCTTCTGTCCTGAGAGTCGAATTCAATTTGATTTTATTTATATCACACCAAATCATAACATGGCACTCTCCATATAGAGCAGGTCTAGACTGTAGACTCTTTCTAATATTATTTACAGAGACTTGGAGACATGGTGAGAAGCCATCTGCCCCGACCAAGGCTGGTGCCAGTGAACGGTTCTATCAGGAACCAATTAAACCAAGTTACATTACTAGTAGTAATGTAATGCAGCAAAGGCAGGACCTCACTGGTAACCCATGAAAATAATTTCATAAACAACATCAACATCAACATTTAGTCGTGAAATCAAAAATAGATAAGGTATGAAAAAATATAAAAATACATGGTGTGAAAACTGTCTAAAGTGTCAATAGTTGCCAAGTGGCACACTGCCCCCCACCTCTTGTGCTTTTTCTTTTATATATAGTACACACACACACACACACACACACACACACAGAAAATGTGCCCTTTGAGAAACAGCAGTAATTCAAAGTTGTTAAGATACTGATCTGTCTCAGGGTGGCAAGACAGCAGGCTACAAAACACAGTCTGACCCTGTGAGTGTGTGTGTGTGTGTGTGTGTGGTCACGCTGTATGTCGGAGAGATAGTATATGAATTTCTGAAAAAAGAAAAAGAAAAAAAGAAACAGATAATGTTTTGCTGTGTGTTACGTGTCTGTGCCTACACGTACGTGTTTAGGTGTGTGTGTGTGTGTGTGTGTTTAGGCTATTAACATGGCAGTCAGTGTGTGACAAAGATGGATGTGGTGGGCTTTCTGCGATCAAATCACAGTGAGAGATGGAGAGTCAGAGTGGTACGTATTATTTGCAGAGTTTGTAGGAGTATAGAATAAATGCATTAGTTTGTGCGTCCTTGGTAGCTCTAGCGATTTTTTACCTTTTTCACAAGGGCATATTTTGCTGGTTGTTGTGACAGCGCGAAGGACCACTGCAACAATCTAGGGACTACATAATTCAACTTTCCAAACTTTAAACTACATTTTCTGGTGAATTCAATTACTGGTGAATGGAAGACCTCATGTGCCCTTTTCCCTTTGCCTGTCAATGTAATGCATTTTTCATTTTTTTTATTATAAGTTTGATCTTGCTTTTATGTGTTGTATGTTGTGCTATGACTGTTGATGTTTCACAAGCGGTATTATTGCACATTATGGTTACTGAAACACTGAATGTGGCACAAACTGCTGTGTGTGGGTGCCTGGGGAAATATATTGTATATATGTAAAATTGTATTGCCTATCATTTACCACTTAATTTCTAAGAGGTGTTTGAATTGCTACGATGCTAAAAGGGCATACAATAGTTAAAGGATCCATTCATGGTGTCCTGCCAATATCTGATCACATTGTATAAATATGTATGCTTCATAAACCATTTCATAAGAGATAAGAGGGACTTGTTATAGTTAACTTGATGTGCTCTCTCACCTCACCCTTCAACTGTGGGTCAATCAGAGTGAAGGCAGTGTTGGCCTTGTGTTGTCATGTCTGACATGTAGATTATTAAAGACATGACATGATGAGAGGAGGGAGGCAAAAAAATCTGGATTGGTCAGGAGACAATCAGACGAGGTAAACTAATCCAGAGGGGAGCAGAAGAATGACCTGGAGCACCGAGGCAACATAGATGATCTGTCCTCTACATATGATGAGTCTGACTATGAATGAGGAGCAGCTGTGTGGGCAGGTGGCCGGGTCAGCTGATGAGATGAGGAGAGGAAACCCAATAGTGACGGCTGGCAGGATAGACAGCAGGTCTGGAACAAAATGAGGGGTCAGTGTGAACAACGTTGAGATGAATCGGATGAACAAAAGGCAGAGGAGGAAGAGGTTACATTTGAGTCAGATAGAGGGGAATCCCCTCCAGAGCATGAACTAAAGTGATCACCTTAGACAAAAGGAGCATTTTGATAAAGAAATGAGCATTTACATCAGCTTGTCTTAACAGAAGGACTGCCAGTATTCTTGCAATGAGGGCTGCAACTGTCAGACCATCATCTGTATTTGCATAGAATTTTACTGTTTATGTTCACAAGCAGTGATTTAACTGGAAAAAAAGTATCATCACCATACTTACAACATATGTTGTCAGTTATTGTATATGTACTGTATATATGTCAGCTGTCAAAGGCGCAGAAGCAGCTGTTTGCGCTTGCAAAGTGACCAAAGATGTCACAGTTCTTCATGTTTGTGTTCTGCTTGTTCAGCAGATGACAAACTGATGGTTCCCTTTTGCTACAGTTACTGATAATGGGCATCGTTGCCATTGACTGCAGGATATATACAGTATATCAGGTGTTTCATTACCTTCACTGCTGTTACAACATCTGAAGGTGAAGCCTTGAACAGGTAGAAGTCTGAGGTGTTTTTCAAAGCGCCGCCCAAACTTTGAATAATTCCTTTCATGAGAGAAACCTCTGCAAACATGAAGAAAACGGTTCCATCATTTCCAGTTAAGCACAAAGCAATCAAATCCTCAGCATGCTCCAGCAACTTACGATCGCACCTCCATGAGGTTGTCTTTGTTTAAAATACATTCATACTATTAAAGGCTACTTTTTTAGCATATGAGATATGTTTATGAATGTGTAACATCTTGGACCAAAAGGCTCTTTAATAAAAGCTTTATACAGGTCATTGTGTGTGTGTGTGTGTTTGTTTCTGCTTCCCTCTGTTTGCTGATAGTCACCCCTAATCTAAGCGGCAGAGTTGAATGTGATGCAGAGAGTGCAATATTAAAAGAGAAAATGAGAGTGTGAACAAGAGAGAGAAGCCAATACTACAGAAGTACTCGTGTTCCTTGTGGCAAGACAAAAGTGTTTCTATTGATCCATTACTCCAAAATGTCACTAATCTCTTTACCCTATAGTCAGCATGAAGTAAAGGAGAAAGACTGGACAAGAAAAGAGAATGAATTTGCCTGCATAAGCTGCACATAAGTACAATTCAATTTCCAAGTGCCCCTATTTGTCTGAGTGGATTTCTCAGGTGGAGAAATAAAAAGTGTTTCAGGATTCGGTTCCTCAAAAGGGTTAGTGAATGGAGCTAGTTAAGATGTCCTCCTGTGACTGAAAGCTTGATCTTGGTTATGTGATTGTTCAAGGGGAGTATAAAGCATGAAAAGTGGCAAATTATTACAAGCTCCAGCAAATGAAGCTGGTCATTTTAGCATAACAGGAGGGCATAGAACAAGGGGCAAACTGAAGTTGTTGTTGGATTTAGGCCCATGGTGAATGGTCCCTGCTTTATTCAGTATCCATTAATTTCTATTCTATTGTACATCTGACTGTAGTGGGCTCAGTGCCCACATTCATCACAGAGAATGTGGGCACTGAGCCCACTACCTCTAACATGCTAAGCAAAGCACACTACCATTTGAGCTAATTCCCCCATAGGCTCTAAAAAAACATGGTGACACATTGGGTTCAACTAGAGCTGCGTTTTATGATAACAAGCTTGATTATCACCATGGAAACCACACACCAGAGATGAGGTGGCCGAGTGGTTAAGGCGATGGACTGCTAATCCATTGTGCTCTGCACGCGTGGGTTCGAATCCCATCCTCGTCGTTTGTGTATTTGTTCTTGTTTACAGAATTGTGGAAAAACTGTGTGAGAGAAAAGGAAATCCATGAATGGAAATGCATTTCAGTCATCATAAATAGACCCATATAGCTTTTTGTATGAAAGCTTCAAGTGTGACTGGGTGTCGTGGGGATTGTGGGTTATTGTTTCCAACCATCCATCAACCACCTACTGCAGCCACATCACGCCAAGAGATTCTGTAACACGTCTCCCTGTTTAAATGATCATGCCGAGAATACAAATCCACAGCGTTATCATATGAGTGTGTGGGATCGGTGCCTCTTTGTGTATTCATGTGCATGTAGCTCCTACCATCAGGTCTAGCAGATGTTTAGCTGCTGGTGAAGATGACTATCACCCAGCATGATAATAAGGTCACGTCAAGGAGCGTTTGGATGCAGATGTCTACAAGCTGTGTTTGTGTGTGCTGGTGTCAACCCGAGCTTTGCCAAGTGTAAAAACTGACATTCATGCAGTCCACCTTGCAGAGCAAGGCGAGACACACACATACAGAAACACCACGCATGCTCACATAAACAATACTCACACGCTCACACTGAAACACACAAATTCACACAGAGATGGCAAAAGCCTTCAGGGTTGTAGATCCATATGGTAGCGATGGTAGGAGACAATTGTTGAAGGGATTTTGAAGGCCTGTATCCGAGTCCCTGTTTGCTTCTCCGCTGTGTAACATATGCTGTACACACACTGTCTACTCGGTTAACTGTGTCAAATCACTCCTCTGTGCTGGAATTTCAACAAAATGCAACAAACTGGCACAGACAAATGAATGAGTCAAGTGTTCAATATTGCAGTAGCTATTACATAGTAAAAACTGCATTGGGCTGCAATTAGTGATCCTATTATTAGAGGGCATGTCACAGATTTGAATGGGCTCTCATTGTGACAACCTGAAAAGATATTTGTCATGGTGATATTATTCAAGATTATGAATTTGAAATTAAATCAATTAAAAATTTATGTTTCCTCTCCCTGCAAACCTTTGAAATCTCAATCCTACTGGGGTATTTTAAGACCCCAGAGGTACAAAATTTGGTCATATATTTCAGGTTTATTTTAATATTCCAATTTGTCAATCAATCAGCTCTAATGACTTCATATCCATGCCTTCAGGTTTTTAATGTGTGCCTTTTAAAAATATCAGTAATACTAAATGTTCCACCATGTTCACCAGTCGCTCATCTTGTCAGTCTACTGGTTGGTGCTAAGTAAGCCTACCTTCCTGTGAGGGGCATTACGATGGCAGTGGGAGCTTTCACATTTCAACGTCATTGTTTTGTAATTTTCTTAAAATGATAAACCCAACAAACCTCCAAAACCTCTGATTTATGAGGACTCTTGGGTATGACAAGCAATCCCAAAAGTGACAAAAAAGGACATCAACTCTAATTAATATTCTTTAAGGGTTGCTTAGATCTTTACTGACCCATGCTGCATGGCCATTAAATAGTGATTCTCGCCCATCTGCGTCAATAAAAGGCCGAAATAAATTGGTCCAGGCTGTAGTTTAAGAGGTGGACTTAAAAATAATGGTCTAAATTGTTTATATATTTAAATTTAATTACATATTCACAAAAAAAAGAGCCAAAGTACAAGCTTGCCAAGCCTTTTAAACTAAATTCAAATCTTCACACTGATGAGAACTCATTTGCTTCTTAATAACCAACACTTTTGATTCAGGGTCGTGAAAGGTCGCATTAATTGTGAAGCGATGCACTAATGGTTCAACAGTCGCCTGAAAACAGAAAGTGCCACCATTACTATCTCATCAGGTGTCTTGTTATTATTTTCCAATTGTTTTTGTTCTGTACTGAAATTATTGATTTGCTATTCGGAATATTAAAATAAAAAGTGAATGTTTTCATTTAAATGACTGACTTAGACATTTTAATTTAAATTGGCAGCCTCTTGTTAATGTTTTTAGATACCACTGAGCTTTTAGTGCTTGTGTTTGTTTGTGTGTGTGTGTGTGTGTGTGTGTGTGTGTGTGTGCACTGTTCTGTTGTCACCACCAATCTCATTAATATCCCTTTGAGTGCTGGTGAAGGACTTGAGCCTTCTGAGATTTCCCATAGCAAGTCATCAATTAGTATCACACACATTACATCAGCCCCCCCCCCACACACACAGGGCTAAACATGTCCGCATATATACACACACTTGAATACACTTGAGTGAATCCATATCTAGATATCAATTAGGAACAAACACCATTCGGTACACTGCATGCAGCATGTCAATTATCACCAAGGACACTACAGTTGGCCTGATGAAGACATCAATTAACTTTGAACGCTGTGGTTACGGTTGTCAGCGGTGGTTAGTGGGAAAAGCGATCTGAATCACATGCGACGATTGTGGAGACTGTACTACTACTGTAATCCTTCACGGTGAAGGAGGTCTTGTTTTAGAGAGAATAGGCCCTCTTTTGCTTTAATAAGGTCAATTCAAATAATTATACCTGACAATGCAAATGCAGGTTTCACAGAGATCCAGCTTCACCACTTTAGCAACAAATGAGCGAAACATAGTGAGTTTTTGGTAAGTGGAGGGATGGTGGAGAAGTGGATTAGGCTGTGGGAGTGGTATGAAAAGTTTCTATGGAAATGCTAATACCTTTATTTGTAGTGAAACTAGGTCACCATCTTGAATCCGGGCTGACTCATCCTCCCCAAAAGTTTTCAGAGCCACATTTGATGCATGTGGAAACCTAACCCCCCGCAGTAAAGGTTCATCAATTTTAGTTAGCTTTCTCGCTAAAATGCTTTAGCTTACAAAAGCTTTCAGAGAGATGCTTTAGCAGTATACAGTAGTTAACTAAAGCAGCATAGTTTTATAAAGAAAGTTAGCTACAGCATGTGGCTATAGCCACAAAAATATCTATTTTTGTAGGTACAGATGTTCTCAGTTCAGCTGGCTTATTGCGTAAACAGTTCAGTAATCAAACCCTTGACTAAAAGCCGAGGCCCCGGACACACTTGAACAAGACCAACTTTCATACACGCACTAGGAAAATTGCGTAAGAAACTCAGAATTGATGCATTCAGTTATATTTTTGACTTGTCTGATAACGTTAAACTACCTTTGGTCATATTCAAGGCTCCGTACCTACACAGGGTAAGTGTTTGACATTCAAAACTCAGCATCCTTTTAAAAGGGAAGTGACAATGCACTTTATGCTCTGAGCACTTCTGCAGTGACTCCCTGTACTTTTTAATGAAAGTTTCATGCTCTTGTCTCTCTGCTGGCGTCCACATTTATTCTGTCTCATGTGCAACATGCTGTTCTATGCCATAATCTAACCCACTGTATAAATGATTGCTCTACATGTAGGATTTCATTATAGAGTCATTCTAATGACTATACTTAGCTGTGTCCATGTGCACTTTCTATAGTAGGTATAATCTGCTTTCCATTTGCATTTTCCATTATTTCCCATGTCTGACACTTTTAAAGTGTTACTTACTAGTCCACCATGCAAATTGCTTAAGCACCGCAGATGAAAGCCCAAAGCAGATCTGTGCTTCTCTTGCTGCACTGATAGTCATGTTTTTTTTTCCTGCAATAAAATGTAGCCAGACATCGCAGTTGATTGGGAAATGAAAAGCATGACAGGCTTTTACAGTAAATTTCAAGGTAAGACTCGCGGTGCCTCTGTGGATGTCTCTGGACTGAATTTCTTTTTAATTTCACAAGAGCCAAAGCAGGGCCAGCTGAATGGAAATGTCTCAGCTTTTGAAATAATCCTCGTAGACTTGTTGTATCCATGCTAAATTTAGCTTCTCAAGTGTTCAGATTTCTGTCACATCTGATACAAATAGGGATGAGAAAATACCCACACACTGGAGTTTTGTTTTGGAACATACCAATTTTTGCTGAGGCACTAAAATTGCTTTTACACCAATCCTCGGGTCCACAACCAACTCTGGTGCAAACCAAACAACTGGACTTGAAAATATGTGCCTCCAGACATTTTTTTTTCTGATGATACTGCATTGTTTAGTAATACACTTTTTAAAGGTCTGAAGTCTTACTAATATATGCCAGATGGGCATGTGAGCATATATATGACATCATTGCAGAATGGGATCACTGCTTTAATGATGTGTTTTCTTGCTGTGTTAGGGTGGCTGAATGAGTCACCTTTATATACGAAGTGGCATTGTTGGCAGTGACCACATGGGTCATGTCCAGATGGTCAGAGCTGACGAAATGTGCAAGATAGGGAAGGTCTGAAGTGCTGGTTCGAGGATACATACTGTATCAACAGTATACAATGTATATATGAGTATGAATAACGGTATTAACAAAATGTCAGTTTCAATTTTCTCCATCCTTGGATTCCTTGATTCCTCATCAGAGCGGCAATTCCATCTGATGATATTAGTGGCCAAGGAGCAGAGAGTTTCTTTCCACAGGTTTGTGGTATGGATTGCTTTTTCGGCTGTTGTTCTCCTTTAATACCAGTATGTCAAAACAAGTAGAACTGAACTGCAGGTCTTTGTTTTTCGAGTCACTAAAATTGTGGAATTTCTGCAACAGTAGAGTCTCTGGTTGTGCCCATACAAAAGAAAACTGTTTCTAAATACCTTTGAGATGTATTGGATGTTGGGATTTGCCTGGTGTTGGATGTCAGTTCTTGTTCGAAGAGTTCCACATACAAGGAGGCAATGCTAGGAGACATCTTCGATCCCATGGCCACACCTGAAGCTGAGGAAAAAAAAGTCATTGCCATAAAGAAAAGAAATTAGAGGTGATCACTTCCATAATGAGGTCCAAGATACATTGGGTATTAGGGGTATATTAAAGGGCTTTTATCCAAAGAAAATTTGGCAGCTTGTTGTCCCCCATCAAAGGCCACAGCGGTATAAAGGGATTCAATATCTGTAGTTACTAATAGCTGTGATTCCTCAACTTGTTGTATGGACTTAATGACTTGAATAGAGTCCATAGAATCTCTTGTGTATGAGAGAAGTGCCATAACAAAGGGTGCAGAATGATAGAAGTGATCACACGCTGATAATATGTCTATGTATAATAGGTCTACGTTGCGGCATGTGTGTAAATGCCTTCTGAATAAAAGACTGAAGTAATGGGAAACTCAGTCATGTGTGCATGTTCACGTTTAGTGATCTTTAGTGGTCTCAGTTTCTTCTTATCTTTCTTGAAAGTTCTAAGCTCATCGTGTTGTTCCCTTCAGTCAGAATGTCAGCCACTTTATTATTCCCTTTTGTTAAGAACAGAGGAGACATCTCATTCCACCAGTCGCACCACATGTATCTAGAGATTAGTTTCTATATTTCAGTAGAATGAAAGTGGGTCTATCTCCTGAGAGGGTGGCCTGCTCGTGTGGAAGGTCACGGGTGGATCTACTTCTTTGAAAAGCGAGAAGAATTTTTGCGTGTACAGTAGCATTGAGCTCATTCAATGAATAGTAGGCAAAAACAAGAGGACTTTGCGAAGGGCAGATGTGCGTGAGATCTATATGATATGGGCTCACTGAATGAATTCATGACTTTCACTTACTGTTCACTCTTCGGGTCTGCGATGTGTCCCTTGGTGGAAGATTTTTTGCCGTATCTGCACGTTTGCTTCCACGTGGTCCGTTGTCCTCTGCTAACAAACTGCTAGCAGACACACAGCGGTGGAATCCACTGCAGATGAACTCCAAAATTAGGACAGTATAAATGTAACTGTGAATATTAATAATGTATTATCGCAGTACATTATCCTTTTGGTATTATACCATGAATACAAAACAAAGCCACTGGCTGTTAAAGGAGAGTTACAGCATCATTTGCTTCTTGTGCAACGTGTGCTTTTTAGTTATGAGTTGTATGAGTTATTTCATGTTTAACAACAGTTCTGACAGTTTTCTTGGGTGTGGCAGTATTTAGCAATTTAGTCATTTAACCAACTGGATTCATTGGTAGCCTAAAATATACATAATCATAATCAATAATCATAATTATTAGGAATTACTTGTCATTTATATATATATAAATATAAAATGTATATATATATATAGTGAGCTGGCAGAGATGAAAATGAAATGTTACAAATGAGAGACACTGCAGAAAGTGGACATAGAGCTAGAAGAAGAAAGAAGTGATAATTTCAGTGCACACAGTAAGCTTTTTTTCCCAAGCTTCCAGCAGACATCAGATCCTGGAAAAATAAAAGCTCAAAATCGTGTGGTGTATCTTCCCTCTTGTCTCATGAATGTGCAGTAAATTATATAGTTCTTGGTCCAGTGAACTGGGACTAAATTTTGGTGGATTGTACAATTATGAAACATAATAATCACAAAATGTGTGCCAGATAAACAGTAAAAATGAAACATGGTGATCACGTTAACAGTTAGACAATCCTTAACACGTACCTGTGGTGTTTTACTGCAGGGTTATAAAAATAAGATAAAATACACAGGAACATGGGATCACTGTAAAAATAAATACACAAATAAACATTGGTTTACGATGGACATGACTGCCGACTGAACAGATAAGGCACAATGATTAATTGTAAGAGTAAACCTCTACATTTATTTATGTGCCACTGCCTTCATGGACCAACGTAACAAGCACATTCAGACGGGATAACTCTAAAATCCCAGCTGCTATGTAGATTTAGTGACAGAGCGTTTTGCTTTGCAAATGATTCAGGTGGAAGGACATGCATTAATCACATTTGTTGGGCCTGAAGGATACACACAATCTTTGGTGATTAATTATGAATGTAAATGTAACAGTGAGTCTTTAAAAGCCCTTTCAAATCTCCAGGTTTTCACTGTAGCGTTAAATATTCATGAGACTAGGCATCAAATGTTGCTGAAGCATGATCGGTGTTCAGAGGTATGAGATGTCGCAACTTAAGAAAAGCACCAGCAAACACAAATACAGAAACATGAGCAAAACTAGGGATGTCCCAATCACTGGAACATCTGTATATCTGCATAAATATCCATATCAGATGTGTTCTGATCCGCTTCAGTTAGACACTCTACAAGAAATAAATCCCCATATTTGCCACTATATTGACTAGAAGGGAGCTTCCTGTGTGTTGCCACACTGTGCCTGCCTGGTTGCGATATTAGAGAGGTCAAAATCAGCTAGTAAACCAGTGCAATGTGCAATATCTGGCAGGTTTCGCAATCTGCAACTCAAAAGCATTAGCAATGCGGAGGTGATGGATCTTGGCATCCCCAACTAAAACTGTACTAACTTTGGCAGGAAAGTGTGTGTTGTGTCAGACCCCATCACTCAAAGTAAGATGTAGATTGAGAAAACAGGTCTTCATGGCCTTTAAGTCCTGCCATTGCTGATCCTTAAATGTCAAGAAAGCAATCTCCAACTCTGTATAAGCAATTTGCATGCAAGATCATCTGTTGGCCATACACGTAGGGCAGCATGTGTGAAAAAGAAGTTTGACTGAATATATTTTGTTTGTGTCCGACTCACTGTACGTGCCAGTTTCTTACTGAAAGCGGATTGTAACATAGTGAACTACAGGCGTGAAAGCAAGACAGCACAGTGCTATTTAAATGTTTACCACGCATTTAATACATGTGCCGCCATGTTGTTAGGGATGTCAGGAAGCTGATGATTGATGCATGCATTTTGAGAATGTGCTTTGTCTTTGTGGTTCTGCAAACACAGATAAAATCCAAAGTCTGTCATGCGAGTTCTGACAATTGAAAAGAAGCTTATTTTGCATTTTCCATCTCATATATATAGTGTACTTCCATGATTTTACTACCAAATAAAACAACAGGATAAAATCCAACAGAGTCGGTGATTCAGCTCAGTGAGAGCATTGCTTTGAGCTCCTTTATAGCCATATTGACTTAGTCATAAACTGACTATAAATCCATAGGCATTTAATAATGAGCCTGTGTCATTGGCTGACAGAAGCATATGTCTTCTTCTATGGCTCAGAGAAACCAATAGACCTAGTAATGGTAAATACAATCACAAGTATTAGGGCAGTCAGCTTAAGTCATTCTGTTTTGATGCTGCCAGTGATAAATGTTACTTTAAATAGTGAATGTGAGGCAAAAGACCTGACTGTCAGCATTTAACCACAGGTCAAAGCATCGTAAAGCAGCACCACCATCAAAATGCAGCAGCACACTGTCTGAATTTTACTGTGTGTAGAAGATTTAACAGAGCTCTTGCAGTGTGCAGCCATCACAAGATGAACTAATGAAAACATTTTCTTGTTTCTCTTGTTTCAGCTCAGTGTTCCATTCCATTTTCTGAAAAAAAAAAAAAGCTTTTTAGAAATGTATGAAAGTTCACAGAGCTAATGCATTTATTATATGCCTTGCTCTGAACACAAGCGTTTTAATGAAAGTACTAAATTGTAAAAAGGAAATTTAAACCCATAACCACTGAGAGGCAATTTCATAATACTAGGTCTTGCTATAGAGCAAAAGGCAGGCAACACAGCACGGCTTTGTTGATTGAAAAGTCCCATCAGCAATATGGAAAGCGTCAGTGTGTTTGTAGGGGAGCCAAAAAAGAAAAACACGCTCTCCTTGGTACATAATTTTCAAGTGTTTTTTTTCAAATTGGTCACGGCTTTTGGGGGAAAACATACGACAAAACTACAGTGTGTAATGGAGGGATATAACAAAAGCCAGATCCTAATTACATGATTCTAATTAACACATTCATTCCAATATCCTGTTTATAATTACCATGTCATTCCTCCACAGAGGCACCATAACTTACAGACAGACGATAATACTCGTATCAAATCCACTGACCAATAACCCCAAAGCTCACCAATTAACACTGTATTCTTTGTTTAATCAAAAACTGAAGTGTGAAAGTGACAGCTCAGCATTTTATGGGGTGTTATGTGCTGGACGGTTTCTTGGTTGGGAGCTGTTGCCAAGCAACCAGCTGTGTTTAATGCCAAGAAATGCCATGAACACTTGGGTCTTTGTGCAGGTTAAACAAACAAAGTATAATCTTTATTAATGACTTTTGGAGTCGCTGGTAGGTGGAATTTGTTGCTGTTGGAGAAGAGCCAGGTTAGCTGTTTCCTCAGCAGCTGCTGGCTTTAATAAAAGAAGGAAAACAAACAAATATGAGAGCGGTATCAATCGTTTCATCCAAAAATCAAACAAACCAATTTCCCAAAATATCTCACACACAACTCTCTGCAGTCTGTATATGCTATAGAACTATAGCATCACACACATTTATAGCTTAAATCTATGGACGACTCAGTACAGAATGAAACTTACAGCTGAATCAAGGTGAAACTGAGCTCAGAGAGCAACTCTCCACCCGCCTATAGGCACTTGTACTTAGTACCAAAGTACAGGTCAGACACCTTGGTCTTATCATTTACCTTATGCTTTGAGAGTTATATTAGAAAAAGTGACTTATGTGTCCCCATAATTGAATAAATGTTGGCAGACTGTTTTCTCTCTCACGCAGACAGGCTGCTTACATCTCTAGCAGGCTTTATTACTGCAACCTTCTTCAGTCTGGAGTGACAACAGAAGCTATTATTCAGTTACAGCCTGTGTTCCGGAAAAGACATTGAGAGGCAGCTTTTGTTTGTTATGCCCTGAAACTATGGAGCAGTCTGCCTGAGGACTGACTAGACTGCACTTCAGACACCTTTAAACATCTCGTCTTCTTAACAGTGTTTTCTCCTGAAGCTATTATTTGATTTAGTGTTTTTGTTACTGTTTACATCCTTGATTTTTTTGTCAAGGTCACGATCCTTTTTGTTTCTAAATGTAAAGGATTTTAGCATTTTACACAACATCTTATATAGCACTGCTGTGGACAGGGTCAGCAGCAAAAAACAGACCAGCCATGTGTGCTGCACACTACACCACGCTACAGATCAGTTGTTTAGGTCACAAACCTGCTAGATCAGACTGAAGGTTTCAAAGATGATGCGTTCTTATGTTTTACTGGCTGGGCCAATGTAAGTGGTAAAATAAACTGCATGGAGCGGTTGGGCTTAGGTGTAGGAATATGGAAGTTCTGTGTTAGTCCTAAAGGAAAGGGTTGCCTCATGGCAAGGTAAAGCAGTGAAAATATCCTTAATACAATGTGCAATTAAACTGATATCGATTAAGGAGGCTGAAATACATTTTTCTGCTGACCCATTCATAGCAGACCTTTTGTTCCGAAATCCATGTAAGCTTCTTCAAACTGGTTGCACAGTGACAATGGGTAAGTACCTGCTGGAAAATAATTAAGTTCAAGTTCAAGTGTAAAGTTTTCGGTTTAGGGAAATTGAAATGTTACTGTCGCGAAATACAAAGCTGTTTTCAAAGGTTGAGATTGTGTTAGCATGGAATGTCCTTGTCCGTGAGTAGTTCCCTTGAAGGAGGAATGCCAAAAGTGTTACACACAAATCCATGAAGGGCAGCAGGGTGGGCTGCTGGATCAACAATGTCTTGTAAAAATAATCACAAACTGTGTGTGTGTGTTTGTGTGAAAAAGGTAAGTCAAAGACACTGTTAGAACGTCATGCCGTGAGGACTGCAGTTAAAAATCACTCTTCCAAACACGACTGGAGGTAGAATAAGTGTATATACTCTTCCACCACCGCACCTCCACCTGCTTATTCTGTGCTGCTTCACTGTCAAACTGCTGCTGGTCCCAGTCATCCATCATGTGAGCACGGCTTCAAACAGACGGCTGAGTGGATGTGTGCATTTCTCACAGGGATTTGTGAGGAAGCAAAATTATGTATGTGACAGCTGATGTGATTTTAAATGCCTCGGAAAAAAATCGAACCCTTCAAGGAATCTGTCTGAATAATGAACAGCGTGTTGCGGTATGACAACACAGATAATGTGAAGTTAAGCTGAAAGTGTTCACGATGGCTTTTTTTTTCTTTTGCATGTCTAGATTCAAAAGCTTGTCTCCATAAACCTCTGCACCGGTTATCATATGTCTTCAAATAATTGGCTAGGCTTTTATTTCTTCTGACCATTAAGGTCATCCAATCCTTGATGAAGGCAGGCATTTATTTCAGAAGAGAGGCTGTCCTGCATAGTACATCTATGACAAAAATACCAACTGACAGCAAAACAAGTAGTGAACTGCTGGCTTCAAGTCCAATTTATATGGTGAACCAGTGACGAAAGTCCAATTTAAAGTCCATTGTAAGGTGAACCACGGGTGATAAAAGAACGTCCACTTTTTGTTAAATTCACCACCATCTATTCTGAAGATTTTAAACTAAACTTTCTTAAAATAAAACCTGAAATCAGCAGTCCACTTTCAAAGCCGGATGTCAGATGTAAGCTGGACTCCAGTTTGTGTTGCTATGCAACAACAACAACTACAGTCTCTTAGCTCTGTTTGGCCTGGTTGTGTGCCACTTCGAAAACAGCCAATCAGAAGAGAGGCCTCTTAATATGAATACGATAAAATTCAACAAAATGTCCTATTCTTACAAGAATCCAGAAATAAGTGTGACTAAGGAGATGTAAGACTATATTGACATAGTTTTTAGGACTTAGAACCACACATATATCTAATTATTGACATCAGAACTTTAAATGAAACACTAGACATGAGTAAAATATGGGACCTTTACGTGACTGAACCCTTCATGTCACTGTATGGATGTGAAAGGGATACCGTGGGCTTAAAAGGAAAAACTCTGGAGCTTTACTCCTGGAAACAAATCGTAAATTCTGATCTGAAACAGTCACACACGTGTTGTATGACATAATACTCCCAAACATGTGGAATATATTGATAAAGAAAAGGTAAGGAAGCAGTTGAACCTTCTGGAAGTACACAAACAAACTCACAGTGTGTGACAGTGTCCATGGATGAAAACTGCCTCAGCCCAAAGAGACGAGAGATTAGCCCAGTTTCTCTAAAACAAAGGACACAAATGGAAAGACTAAAAAGAGAAGAGTGAGTGAGTGTTTTGAAATAACAGAGGGATAGAAGTTTTCTAGGATACATTTTAGGATTCCTTGCTTCATTTAAATAATTTTCATTTCGAATGCTCATTATATTGGCGAACATTGTGTTTCTGTGACCCCAAGTGTACTCTGAAGATTAGACTAGTTCTCTCTTTGAAGGAATAAAAAAAGAGAAAAAATAGAGGAAAAGTGTACTTTTGAGATCAGTAAGTTTTTTTGTTTTTAATCCTGAGATTACAGTGACACAAACAGAATACACTCTCAGTTTCAACATGTCCTCAGTTCCCTTGTTTCCCTTGTCCTGAAAAGAACATGTCACATTGGAAATGAATTTTAATGAACTGCAAGCCAAAGAGTTGAAAATGCAATTGAAACATTTAGAATAGTTGAAATACTGAAACTCTTATCTTTGCTCAACATTGGGATCCTGACAGATGGTGTAAGTGTAAGTGTAAGTGTAAGCAGTGTGTATAGCTTCAGTTTGTGTGTTGAGTGAATGTTGAGGTTAAAGTTCTGAAAGGAGGTCCGGAAAGGAGCTGAACTGCTGGACGTGAAGACACTTGTGCACAAAGTGTGTGTCTCTGAAAGGAGGTGACTTCAGGCCTGAACTTGCGCTGAACTCTGAAGTTTAAAATCATTAATATGCAAACTTCTACGTGACTGATGAGATCACGCTTCTGCTTAAAGCTAAAACTCGACAGAAACAAACAAGCTTGTTTGTGAATGTGACCCCATCCCCACCACCATTTATGGGTTTATTTTCTAAGCGGCAAAGTAGAAAATCATTACTTAAATGAATAAATAATCAATTTGATATAAAGGGGAAATTCACCACCTAAAAAAAAGATACTGCCCAGTGCTATAAAATACATGGTCATAAAAATCGTATCGGCTGTAACAATAACAACCTTATTATCCTTTATTATCGTAAATTTTTACATCCATTTAACAATACCTTGCAGTTCTTGCAGTTGCGAGTACAGGTCATAAAAATAAATATGGATATATTGGAGTGGTAAATTGCTGAATGATTACACGCGAGCCACATTCTGTTCACTTTGTAGCGTATACAGCGAGATGGAGAGCAACTCAGGGACGCATATATAGATCCACAGGGCGCAGGCCTTGTCACTTCCTTATTAAGTTCATGTGGTTTTAGATAATTGGTTTTTACTTCAGGAGGTACGTGTTCCAATTCACCTGAGGCGAAAAGCTCCGAGGGCTTTTTGTATTCAGATAGATTAAAAGGCAAAAAAAAATGATAAAGAATTACCTTCAAACGTTATGTCATTTCTATAGGTGGGAGAGGGCTGATGGGTGTGATATCAAGCTGTACTTTGATTGTGTCATGCATGTTATTAACGGACATCATGCTTAGTTTAGGCTATTCAAAAGCAATTCAAAGGTATTGATGGGATTGCAATTCATGACTCTTATTAAGGAGGTGATTTTAAAATGCATAACATGGCTGCAGGTGATAGAGTCCTTTAATAACACGGCAGCCTTTGTTCAGGATGAAACCAAACTGTTTTCATGAAGCTGCATGAAAGACTGAACCAACACTCACATCCAGTCTTATAAAACTCAAACCGGTTTCAGCTGTGTAAATGAAGAAATCTTTCTCCTCTGTGACCTTGGCTATCCTTGAAGGTGCCTCAGCGAGATCCACTTTGTTAGTTTAATCATCATGAGTCGAAACTCATTTTGATGTGCGTGGTTCATTAAGCTAAGACGGCAGTCAGTACATGCTCTATGTGGTGCTTTCACTCCTCCGTAAGATGATGTTAGCATGAAGTATTCCTGCTCAAAGTAAAGTAACTTTTCCTTGGTGGAGTCCTCCGTCCTTTTATTTTGTATTATGAATATTATAATAAAATACTAAAACACTATTTTACTGCTTTGCTGCAGCAATGAAGTTTGTTTGGTTATTTCTCATCACGTGTTCTTCCTGTACTCAACTGAATGGTTCTAGATTAGAAGGTGAAATTTGCTAAGCCTCATGTTGATATGATCATCATGCTCCAGTTACATATGATAAGGTTTCTGTCTTCAGTGTTTATTAACATGAGGCCGGGGAATGATGTGGCACAGAGTCAAACTAAATGAAACATGCAGTGTAAATGTTGACGTTCTCCTTCATTACTCATATTTTGGTAGTGCCAATATTTGGTAACACAATGAGTATTTCAATCATTCATTCATTTACTTAGCTTGGCTAGTTGGGTCGCCTGAACTAAATATGCTTGCTGTGGTAAATTAAATGTGACGTGACTGCGATGTTGTGAAATATTTGTTCCCGTCATTTACGTCTTCTGTCTTTTCTCTATGGCGTTTGGGTGAAAGCCATACCATGTACTGAGTAGGAGGGAGCAGAATTAGTTTGCAATTAGCAAATAATCAGTTCACAATGTTTGATGATTTTCTTCTGTAATGTTTTGCATTAAAACGTATCTGTCAACCTGATCTTGTTGAGTTGTGTACCTATATAATCCCAAATGTTTCCAACATCGTTTAAACCCAGAGAGCTCTGCAGTTGTATTCAGGTAACAGGGTTACCTCTAATTGCTACAGCTTCCTAGTAAACATGAGATACACTGGCGAACATGACCAAGCGTAATATGAATCAAACATTATTACCTCATGCCTAAACAATTTGTGAGTCAGATGGATTTTAATCAGCAATGGCGGGTTTTTAACAACACCATTTCAGAAACTGCGGAATTTACGTGGACCATCAGCTATACACATAGTCATCATGGAAATGTGTCCACATATTGAAACATGAATGGCTACACTTGGTGAGGTGAAGAGCCTGTCACAGCCTCCTCCTTGCTTCATCACTCTGCCTCTCCAATCTCCCTCCAAGACCTCTTTTTTGTTGTAACATTGCTGTAGACCGCACTTTCGGACAGTCTCTCCCCGTAAGAAGTTCAAATCCTGCCTCTGCACGCAGTCAGTCACTGCGTGAAGTGGTTGTGATTGTCAGATTGTCCGTTACAGAAGTCACAGAATTGTAGCCAAGTTCAGCGCAGAGGTCATTTGGTTTACTTTGTGCACTAAAATGATAAGAGGTGAGCTTTCTCTTGGATTCAAACCTATTTTATGTCAGCTCAGTTTATTTCATGTTTTCGTTTTTTAAAATAGAAAAGGACAAGGTCCCAAATTAGAAAAAAGACCTCTGACTGCACCAAGACTCAAATTGTGTTAAAAAAAATGAATAGAACACACAAAAAATACCTTCCTTTTGTATTATTCAGAGAGAGAAGGCTATTAGTGCTTTGACACTTGAGGACAACATTGTAATTTTTTTGTCTTTTTAATAGGATGAGATCCAGTCACTGCCTGCAGCTCATTCTCTCTGAGCTGGTTCATAAAAGCATTCATGGAGGGCAGATGACAGATGTCTCTCCCATGGCACAGGAGTAAGAAAAAAGAACATTTAATTCCAAGTCCTAGCCATATTCAACAGGTTAACCACGAAATCTTCTGTCAAGGTCCTAAACCAGAAAACATTCAGTGGCTGAATAGCTGCTGATACAATGGCTGGAGCCAATAATGAAATATTTTACGCATTTGATTAAACTGGGAGCTACTGTAGAAATCCTGAAAGTAGCTCTGAAAGGGTTTGTCCAGGAATTGTCCTTAAAATCAAATTTAGAAATGTTTCTGTGGCTGTAGCTTGAACCACAGTCATGTGCTCTGGTTTCTGGGTACTTATTCACTTATTTGCCCGTGATTTGTCTCCTTCTACCGTAAACAATCTATGCAGCTGATTAGTTGTCTACATCCCCTCTGCCTGTAATGTGTCTGACTTCCGGCCCGCTCGATCTGCTCTGTGCTGCTTGACATAGCCGGTTGTGTCATCCGTCATGAACAGAGCAGCAGATACTCCTGATCGTCTAGAAAATGCACGATCAGCCTCTTCTATCATACTTTTGAATTTATCACACAAAAAGTAGTATTGATTATTACTTTAAAGAATGATGTTGCATTAAAATGAATTGATCTGCGCACTCATTTGGCACTGCAGTGAAACATTTTGCCCCTTAACTGGGGTGAGATACAGCCATTCCCTGCAGCTCATTGTGTTTGTCTTAGTCGCTTTACGAGCGCATTCGTTAGAGGGCTAAATTGATTTTTGCAGGGATTGTTTTTTTTTTCTTTTTTCAGTAGGTAATTATGGAAATGGCGGCGTTTTCTGCGCATCTGTTCAACCAGTCTGTCCTCTTTGGGTTCTGACAAATTACTTTACAGGAAATGCTGAAATAATTGCAGGGAAGTGTGTATGCATACAGAAATGTGAACATGCTGTACACACACATACACACACACACACACGAACACCACACACACACAACCATGCTCATGCTTCTGCCATGCAAACCTCTTTTCTAATTTTGTAGTCAATATATGCCATTATAAATAACATGACATAAATGACAGCATACATCCACAATCGCAAATGCAAAGTATACAGTCACACACACACGCGCACACACACCCGTGCACACACACATATATATAATACCCTCTTCAGTTGAAGGACATTTATGATTGTAGACAGAGATGAAAACATAATGAAGAACATCTTCCCAGAGTTTACCGGTGTAATAAAGTCAACAGTGATCCATCTATTCGTTTCTCTCTCAAATGCACACAAAAATACACACACAAAGACACACACACACACACACAGGCATAAAAACACAAGCACTCATGCAAACACGTAGAAATAATGAGCAAGACAGAATCACCACTAGTAATCTAAAACCCGGAGGATATAATGAGTTTTAGACTGAAGAGCCCTTTTAATCACATACAAAACACACACACACACACACACACACACAAACACAAAGATACACAAGTACACCTCCCATGCAGAATTTCTTATAGCAGAAACTCTCACTTTATTGACAATGCAGCAGATCTCTTGGACTGAATTCACCTTTGACTAAAGACTGCACATATTGTAAACCTGAGAGGAGAGAGAGGCGTTATCATTATTATTATTACACATCATTGCTTATGTTTCATTAATGAGTTGTTCAAAATAGTGCAAAATGCTTGCTGAACCAAGAATATAAGCAGCATTCCTCACACATGAGACGAGTTGTCTTAAATTTCCAACAATGCCCAAGGTCAGCTTAATTAATTAAACGCCAACTGATATTTGATTGTATGATTTTTTGCATAACAATCTTTCTGAAGTTTGCACGCCTCCTTCGGGAAGAAATCAGCACACGGAAGGAATACACTGTTTTGCTTTTACAATGACAGCCCCCTGTCTGTGCATACATTACCTTTTTTAATATCACCTGTTTTTATATGCGCAATGAAACGATTTCATTTGAATCGGTGGTTGCATAATGTGGGTAACGTCACCGTTTTATCATTGACTAATGGTAAAAATGGCTAACCGCCAAACAGCAGCCTGAGACACAACACAACAGGAGGCGCACACTTTGAACTGCAACTTTCCACCCAATTTCTCAAACTGCAAACAAGGACATACATCTTGTGTCGCATCTTGATGAACAAGCTACAAAAAAGGGAGTTTGTCCTTGGTACAGTTCTAAGCACACCTTTGTTTACATTGTGTTTTTGGTTAGCTCGATTAGCTTCCCATAAAACATGTATACTAATCTACCCACCTACAGGCTGAATGACTGATGAGGAGAACTAAATACACTTATCTTATTTAGGCAAACTTGCAATTAAGTCTGAAAAATTCCAGAATCAGGGCCAGAAAATACCTGCAAGACTGTTTACTTAACTCTCTGTAGTAAGTCTTAAGTTTGATTAAAAGTTAGGGTGCAAAATTACAGGAAATGAGGGCTTCAAACATTGCTCAGGGAAAACAAACAACCATCCACATCAGCATAATGCACTCATCTGAATACGTGGATACATTATACAATATTCATTACTATCTGAAGCAATCATATTGTTTGGAAACAGGAACATACATTACATGGTAATCTATGATAATTATAATAATTCTGTCTTATCCCCAGTATGAAATCATGTGCTATGTATGAATCTGTGTCTGACTGACATCTCTCAGTGGATGCCAGCACACCAACTAAAGCTCAGTCTTGACAAGACCAAGCTCCTGTTCCTTCCATGGGAAGTGCCTCCTGTCCATGACCTCTTCATTACCAGTGAGAATGCTGTGGTGTCTCTGGCTCAGACACCGGATGACCAACTGTCCTCATCCAAGTGGCACCGGTCCTGGTCACTGACAGTATAATTAGTGGACAGAGCTAGCAGGTCTGTGGAGTAAAGCCAGTATGGAAGCATCTTAAACCTGTGCTCTTTCAAATGGCCCACAGGGGACAATGCAAAAAAAAGTCAAATTGTATGGAGTCATATCTAAAAATGACCCTACTTCTCACTTGATTTATGGCCTCTGTAAATAGTTTCATCATAAATTTATGGTCTCGATCACAAGTTTAAATACTTATCCCATACAGCCTGGCGTTCATTTTATAAATGATGATGGTCCCATTTAGAGTAAAATAGACAAGGCTAAAGATTAAGCAGGGTATGCTTTATGCTGATGTGACAACCGTGTTAGTGAAGTAATTCTTGGTCCAGCACAAGACATTAGACTCATGAAACGTAGGTCAAAGTGTCAAACCGATCAACTGATCAACTATGAATCATTCTGCTTCTGCGTTGCCGATTTTTTACATCAAATATTCAGAAAGCCATTTCTTTCCTTCTTGAAATCATCAAAACCAAGCAGAGCCTGACTGGCCACCCACCAGCTCAACGCTCTCATCCAAACACGGCCATTTCTGGCTCTGAAAAGCAAAGATGGCAACGTCCAAAGTTTAGGACTCATAACAGTCCACAAACCGATCGGTGAAGTGGAATCACGAGTGCAGCAGCTCTGCTAGACTTCAACCTACCAAAGTTCTCCCACACTCCATCACTCCTCCGCACCCTGCACTGGCTCACAGTTGCTCCTCGAATCCAAATCAAGACACAGACCCATGCTGTGAATGCCTTATGTCCATCCAGGACCAAACTGTACACCGCAGGCCATCCACTAGTTGCTGCTACTTCCAGTGGGTTTGAGTCTTTCGTTCTGCTGCTCCCTCACTATGAAAAGGATCGACCTACTGCACAATGAAATCACGACTACTGTTCTGGCTTCACAATGGTGGAATGACCTCATTGAGATCAGGACAGCAGAAACTCTGTACATCTTCCATTGTAGACTTCAAATTAATCTTTTCAGTACCTTGGTCCATGCAAAGAATAATAACTCTTTCTGTCTCTGATTGTTTCTAAATGTAGCAATTGAAGCTGCTGATGTAGTTGTGGGATTTTTGTGGGTTTTTGGGTTGTAGCTGCATGGTTGAATGCACTCATTGTAAGGCCCTTTGAAGTGTTGTCTAGTGTAAATAAAGCAATTGTAATGTAACATGCACATGCATGTATGTGTGTACAGTAGCAGTGAGTTGTACGTACACTGCCTGGAATTGACCACTGATGACACACAGCTCTATAATACAGAACACCACAGCACAGATCATCCTCCACCAGTCTTCATGCCTGCCCAAAGTGTTGATGATGATGATGTTTTCAGACAAACTGTCAAGTACGATATTTGCTCAGGGTAAGCACACTATGCAATGATGTGTGATGATAAGACCTGAAATAGACCTAATCAGTGGCTAAGTGCCACACAATCAGGTCAATCTATGGAGATGACAGCAGAGGTAGCACGCAGATACAGGCTGATGGGAGTCAAAAGCTGTAAAATCATAACATAAATACTGACTAATGGAGATCTCAAGGACTCATTAACTCACTCATTCACACTAAATGAATCATTTCCACTCAGATATTTTCCATGACTCAGCTAGATGCCGTCCTTTCGTATAGTCATGCACACAGCGAAGTTTGCTGATTGAGACGGCTCTATGCAGTGTGTTATGGAGAATCATAATCAAGGTGTAAACCTGGGTTAATAATCCCTGACATTTCCATATAAATAAATGTCAGCTGTGTCACTCCATCATGGACTGATGAGCAGTGATTCCTCTTATGACCACTCCTTGAATGCTTTAAAAACAATGTGGCATCCAGAAGGTCTTGGTATAATGAAATGGGGTCCCTGGAAATGGGTTCACTATAACATACTGTTGCACTGAAAGACCATGCTGTTTTAAAACTGATTTTCAGCACAGGAACCTGCGCAGTACAGTCTCAAATTACTGATGCTTGTGAGCAGCCAAATAATGTCAAAGGGTTCATGGAGTTCAGATTTGTAATCCTCACAGCTGTACTGTGAAGGTGTGAGTCACTGAAGAAATAGCTCCAGCACTTTTCTCGATAACAATGTGAAGCAGAGACGGCGTTCATTTCTGTCTTTGGTGCTAACTAGCTTGTGAGCTAACAGATTAGGTGGCAAGTGAACATTTTAATTAACAACATTATCTCGAGTTTTGGCTTCTTAATGCAAGCTGAATATATATTTTAAATATCACAGCAATGAATTCTTTGAAGAAATGTTTTTGAAAAATATAAAATTTAACAGATTTTGACTCCAGTGCCTCTAATTTAACGAGACAGGGGTTCTGGTGGTGAATAAAACTGCGACCTTCACTGTGTGACCATCATAAAGCAAACAATTTCACATAAACATAACATTTTATGAATCACAGTTCTGCCTGTTGTTTCCATTTATTATTCTGTTGACCTAATTCATAAAGATTTATTCTAGACTGGTGGGTAGAGTTAACTCTGCTCCCTGTTCTGCAAATAAGAAGGTAAACAGACGCCTGATCCCGACCACCCACCTGTTTATCCCACTTGAATCTCCAAAGCGATCCTGAATTCTGCTTCAGCTTTGGAAGGGTCCTTCACGTGCAGGTGGAAATGCAAATCAATCGAACGAACAACAGGATAGATGGCTCACTGCTAATTATGCCAGTTACTTAATGCAATCAAGCAATGTTTTAGCTAACAGCAGAGCTCAGGGACTTTAAATAAAGACAGCCGGCTTTCAGTTTGTGAGTACACACACCTCACAAAGAGACACACACACTCGGGGTAATATAGTCATTAACTTTTCGAATAAGCACTGCCTATTTATTTATCTCTCTCTGTCTCTCTCTCTATTTTGTGTGTGTGCATGTGTGTGTGTGTGTGTGTGTGTGTGTGTGTGTGTGTGTGTGTGTGTGTCACATCATACCACGGGGCTCTTGAGAGTTGCGCCATATCGATGTTGTTCTTTCATTACCGTGGGCTTATGAAGATTTACATGGATATTGAGGTTGGTTGGGGCCTTAAACCATAGCGGCTTTGACAATCAGGCAGTCGCCTATGACTCTGTGTGTGTGCGTGAGAGAGGGAGGTGGGATGAGGGTGTGGGGAGTAGATGATCATTCGCTTGATGAAAAAAGTATGACATGCAAGCCTGTCAGTTCAAATAATCCATCTCCCCCTCTCTCCATCTCCCTCAGTCTCTTGAGTGGCACGCTACATTTACATTGCCGACTTGAATTAGGTTTATTACACCCACATGACACAGAGACAGTCAGTTGTTCATGTGTTTGGCACTTTATGTGAACAGGGGAAGCCCGAATGTATCAACTGCAATTAAAAAGTGATGAAAAAACAGCTTAAATTCTCAGATCCCGGGTTGTACACGAGCACAGAAGAAAACAGGAAATACACATTGTATTTCCTGTTTTCTTCTGTGACTCTCATACGGCTTCTCTGAGTGTTGGATGAGTCATTCCTGATCATATTCTGTCAGTCACTTTGATGAACATTATGCAACTGTCTTTTTCTGGACCAGGGCAATGAGAACGCATCATCTTCCAAGTAACCTGTTGCACGTGTTTCATATTCAAAACCAATATTTTGGCACGAAATAAACTGGAATCAGAGGCAGGCAGCTTTGGTTCTGTCCAAAAACAGTTTGTGTATTGAGGAGTCATGAGCTGGACATATTTCTCAATGATCAACAGCTAGATGAAGTGACATATTCCCAAACCTGTGACATTTGGTTACCCATAACTCTTTCCCTGTGTAGGTTAGCAGAGCTGGTTACATGTATCTTTGCAGAAGCGTAATGCTTAGGTCTTTTGGCGGGCATGCCTTTGTTACTGTACAGCATAAAAAGGCTAGCTGTTTGCCACTTGCTTCTAAATTTCATTCTAACCTATGCCAGCCGTGTCTGGACTCCAGCTCGGCACAGGTGTGACATTGGTATTGATCTTCTTATCTCATGCTTGAAAAGAAAGTAAATAAGCTCAAAATGTTGAACTGTTCCTTTAAATTAGTGAAACTATCCTGGAAGCAGTGTTGCTGGCTGAAATCCAATGACAGTTTCCAGGGTCACTGAAAGACAATGGGAATGGAAGAAGAAAGAAAAACAACCTTCTGAGGAGCTTCACTAATGTGTAGCAGTAAAATTGTATTAAATTTAAAACATTTGTTCCGCAATGAATTCTGGTCCTGGCGCTGTCACACAGGCCACTTAAATATGGACTTTGAAGCTGGAAACCTGATCTGCTTCCCCTCATCTCTTAAGCTCCATCATCTATTTTCCTTTATGCCGTGTGACTGCAGCTGTGTACACTGGACAACGCTGCAACAATTACCATGAGATAAATGAATGACGTGAATGCTGCTATGGAGATGCGCCATATGTTGCAGCGATATTAATGCATAATGGAATTTCCTTCATTATCTTATAGAATTTCCACCCCTGCATTGCCGGTGACTGATGACAATATGGCATCATGCGTAATTGCATCACAGACTGCCCTCCTGGGTGTTATAACATTATATAGCTCATATGCACCAATTATCAAAGCATAACGCTGTGTTGAAACCTCTCAAAACTGTTGCCGGCTTTAGCGGGGAGCAACAACTGAGAAAGGATCATCAAAGTGCAGGATTACTTTTTAGTCCTCCTGATGTTTTTACCTTTTCATTCATTCTGTGGGTGTCAAACTGACGCCGCTCTTAGATGAATATAACAATCATCACCATCATATCGTGACTCACTTGTTTGTCTTTGATTTTTGGGAAGGATTTCCGATGCGCGGTGTTGCAAACAACAGGAAGTCAGTCATTTCAGTTTATGGCTGGTGCAAGTTGTTCATTAGCGTGTGTGACTTAGAGCTCCTGAGGGATTGTCTACGCAGAGATGTAAAATCTTTGATAAGTGCTACGTGGGCGCATATTCTGTGAGGAACAACACGTCAGACCATGTGCTGTGTGCGAAAAGACTATTATTTCAGACGGATGCAGCCACTGTGACTCCTTGACGTGAGGGGGCTTATCCGCCAGACGTTCATGACATCTTCAGGTGTGTTTTTACTTAATGAATGAGAATGCAGGGAGCTAAACAACAGATGGGCTTTTGTTTGAGTCAGTGTCTCATTTCAATGACATTTAAAGCTGGCTTTCCCCACTCAACCCCCTATGTTTTTACAACCAATGAACTTTTGCTTCTGTCTCACGTAGTAAGGTGGAAGACGTGGGTGCTTGGTTTGTGTTTGTACAATAAAGGAAGAAAACAAGCTGAAAACATCATAAAGGGAGTCATTTTTAGACTTCACTATCCTACCACCAACACCCCAAAGTCATGAGAATGAAATTGTAAATCTAGACACTGTAGAGGGCCGATCAGACAGAGATGCTTCTCGACAGGTGATCAAATGTGATTAGCTGCTGCTGTGCTACTGAATGAGGAGGGGAAAAAAAAGAACTCATAAACAGTGAGGAGGTTTTGCATTCAGGGCAAAATCAAAAAGAGGGAAACAGGAAGGGGGGGAAGCATTGTGATTGCCACCATCTCTTCCATGTTTTGTGTTTCGAGTTGTGTCCTCAAATGTCAGTCTCTCCTCTGCATTTATCCCATGGTTCCCATCACATCTACCTTAAGCCAAACAGGAAGGGGGTAGTCAAGCAGTAAAGCCAGCTTGTTGCTTCATTTGATGTCAAATCTTGCCTGGGCCAAGTGGACAGTGATGAGTGGTGTGACTGGCGCCTTGTGCTGAAAGTTATTTGGACTCTTATGTGCACCTTAAAAATGGATTTACTCATGATAACACAGGTGTAATCGCCCGCTGAGCCTTTCTTTGCACAGGCTGTATTCTCTCTGGACTTACCTGCCAGCTCAAAGCAGATTCGGGACAAAACAGTGAAGTCCTGGTTAAAAAACTGCCAAAACTCTAATCATCTAATCATTTGTATCCTTAAATTCACACTTGTTGTAGTTCAATTGGACTGCATCATAATAAGGTGTTTCTAATGGCCATAATATTAGAAACACCAGTCCTGTTTAATTGTAAACAGAAAGGGTAAATTAATACCTTGTCAACAAAAAAGGATCAGCCTTGTAAAAGTAGAATTTATTTCAGAGTTATCATATTGGATTGTACATGTGGACCTAATGAAGTTGCATTATGTATATACATATGTACATTACATTACAGACAGTACACATTCTGTTTCTGACTGACTTGACTTGACTGACTTGAATTCCCTGTCCATCCCATCAATCCATGTGCCCATGGTATTCGCCCAAGTATTACCTACACACAAAGGAGAACTACGCCTTTATGCAAATCCTGCAGTAATGTGTATGCAACATGATTCCTCGCTGATGGACTTGTTATATTCCCCTGATCCTGACGGTGACACTAATAGAATTCACACCTCTTCTGTAGGTCTTTCATTTCCATACTAATGCACTGCCATGTCTCATGGTATTCCTTTGGGTGATACTGACATTACAAAACTGCCCCGACGGCTCGTACCACAAAAGAAAGAACTGCGCATACAGGTCTGTCATTCAAAATAAGCCTTTTTTTACGGAGTCACATGAAGACATTCATTCACTGCTTGTTGGCATTTCCTTCATGCTTTTGTGGAACTTTTAATTAATTTTCATGCAAACTTTTCTCAATATTTGGGCTATTCTGGAGTCCAGGAATATAACATGTTGTAAAGATGTGGCACACCAAGGGTTACTACAATGGCCTCCACTGTCCAAAGTCTGGGCCTTACGAGGGGGCCATTATATTAATCCAACCAATGCTGAAGTGCTATGATGAGGTGTCCTGTGATCCACTGGGGGGGGGGGGGGGGGGGGGGGGGGGGGGGGGGGGGGGGGGGGGGGGGGGTATTGGTGTGTATGGAAATGAAAAAAGTGAGTGACAGGGTCAGTGCTGAACTTTTTCTGCACTTGGTCCCCAGAGAGAGACATGAAGATATGAAAAGGGAGCAAGGGAGAGAGTGAAACACAGAGAGAGTGATAGAAAGACTCAGAGGCGGATCATAGAAAGACATAAAGGATGGGAGAGGTGAATATATTTCCTAATCCACCCAGATGGGTTTTCTCAGCTGTGGACCTGCCCGGTGTCTTTGTGGTTTGATGGTATAAAACTGCAGTTCCTTGACCGTTGGCTACAGAACAAGTTGTAGCTAATTTCTTGAGTCTGAAATTCCATTTAACTCACCCATTCAAATTATATTAAGCCTTAAAATGATGCATAATTAACAGTGTGGCTGCTTTGATTGACAGGTGGAAGCCATTACAGATGGCTTGTTTGAGCACCTAGATGTCATTTAGCCCACCTCAGGTCCACAGATGATCCATGTCTTTGTTGATTTTTATATTACCCGGGAGGCGGAAGAGGCACCGCTGCCAACATGGCATCAGCCGTTTGAAGAGCTTCACAACAGCTCTGACGTCATGGATCTGACATCCATTCTTTATACTGTCATTTAATTGTGTTTACCTCGAAATAAAGTAGTTCTGTATCAGAAAACTGTGCTACAAGTACAGCAGGTCAAAGTTGGACCAGTCATTCAGCCTGTCATCTAATGGATGTGAAGGTTATTTACCTGTAGTGTTGTGCCATGTACCCTCAGCAGTTCATTTACTGAGGGTGGATGCAATGAAAGAACTTAAAGACTGCTCTATTTACATTTCACTTCTACATCACCACTCTACACCTTCTTTACATTATTGTACTTTTTACTCACACACTTCATTTGACAGGTATTTTTGAGCAGTCCACTGCTGAAACTTTAAAGTTAGTAGTCCTCAGTTGCCCTGGAGTTTTTATTTTAGTGCTTCAATGAAGTGTAGTTTTTATTGCTGCAGTTTTACAACAAATAGAAATGACATACGGTGTGAGCTATATTTGGATAAAGCTGTGGTCCGGAACATAAAAAAAAAGTTTAAATGACTGTTCAAATGAACAGCCCGAACCTTGAGGTTAATGATAGACCTGCCAAAAGGTCTGTGGGCTGAAGAGATAAACTGATTATTGAAGCTACAATGGTGACCATTAGCACAGGACAATCACTATACTGTTGTAATGGTGCCAGCTGTGCATCATTGCTTTTATGAATAAATAAACTTTTTATAACCAACATGTATGGCCTCCTCTGTAGTCTAACTCTAAACACGTCAGATTTGCTGTGAATCACTTCATGACCCATTTGCTCTCATTATGATGATCAGCTGGTCTTTGAGGAAACGCTAATGCACGTTCACAATTTGTCAGCTCAGTCCGCTCCGATAATGCGAAAGCTAAATGATTAACCTTGATGGTAATAATCTATAGTTCACAGACAGAGTGTAACCTGTGATGATGCCAGGCATTTCTGTGTTTACTCATGGCTTTGTTGCACTTTGCATAATGTTGCTCGTAATGGAATTATACAAGCCTCTGCACATGGTGACGAGTCATATCTGCAGGTTCAGCTGTATACTGATAATCACTGATCGGTGTTTTGTAGATGTTCCCTGACTTTACAGTCATCCATGGAAACTTTGGTTTATCTAATGACCTATGTCTAACCATTAGAACTTATAATACGAACAAAACCAAGTGAAACCAGCAACATCGTCTATAATCCAGAGAAGGGACATTTTTCAAGCATGAGCACTGATGACTGAACTTTTAATGAGAGCCAGTCAGCAATTGGTTTAATCAGCGAGCTGAGGAGCTTTGCCGTTTGCCAACACATACTTGAAATGGCATACAGAAGCCTGGTTTGAAAGCATTTTTTATTTTTTTATTTTTATCATTTAACGTAACAGCTTGGTACAGCATCTTGAGTGTAAAGGCCAAAAGCAAGCTCTCCATTTTTTTTTTTTTTAACACTGCAGGGAAGGTGATTGGCAAGTCATAAAGACAACTTTGCAATATATTTGACAGTGCTGTACACAGAAAGGCTAAACACATAACTGCACACATTTCACACCCACCACACTCAGAGTCTGAGCTGCTCCCATCTGGCCCACAATTTGTATTTACAGAAGTCTTTTTATTCATTATGTCATACAGGCATAGACAGAATGGCTGCATTGGAGTATTAAGATTATTAAGATTTATTCTCTGATATTATTCATATAACCTGTTTCTAGGTCAGGGTTAGGGTTAATCTAGGCCTAACATGCCCATTTACACTATTACTTTAAATGTCTTGAATGTCGTGTTGTGCTGGGTGCAGTGTGTACTTTTGCTGAAGGTCAAGTCAAGCATTTGTGTTTTTTTATTTTATTTTAATGAGTTTTCAGCATTAGTGTCTTGTATACAGAACTTCCTCCATGTTTTATTGCATATTGGGGTTGGTACTCTGGTTGGTAAGTGACATTCATGAGGCATTTCACAGAGCCGCGTTAGTATCCCACTCCGACAAGGACACAAGTGTCAGGTTTCCATCCCGAATGCAGCATGACTTTTAACGGAATATTCAGGAAATCTGCATGCCTTTCAACCCACTATTGTTGTGCAGGTATTACAGATGAGGTGCACTGAGATCAGTCGATAGAACATTTGATTGAGACAATTTTCTAGATGGGTGGCATTAAAACACTGCAAAAACAGGGGTCACAACAAAATGTCATAATTAACAGCTGCTCTTTTTTTATGTATTCACGATTCATGAGATTCAAGACTGAGGATGCTGCAGTGGTTTCCATGGTGTGTTGTTGTTGCTGTATATATGTGTGTCCCTGTGTCTACCTACTTGCAATATGTCCTGTAATATACATCTTCACAGGATGACACAGTAGGATACCAGGTAGGATTTGCACATTTATGTTGCCTCCTTCTGTTAGTATACACAGAACTAGTCATCTTGCCCCATCAGTCACCTTCTCTGCTGCTGAGACTTTGATCCATGCCCTCATCACTTCCAGAACAGACTGCAACAGCATTTTATATGGCACATCATCCAAAGTACCAAATAAACTTCAACATAACAGAACTCTGCTGCTCATATGCCCCTCCCACTCCTGCATCACCCCCGTCCTCCAGAGACTCCGCCGGCTTCCTGTCCCACAAGGGATGAAAGTCAAGCAAGTCCTGATCCTAATTCTCAAAGCCCTCCATAACCAGAGACCCCCTGCTACCTCGGTGACCTGCTTCACCACCGCGCTCTGTTCTGCTCCTCTAATGTCAACCTACTGTCTAAACCACTCGGGACCAAGCACCAGACCTGGGGCAACAGAGCCTTCTCCCTTCCTGCCCCTCCCTCTGCAACTCCCTTCCCAGATAAATCAGACACTGTATCCTGCCTACACTCAAAATGCACTACAGTTTTAGCTTCCAATGCGTGATTGATTTTGTAAATTTCCAGCACGGCTGTATCAATGTCTACAAACTCTATGCCTCATTCCCCTGATCAATATTTGACAGAGTTCCTCCTTCACAGGAACATAGTACAATGTACAATGATCATTATTCATCACATGCATTTAACTTTCATTCCCGATCACATGACATATTTAAGATGCATGATATCCATGCTTATGTAACATTTAAGTGCTCTTATCCGCTTGAGAGCACCTTTAATCATGCAAGAGGAAATGTGTGATTAGATTGTGTTTGTAGGAGTTTCACGTCTTGAGAGTGTAGAAGTGATCTATAATGTCTCACCACACATGGATTAATGGTGGTTTTCATATATGAGACATAACACTATGGAGGCCCCATAGATTAATCTTTATTAATTAGTAATTAAGGTAGAAATCATACAGCAGAACACACATCTCTGTATGTGTGACAAATGTGTAGCACTGATGACAATCAGTGCTTTAAGTCACAGAAACAAGGAGACTGAATTGTCACCAACATTAATGTTATAGTCAGAACCACACTCCTTTCTCCACTGCACTATACTGAACTGTCGTGTACACAGGTTTTGGTCATTGTCTGATGTATAGCAGATATGTTTTGTTGTTACAGATCATTAAATATTTTCCATGAGAGAAATGCCTGACCCATAACACTTTAATTTGATTTCACGGACCGTTAGTGTGTTCTCAAATACAGAGGGCATTCACAACATTTTCTTTTTAACATTCCAGTGAGCATTCTGCTCAAGTCAGTAATTTACTTGAAACTTGAGATCAGTTTAAACGTGAAGACTGACACATTGGTTCCTATTTTTTTGTGTTTCTTCTACAGAGACGAGACAAGACTGGAGACAAGCTGACACTGAAACCAAAGAACACACGAGGAAGACGAGGAAGGACAACAAGACACGTGAAGCTAATGGGGTGGAATAGAAAATCAAAAGGGGTTTTGAGGTTGGATAGGCAGGTGTGCTTGTTGCGGCCATGATCCTTTCCCGTCCTTCATTTGCAGGTCTGCATCTGAGGTTCAGAGACCCAACAGGTCAGGTGAGAGCGGGTTGATGGAAGAGCAGACAAAAACAAAGGGCAACCTTTGTTGACCAGGAAGTGACCTCAGGACAGGCGCGACTGGAAACGTCATAGCTTATGTTTTTACGAGTAAAAGTCTGGTTTAACTCACACAGTGAAGACATTTTTTCTGTGAATGTAAACACCTCTGTGAATGTAATTCCTAGTGATGCTGGGCAGTGTGATCAGTAATCAGGTAATACCTTAGTTTTGACTGTACTGTAAGCTCCATTCACTGAGCATTTGACAGTAAGACAAAAAGACAGGGAGGACATTTCAATAAACTAAAGCCCAAACAGATCCTGGCAGACAAAGGAAACAAGTCCTCGGTCCTCCAGATCAAACGAGGATTACATCCAGCATGGCATGTTAATGCTTCCCTGGAGTTATTTCCATTCTGTCTGGTCCCTCCCAGCCCTTCATGACTCTCAAATGTTATTCTGAATAATAACTCCCCTCAGGTTCATGGTTTCCATCAGTCAATTATCAGGAAGAACCCTTGAGGCGTCATGGTGGCCTGTTGGCCTCAGACACATACGTGGAACAACAACACCCCCTGGTTTAAGCCTGACTGGGGGTGTCACGTGCCACCCTCCCCTTTCTCACTCAACATTTCCTGCCTGGATCGTATCAAGTAACAAAGTAAAAAAATCATTCATCATCATCTACCCCAAGCTTACCTGTGTAATTAGAGCGTCATTGTGTTCTTTCCAGTGAGCCTACATAGTTACTGGCACAGGAAGACAGCCAGTAATAATAATAATAATAATAATAATAGACACTAGTTCTCCTGGTAATTATTACCCACCACTATTTCAGTCACTGGCACTATGAGACAAGACAGTACAAACATCTAAATATGGACTCCACTGGGAGAGAAAGAGACAAGATGGTTCTGTTCCAAGAATACCGCCGTGTCTGGAATCATTTTAATGTTTAAAGTTTAAGCATTGAACAAACTCATTTAATGTCTTTTCACAGCACCATCCCTGTGAAACACCTTTCCAGTGGCACAATGACGAACTAGCATCAATTACCACCCCGGGTCTCGTCTGCAACCTTGTTGCACAACTTATTAGTAAAAAACAAAAGAGTTCCCTGGGAAAACAGTGGGGGTTAGTGATTGGAACATTCGCGGCTCATTCACAGTTCGGGTTGACAGCTGTCGGGTCGACTGAACGTGCTGCTGCTCTCCCACCCACAGAAAAAAAAAGCTTCCACATGTATCTTAAATTTTAACAGGGTTTCAAAAAAGTGAAGGAGAATCCTTGTTTCCATCTGCTACAGTTGGGTAATTATAGAGAGTTGGTTCATCAATCAGTACATTGCACCAGTTCTTACTTTGGGTGACATTATGACATCGCAGAAGAAGGTGCAACCCTATACTTAATTAACATGATTGAGTGAGTGATAATCACGTCAGGCGGTGACAAACAATGCAGGAAATATAATTAATCATTAAATTAATACATGTAAGAGTCTTCTGATCACCCCACAATTATCTATATCTCATCTCTTCCTTCGATGAGGAAGTCACGTGGCTCCATGTACAAGAAAAAAAAAAAATCATCAAAAACAGATATAACTTCCCCCAAAACCATCAGCTGTTACCCCCCGTTTCCAGTTAGCATGCTAAGCTAAGCTAATTGTCTCCTGACTTCAGTTAATACTGTACAGCACTGTAAAAGCTATCTAAGTGTGAACTGCAGTTCCATTACTGATGGTAGTTGTCACAGGAGTTAATGTGGATGCTGGAATAGCTGAGTTGAGACTACAAGTTCCATTCTTGGGTTATTTTTCACTGAGCACGCTATGCCCCAGGGCCAAAACTGCACAGCTGAAATGACTCTTGAGTGCAAATTGTTTTGAAGAGAAGCTGCATTTCATTTCTGTTTAAATGCATTTATTCCTGTGTTATATTTTAAGTTTTATATCTTGAGTTTCAAGTGCAGGGACCCAAACGAATCAGTCTGTTGGATGGGGACAGCAAAGGGTACAGCAGAAAGCTGGAGGTATATTCTGTCATTTTCAAGTATGGGATACATGTTCACATTTAGTCTGCTTCCAAATACGTTGTGACATAAAAGGCAAAGCGACAAAAAGAAAGAAATCAGCTTCAAAAATGCAATTAAAGTATATCATGTCTCTAACAGAAATTAATTGGTTCATTAGAGCTGCACTCCCCTGCTGTGAGTCTGTATGTAGTGTATGGCTCAGAGGTGAAGCAGGATAAATACCCCGTGATTGACTCAAAGTCACTTTTACATGAGAAGTCAAACGGGGTTCTTCTAATGAGTGCAGTGAAAACGAGAGGCCTCCAAACACAGAGGAGGGAGTGATTAGGAGTTTTGTTTTGTTCTGTTTTAGAAAACGTAATTGGACGAACAGTTGGGGGCTGAACACAAAAGTATTGTGTTGTATGAAAGCAGAAAAAAAACAATTTCACGGCCTGTTGTTTGATTTTGATTTAGTGCTTGTTCATATTAACATTTAAATAAACATTTTAGTTTTTTTTCTAATTCATGAAATTTTATTTTGTACTTTTTAGAATCATTTAGACGCTTCAACTGCTGCCATTTTGATGTGTGCAGCGACCATGGTTACAGGTGTTTGCCTCTCTTGTTTAGCTTGTCTAGCTAATCAGCAGAAAGCTAATGTTAGTTAACACTAGTTAGTTCTCTAACTAACTCGTCTGTTTTTTACCTTAAAAATCTCGTGCCCACTATATGTACTGTATATTTAAATGCTCACATCTCATGAGGTGTATATGCAAATCACAGCATGATGTTTTCCAGCGACACCCACCGCAGAGGCCGTCCAGTGAAGGAACACTGGCCACATCCAGCACAAGACAAGAGTTCCATATGAGGACGCAAAGAGCATTCATCTAGTTATTGTTATGGATTTCCCATGTGTTCAAAGAGTCTGCTCACACTGATAGAAGTGACAAAGAATGAAGAAAAGGAAAAATATTAAACAATAATGTGTTTAATTTGGAAGTCTAACCCCCACAGTGTCTGCTTAGAAACATTCTGGCGCTTGGACAAGTTGAAGATCGAGTCAGCAACACTACACCTGCACCTTATCACACAGTGAAAAGTAAATATTTCACTTCCTATGATAGAAAGCTCAGCTGTCATTCCAAACTCTGCTCGCGGTCGCTCTCACTCGCTCGGCGGTATCGCCTCACTGCGGGGCGGCGTGGTGTGATCTTTTTTTTTTTTTTCTTTTCACAGCAGACATTTTGATTTGTTAGAATAGGGAAAGGCACACTTGTTACTAATAATATTAACAACCGCTGCGTTCAATTCAAGCCTCCCAGTAAGATATGAAAGTATTTCGAACAATATGAGATTTATATTCTTGCCAAGGGAAATCCAGTATACCAGATAAAAGAGAGGCGCGAGGTGGAGGAGTGAGCGACAACAGGAAAGGGAAGAGATGTGGACAGACTGCGGTTCACGGAGCGGCAGAAGACAAAGATGAGCACACAGCGACAAAGGCGGAACCACATCTGTTATCAGGAGTGCAGCTGGACAGCAGATTGAAGGCATAATAATACAGTCCAGCAGTTCTGACATCACAGCGTCTCAATCACATCCACGACAGGACACACGCACAGACCTATAAAGTGCCCGTATCCCCCGCCTCCATTTGAGGGGACATGACAGCGGTGTTCTCCAGATGAGTGGGCACCGTGTGGATGTGACAGTTCACACTCCTCTCCAACCAGCCACAGCAAACACATGACACAGCACGGTGGACAGCTGGCTGTAGACGCCCACTGCCCCGTGGTAGTTGCCAAGAAGCCCACCGTACAGGCTTTGAAGTCGCATCACAGTGTCCTAGCAACCGCTACCAGCATCATCATGAGCAATAATGGCCATCATAATAGCTCCATTTTCCCCCCAAATACCCTCCAATTTCTGTAAATATTTTGATAACCTGTTTTTCTTCAGCCCCTCGGAGGCTAATCTCTGTTTGGAATGAGCAGTTAAAACTGATTTGTCAGTTCATCATATGATTAGCTGATATTTTGTTATCCCAGTAGTGCCAACCAGACCCACCTTCTGTTTTCTATTTTAAGCTTTAAACAATTAATTGCCGCTTGTTAGAGGTATTATTGTGCACTTCACGCTGAAGCGGGAACCTGTTCCACTTTAATTCTGTGCAGATTGATTCAAAGCTTCCAGTTTATTTTACCAATTCTCATAGTAACTGTTGCTCAGAGGAACTAAACAAACAAGATTCATCCTTTCAGACCAAGTGTGTCTGAAATCCAACCATGCCTCCGTCTTCTCCAGGGTGTTTATGACAGCCAAGTATGTACTGTACTTGAACCCTGACTAATGTTATTCCAGCACCTGCTTTGTCATCATCACCCTCCCGGTCAACGATAGTTATCCTCATCAATCCCCAACCATCACATATCAGTGAGAATTTTCACTGCTCATTTTCTACAAAGCAAATAACCGGCATGTTATTTCCAAACAGTATCTCTGATAATTGGCAGTGGCTTTTTGAATAAGCCACAGAGTCAAACAGAACAGTGGGAGTAAAATTCAAACAGTTCCAGCAGGGAGGAAGATGACAGACAAGGAAAAGGATTACAGAACGTACTAACACTGATGCAAAGATGATAATATTGCCTGTGTCAGAACGTAGATTTGTCAAATCCTTCGGAAGCCAAATCTCATTGGAAGTTTAATACCTCCACTCGCTTCATTGCAATAAATCACTGTGAGTTCTATGTTTTACTCAACTCAAAGTTAATAATATGGACAAGCCGATACAAGTTTCATGTGGAACCAGATGAACCCAGCTCAGGTTCAGCAGACACACACCCTCTCCACATTTAAAAGTAAGCTTAAAACATCCCTTTTTGATTGAACTGTGAGCTGTCCAGACTAAAGCAACATAAGAGACCAGCCCTAACTCTGACGTATATTCAAGTGTCTCCAGGAAATGGAAGTGGCACTGCTGTGTGAAGGACCGACTGTCCAATTGAGTGTCATAGCGGAGTCTCCAACAGCGATAACAATCATCATTTGGTCTCGCCATGTGGACAGTACACATGGCTACTGAACACTGGATCGCACTGAAACAACTGCATTTCTGTAACTGCTCTCAGTGATTTTCAAAATTACTGCAAAGAGGTAGTGACCACATCTTACGGTACATAGTGACTTGAAAGTATGGAGTCATTCCTCATCTGGGAAAATACTCACAGTACCGTCCAAGCTGAGACAAATGGTTTAGCAAAAAACACATAAAATATAGAAATAGTCCAACTTGGTCCACTATGGATCGACTGCCATACGTTGGTACCAGCATCCATGGTCACCAGAGTCACTTAATACTTGTGATTTCTTGACTTTTCTTGTCCACTATCAACAATCTGAATTCATCATTTATCCAGTAAATATACATATTTACATTTTCTAGCCATCCTCACTGTCACAAATTAGTAGAAGATCATGGATATTCATGGATTCTATGGATGCTATGATTCAACTGATGTTACCAGAAGCCATGAGCAGCTCTCAAGTCAACTGACCAATCACTGCAGAGCCCTTGCCATCTCCGACGCCCAATCAGACATGAGACAAGTGAACTCAGTGTGGCACCTTGTCAGACAGTCTCCCCCACAGTCTGGAACCACCGGAGACAGCGTGGGTGGGGGCGGGGATGTGCTGTTTCCACAGTACCTTTAGGGGCCAAGGGGCACTGGGATGAACAAGAGTAATGTGTGCGTGTAGTTTGTGTGCGTGTGTGTGCGTGTGTGTTTGCTCTCGCATGGGTGACTCAGGGCAATCAAGAGTAAATGTGTGTGTGTGTGTTTTTTTCCCTTGCTCCGTTGGGAATTTCTCAGCTTGCCATCTGTGATACCTGTGAATTGACAGCGAATTGCTTTGAAATGAACCAAATATCTTTCCACTCTGATCCATCTTCCATGCTGCGCTGGTTTGTTGAAGCTCAGAAGCTTTATTGTCATATGAGACACAGAGAGACACAGGTCAGGTCGAACTGTTTACTTCTGAGTATTGTGCATTTTGACTTTCAGACCACTGCATGTCAGATGGAAGTTATTTATTTCCATCATAGGATCTATCATATCATGAGCTTTAACACTGAATGTGACTTTATAAATAGGACAGACCCAAGACAATCACTTTTTTCTGGACTGCTTACACTACAACATATTTTTTGCTACTAACGTGCTGTGTGAATACTGTAATGTGTCACAGTTCAATCCACAGAAAATTCACACAGCCTGTATATATCTCTATTTATCAATCTATTGGGCCTCTATTGGCCCATGTGTGTTATTGTTCTTTGTTCTGTGTTCTTTACACTTTAGTAATTACTTCTGGTGGGTTCAGAGTTATCATGCCAATAGAACTGGGAATCAAAAAGAAAATAAGAAATATTGCAGAAAAAAAAGAAAAAAAACACCCAAGTTGCAATAAACGTCATAAAAAAAAAAAAGAAACACAAAAATGAGAAAGGAACAGAAACATTGCTGAACGGAGACATGAAATTTGAGTGACAAAGAAAATCGAGACTTAACAAAGCTGATAGAGGGAGTGACCATGCCACTCTTGAGGCTGAAAAATACCCAAGGATAGAGAAAGCTTTCATTTAAGAGTTGAAATCAATTTTGGAAAATCCAAAAGTGGTTCATATTTGCTTTGCTACTGCAAGGTGTGCTCAAGATTTTATTCTTCAAGGCCCACGGCATTTCAGGGTAAGTGCTCTTATGCAATGAAATTCCAGTAGATCTCTGGTACAGTAGTAATATAATAATAATGCTAATCCATTTCATGTACTGTACATTGCAGAAACAGTGGCCGCATCACAAAGGCTTTTAAAAACGAAACATGGTCTATATGTTGCATTGGTTAGCAGTAGCAGTAGTAGCAGACTGATTCAAGTTCAACCCAGTTTCCCGGCTTTGAAGAAGAGTTCTTTTTATTAACTTCTTACTATATCAACTGTATCTAACCATAAGTTATGCCTGAGGCACACAGCACAAACATGAATACAAAATGATATGTGTATTCTATACAACGCTATGAACTTCAGAAATAGTATTTACTAATGTAATCATCAAAGCTCTTATGAAATCTTATGAAACTGTAGTTTCATAACTGGTGACATAACTACAGGACTACCGTGGGCTTTGCTTTGTTCAGTGTTATGCTAATTGGTTTTGATTACTGTGCTGAGACTCACTGCCACACTCAACTCAATTTCTGTTTCTTCTCTTTCCATCTTCATAAATGCTAGTTATGTCTGTAATTAATGTATTTTCCAACGTCGGTACTCCAACCATCCTGCCTCCTTACTCTCTGCATAACCAGCTTTTTAATACACAAGGCACAGTCTTTATTGTCTTTGTGCCAAAGAGGGTTTGAACTGATGTTGTGAATGTGCAAAAAGAGAAACTTTTGTATCTTCAGTTGTGCTCAGTATCCTGGGGTCCGTTTCACAAAGAAGGTTCAACAAACTCTGAGTCAAATCCTTAACTCTGAGTTGATCTACTCTGAGATAGGAAACTCTGAGTTTTCGGTTTCACAACAGCTGATTTGAGGTAGTTTGATCAACTCAGAGTAGTTTCACCTGGAGTTAAACATGTGCACCACAGACATTTAAAGCCAACATCAATGGAGCCCAGATTCAATGATTAAACAGGGGAACTGACAGGAAGAGGGCAGCATTTTTCACCCCAATGGAGTTATTGACATATTGATGACTGCATATGGAGATTTTGAGCATGTCTTAAGAAAAAAGTTAAAGAGAGGGAGAGAGGTTGGGAGAGCATTGCTGCTCGGGCCAATGCGTAAGTTTAAATGTAATATCTTGCAATCACAATGACTATTGAAGGGCAAATTGCATGAATGGAGCCTATTAATTTTTTTCATGTAGGTGCAATCCAGCGGGGGAGAAGCGCACTTGGCAGCAACTTAAGATGAAATATAAAAACATTGTTCAAACAGGTGAGACATCTGCATCATCTCATAGGGCGCCTCATCCTTTTTTTTTTTTTAAAAGATTATTTTTTTGGCCGTTTTATGCCTTTAATGATAGTGCAGCTGAAGATGGACAGGAAACAGGGGCAGGGAGAGGGGGAGTGACACGCAGTAAATGGGCGTCCGATGCAGGAGTCGAACCGGGACCGCTGCAGCGAGGGCTGTGGCCTCCATACATGGGGCGGTCGCTTAACCCGCTAGGCCACGGGCTGGCCCTCAACTGGTGATGTTTGAAATGTGCGGACGGATGAGGTTGTGTACGTAAATGATGGCCTGCGAAGTAAAACGGTACCGCTCAAAAAGAAAATTGTCCGGGAGGGCTCTCTCCCGACAGATATTTACTTCCCTGCGCGGGATTGCTGCACCTTCATCCACGGGATCGCGGTCAGAAGGACACGCCATGTTCATGGTAAAAAGTTGACACCAAACGTTGCCTACTGGAATTAGAGGATGACTTAAATCTGTCAGCTGGCGAATTCTGACAGCGCAGGAATGAGGAAATCAAAAGGAGTGTGTGGCTCTGAAAGTGGGCGGAGACAGAGACAAACTCGCGGTTTCCTCAGGAAAACCTGCTCCCGACCAGGTTAGAGTCACAGAGTCTGTTACCGCGGCAACTGACCGCGAGGTTACGTTACCTCTCTTTGTGAAACAGGTTAGAGTTACCCCCTCTCTCTGGTTTGACTGACCCTCCTTTGTGAAACGGAAAACTCTGAGTTTCTGTGATTCCAGGGTTAACAGACTCTGAGTTTTCCATAAACCTGCTTCGTGAAACGGACCCCTGGTTGTTGTGTCATCCATAGCTGTCATCTTGGCTTTCCACACAGAACCACTTCAGGTTTCAAGCAAAAATAGAGTGAAAAGCTAAATCTGATCTGTGAGTCTTCAGTGAGTGAAAATAGCTTGATATCAGAAGAGAACTGCAAATGGAAAGATTGGCCAATTAACATCAGAGGCCCAGGTATCAGCAAACAGCTGGGGATAAAGATGGCTGAAAGGCTGTGAACCCTTGTTCCCAGCAGTTGAGCTGGGAGGCCAAATGAAGCACTGAATCCCACCCACAGCAGCCTGGTTTGATTCGGTTTAGGTTGAAATTAGCTACCAGATTACTAAACTACTTAAGTTTACTCGAAACTGTAACTCGTGACTTCCATTGTTTCCTGAGGATCTAAACAACCCTATGCATTAGATACTCTACATTTACCTATGTGGACCTCAGGTAGCTGTTCGTATTGTGCCTAATGACAGCGACCTCGCTTGATAGCACAAATGACACAACTGCACGGATTGTCCATGTTCAGAGAGGCCGATGGAGCAACAAGAGAACACTTGAGGTAAAGGGCAGAAAGTGCTGTTGGGAAACTTCATGACGAACAAAGGAAGTGCCTTTTAAAAAAGATTCCTTGAAAAAGTAGGGACTGGAAATTCAACAGAAACAAGACCTAAGCTTGCGTGTGTGAAATGTCTTTGTTATAAGCAGAGCCACCACAGTGAGGTGAAGGATGCTTGCCTGGAAGCTCTCATAGTCTAATACTGAAATTTGCAAGGCTGTCCTTTAAAATGTCATAATGCAGCTGCTGCTTTGTTTCCCTCCACTTGTGTCCTGCCCTGCAGCATATCTTTTTAAGTTGTGCAATCTCCTTTTCTTTCTCGCTGGGGCTCTTGGTTTATTTGTGACTTTTATTACTTTTTTTTTGTGGAGCGACAGAGTCAATGGTTGTCCTTAGCCCTGAGCTAAATTCTTACTCAGTGCAACTGAGGAGTAAAAGTGAAGGTTTCTCTTTGAAAAGGAATACAATTTTCAACATTTATTATAAAGGTATGGTTGTATCTAGAATCTAGAAATAAAATCGGATATTAAAGTTCAGATAAAAGTCAACAGTTGCAAGTAAAGAAACGAGGGCTACATAGCGTTTTTTACACAGCCATCAATGCCACAAATGAGAGCTATTTGTGTGATTGGAATTCAAAAATAGCGCTCAGATGCGCTCAGAGAAAGACCCCGATGTAGCAATCCACACGAGACAACATGATTGAAAAGCACGTTTTTATGTAGTCACGTTTCATCGCTTTGAATTGTGCAAGCTGAAAATAACTGAGATTTGTGCACGCATCAAATGAGGAAGAAAAAAGTAGGGAAAAAGTAAAGAGGATGCTGCTAAGCAGTGTTTTTTTTCGTCATTATTAGAGAACGAAGCAAGGCAAAGATGGAAAAATCCAAATATCAATACATCAGGGCAAGGCATAGACTACAGGCAAGGGAAGAGTGGGTCAGCAGCTGAATTTCCATGGCACCTGACGTTTTCTTGCGGAGGTTTTCTCTGCCCATCTATTGAAATGAGGAGCGTAATTAGAGCCCACAGTTTTAAGTGGGTACACAGGCAGAGAGTGGTTTCCTGTATGAAAGACCTTTTTACCACAAGCCTGGTGTATCCATGTGACTGTGTTGCTGTAATTGGACATAGTATGAATTTCCTGCCATACGAGGTCACAGGGAAACTGAGCGTGGATATTTCCCCTTGGATTTATTGTTAATTTGACATCATGTGCCCTTTTACTTTTCAGGCTTGATTCTCCTTTTCATCTAAATTCCAGAGGATCTTCCCAGTAAAGAAGTAGACATCTCATTAAGACTTCAGTGCAGCAAATGGCCATTCACCACAACTCGCCCACAAGCAAAATTGATTTGGTCCTTGATTTCAGACAGAAGTAGACAAAGCAAGAATTAATTTTGCTAGCAAGCTTATTAGGTTATATATTAATTTAACAGCTGATTGGAAACTCTGTGGCAGGATAACATCATCAGCGAAAGGTGAAACTAATCAGGATGAAACAGACAATCAAAACTTGGCGGGAAACACAGGAATTAGAATCAAGTTGATTGCCATTAGGTTTGCACTTATAAGGCATTTGACTTGGTGTAGTTGGTGCAGAATAAACAGTGAAGTAAAAAATATACATAAAAAACCCTGAAGACGTTGTGGTACGACTTGCCGCAACGCCCGATCCTGTCTGAATGCACGCTAAGCTTTGTTCTAATGATCTCTGATTGCGGGAGGGATTTGACAAATGGTGACTTGCCATTGGTTCAAACACTATTGTGCTATCTAAGTTCAGTCTATATGAAAATATGAAAATCCACAAAAGCTTTCTTGACTGTGGCACTTTTGATCTACATGCACACGTCCCACTCTGTGCGACTGACATTCATAGGGAGTCATTTGGTTATTTAGAGTCATTTCATGAAAATTGAATTAATGTTCAAAGAGAAAGTTTCAATACCAACTGCAAACAGAAGTGCACTTTAGACCCAAAGTGCTGACAGGGTTAGATTTGGTGTGCGTGTGTGTGTGTGTGGCGTTGTAGCCTCTCTGACCTATCTGCAGAGCAGTAATTTTATCTCAGTGCATACGTTCTTATCACTGCAACCAAATAACACACACACACACACACACACTCACCTGAGTTGCCGCTGAATAACAGTCTCCTGTGATTACATTGTGTTGCTCTCCTAGGACTTGCACACACATACACCAACACACACCTGACTGCTACCAGGTAATCGCCTCCTGTGATTACATTGCATGTTCCCTAGAGACCTACACACACACACACGGCACAACACACTCTCACACAGACACACACAGACACATGCACAAATACGCGCACTGCCATTTTACCCGGAGGAATAATCTCTGTGACTGCTATTTGGAGTGAGTGAGTTTCCTCTAACTGGATTACTGCGGCCACTCCTGCTGCTGTCACAGGGGAGATAGAGCAGCTACAGGGCTTGGAAAGCTTTGCAGTGATAGGAGAACATCCAGAGGAGGTGGAGCAGCTGTGGTCAAATCCAACCGTGATCTCAAGCTTCAAATTTGAACGATCATATTTTAGATATGAGTATGAGTTTGGTCTAGTACGGGGCATTTACACAACGTTCTACTTTTCCTTTGCCAAAAGAGGAGGAAAGAAAAAAGCTGCGTCAATCACATTTTGTGCTGACCGTGCAAACGGTTAGCCAAGCATTTTCTCTACATATGAGGACAAATGTAGCTGCAATACCTGCTACAATCAGCAAACGCTATGTGTGCAACTTCTTAACCCCGAAACTCTCAGATACAGCAACTCAGTGACTGTATTGCCTGAGTAAAAACACAGCAGCAGTTGTGATTTTCTTTCTGAAAATCATGGATCACCGACTTATCTTGTGAAATACTTAAATGCGGAATTTTGTTGAGACATTCATGGTTTTCAAACAGCGTCTCGTAATAATATTGGTGATCCCATGATGCGCCACCATGAGCTTGATTTTCCTGGTTTTAAGTTAAATGAAGTTGGGCGCACATATCTGGGATCCGCTGAACATCAGCACAGGTGCACTGGGAACTCTCTTTACAATGTTATTCCCCCCAGGTGTGAATGAGGGCAATAAACCACTATGACATATGTCTTTAGGGGGATAAGTTTGGACAGTTGGGACTGCAGATTCCAAATTATAAGTGGTTTGACTTCATTTGCAGAGGATAGGATTGTTTAGGATGAGAAGGCCAGATGTGTCCTTCATTGAAAGGCTTTTATGATGAATAAAGGAGACTGGAATTGCAGTTGTCATGAAGCCTGAATGCTTGACCATGTGAGGTCTGGATGTCATGGAGCCTCTCAGTTTCAAAAGTTTGGACTCTCCCACTCTTTGCGGGTGTCACAGCCACAGTTGAAGAAGCAGCAGTGGTAACAGTGAGGCTGTGGTTCTTTGCTTTGACAGCACCTTCTCCAGACTTGTAGGAGCAAACTTTTATTCACCAGACGGGAGCTGGAACAGCAGGTTTTTCATTCACCAAGCTACCCAAAATAACTTGTCCTGCCTTGGAACAGTCTACAACAGGCTCAAAGCAAGACATCAAGAGAAGAAGAGAGAGCTAAGGGCTCCACATGACAGTTTCTATGACACATTATAAACAATTGTTGGATCTCCGTCGAAATCTGAGTGATGACGACGAGCAGAAGACACAGTCAACAGCAGCACAGCGGGAACAGCAGGGGCGATCGCGTAACTGACAACACAAATGAAGCAGCTTGTTTCAAGTGTCAAATGTGATCGCTATCTTTATCTTTAACAGGTGATGTGCTGCAAAAGACTTTCGAATTTTGTTTTACAAAGTGTAGAACCATAGTCTCGGAAACGGTTGAGTCGGAGATTCAAGACTAAGACATCTCAAGCATCCACTTTACGAAAAGGTTCTTTAAATGAAATATAGCAAATGTAGCAGCATTTGTGAACGAGGCCCTTCCACCTGCACGGCATCAAAAGCATATCCTATGCCGTTCAGCATTTCATATGCAAACAATGGTTACCTACTCTGAAGGTTCAGACAGCAAAAGCAGGCTCTGTATTCATTCATCCTAGCTGGATTTATAACAACCTCCGTCTGGAAGGGGTATTAGGATTGTGTGTAACGCACATAGAGGGAGAGAAAAGAAGAAAGTGGTACGGACAAACAGAAAGACATGTGAGAGGTAGAGATGCCAATACACACCCGGAGAGGGAGGAACAGAGAATTATAAACAGCAGGGCGAGACAATGAATGCGATTGTGACGGCATTGAACTCGATCCTGGATGTAGTTTGGAGATTATGATGACCCCTATTCCAGACCTCATTTATTTTTGTTTAAGGTGTCACCTACCTCCTCTAAGCACCTTTCATTGGTACCATCTTTCATTTCAGACTGCCTCGTTGCCCTTTCTCCCCACAGATCCTTCTCTTTACTGCTTTGCATAGCCAAGCCTCTCTTTATCTGATTCTTTTTTTCATCACAGTGCTGGCTCGCTCTCTTTTTCGTTCTCTTTCCCAGCCTCCTCACTGATAAATCGCTGTGTGCCTCAATCGCAACCTCAGAAAAAACACAGACTTCATCTTCATCAAGTCATGCTGCATCTTGGCCTTTGAATTTCAGCCAAATTGCATGCAATTTTCATTTACGCTGGTCAGCAGTGTGCCGGTGATGACCTTTGTTGGTGTGTGTCGAGAGCCGAGAACAGAAACAGGCAACGCAGAATACACATTTTCTTTTGAACTTTAATCTTTTCATATGTCGAGGCATTTGTTTTAATTAGACTGTACTCAACAAGATGAATTAAACGAATAATTCATTCAGAACAAAACGCACAAATTCTTAAAGATTTGTTTAACCAGATATCACGACATGGGGAAGAGTGTTTATGAGTTCTCGCTTTTTTCAGCCAATCACGCATACAGCTGATGCCTTTTTGCCAACAGTGCTGCATGTTTATCCATGTGCTTCCAGTCACAAATAGTGAGGATGATAAGTGGGCTGATCAGACTACAGGGAGGGAAACACATCACACACACACACACACACACACACACACAAGAACATTTTTAGGTCAAGGATTCATTTAGCACACAGCTGAATGCTTGTTCAGCAGCTATGTTTCAATATTGCCAACCTTGTGGCACAGGAAGGTTAGCTCTAAATAACAGTGTGAAAGTGATTTTGTTCTTTGTTGTTGTTGTTGTTGCTCCACTATGAACGAGAACTGGAGTCACCTGATCTCTTACAGTCACAGGTGCCATGTAAGTACACTCATGGGCAGCTAGCAGCAATATGTGTTGTTTAGGGTGCCCGGTTCTATATATAATATATTCATGTGTAATGCACATTAGATGTTCTCGCTTCCTGCTTGGCAGTTCAGACCGGTGTCCAGTAACATCATTTAATGTGAATTAAAACCAATAAATGGATTCGAGTTAAATGTATTAACAGATTAATTGAGAGGATTTTTAATTTGCAATGTGAACAATGTTAGTGAGCAGGTTAGTGCAGATATCTCGGGCTGGCAGGATGGGATAAATGACAGAAGAGGTTTGCACTGTGAATCATTTTTCATTGAGGTATCTTAATAGTTTTGTGGGGTAAAGCTGGTACTCCTCTTTATCCATTCCACTCGTGTCCTCCTTGTCTATCCGAGCTTCTACTGGCACCCTGACATGTGACTGTAGTTATTTTCTTTTTTGCTCTCTCAGCCTTTCTTTCCATCTCCTCTCTGTCTCTATCAGTGTATGTGGTGACATATGGTCAGCGGTTGAATGTAGGAAACCTCTTAGCTTTCTGCCACTTCACATTACCACAGTTAGTGACAGATAGAAAGGGCTACACACACACACAGGCATATTGTATGCAATACACATAGAAAATGGAGTCGCGCCAAGGAAATGCTATAAGACACACATCCAACACACACTCATGTTTGCGGTTGGCTGCCAGATTTGAGTAGCTGCTATATCTAGTGGTGTGTGTCGGGACGACCATACATTTCCCTGCTCTTGACATTCCAGTGAATAAATATTGGATCTTTTCAGTGGTATCAATCTACAGTCTGTAAGCGTGTGTGTGTGGGTGAAAAGGCATTACTCTGGGCTCACAAGGGTCAGTCCAGGGAGAGCTGTCTATCACACACACACACACACACACACACACACACACACTAAGCTTTGGAACACAGTGATTTTTCTTCTTCATTGCCGCTGCTGTCCCAACTACCATCAAACATTCAACAGCCATAAATGCTGTGAAATATCTCAGTGGCTTCTTCATCTTTTGAGCTTGCAACAAGAGCTGCAGAGTCAGTTACGTTCAATTCAGGAGTGCACGTCAAAGCAGCTTTTCACTTTGCTCATATTTTACAGATTTTTCAAGGTAAAGGGGGAAGGCTGAGTTCAAACTACAGATGGTGCTTTTTTTCAGTTGAGTCACCTATTATGTCCCCCATTTGCATCTTCATCTGCATGACTACTCCCGGTTTCCAGGCAGTGGCTAGCTGCTGTCAACAAAAAATAGAGACTAGGTGGTTACAAAAGTATTTAGGAGCTAAAGAGCAGTGATTATGTAATTGAAAATTGTTTTTCTCTGAAGAAAAATGTCAGAAAAACTTTAAATGAAATCATTTGAGAGCAGCTTTGGAAATCAAGACAGAATGGAAAACAGGGGAAACAATGTGTCAAATATTCTTAGAATTATAATATAATTAGTCGCCCATAATTATTTTCATTTCAGGCTCCAAAGCAACGATCATTCAGAATATTTATGTACCACCTTTCAGGCAGATTAAATGCAAGTAAAGTTCTTTGCAAGCATGCAAAGAACCTTTTACAGCACCTCACTTGTTCGTTAAGCCCCATTACAACTGCAAACAATTAGCTACACAGTTCAAATTAAATATACGGCAATATAAAGTATGTACAGTAATACCTGTCTGCCAGTTTACCTTGGCCTCTGAGAATATAAAAAAAGGACCACATTACTTTCAAATCTGTTTCCTTTTAAACGTGAAATTTCTAAGGACACTGCAGAAAACCACAGTGAAAGAGGAAAATGTGAAGGAGACACAACATGGAGAGGAGCCACAGAAAGCAAGAGACAAGAAGCTGCAGAGAAAGGCTGTAATGTGCTCAGCACCAAGGACACTCCTGACAGCATTCGTCTTTATGCCTCTGTTACGACTCATCAACCTAAAATCTTAATCAACAAGCACACGGAAGCAGAGAACTGTTGGCCTCGTGGACTTTTCAGCAGTAAGAGGAGAGGTTAAAGATGCTTTAGAGTGGATCATCTGTCTGCCAGTGTGAAAACTATGAAACAAAAAATCTAATCAACAATGACTAATATACCCATCAGAAGTTTGGGTGCACATTGTCATTCAGTGTTTTTTTTCTCTCGATTTCTTTTTTACTTTGTACGTTGGAGATCAATCCTAATTAACACGGCCATCGTTATTTCAGTACTTCAGTCCAGAAAATATCAAGAACATCAAATACTAGGATGTAACTGTCTTTCATGAGTGCCAAGAATTACCTCTGCTGCAGAGGATAGGTTCATTACAGTTACTGGCTTCATATATCGCCAATTAATGGCACCTAGCTACTTCAAAGAATATAAAACATATTTTGCAGAAAAACATGACATATATAGTTACGAATGCTGCTTCTGCTCTCTGTGTCAGTGTTTGAGGTGAAGTGTATCAAGATGGCATCTTAATGGCATCCATGGCCGTTCCCGTAAGTGCAATAAAACCTTCAACAATAAAAAGTCAATCAAACACCTGCTCAACAAGTATAAAAAGAAAAGTGGTGTACTCAGCTCCGATGTTTTCCACCGCTGGTATGTTATCTAAAGATCCCCTCCTTCATCCAATGCCAGGCACTGAATCCACATCAAAGAAAGAGGAGATGATGATGAAAAGGAGCTGGCAAAAACAATCCACACTTAGGTATCTTTAACCTTTCTTCTTGCTGCACTAACAGTTCCATTTGTGCTCAGAGTAAAGCTTCAGTTTATGAACAGCAGGCCTCAGTGTGTTTCTGCAGCAGCTAAGTACCGTATGCTGGGATTAAGTCAGTGGTTTGACTGCCAGACATCAGGCCGGCTGCGATATATCTCCCGCTCAGTGGAGACTGCTCTTGTGACGTGTCAATCCATAGTTATTTGACTTTTTTCTCTATGGGGAAGCTCTTTGTTTAAACAGTAACACTTTACCTGATGCTGTATATAAGATCCAACAGTAGCAGCAGGAGACACTTAGATTTTCAGCATTCTGGTCATTAGGCCACCATTTTTCTCCTGTTTGAAAGTGGACAAGCCAAAACCAAGCGCAGACCAACATCACCCACCATCCGGAGCGTTTAGTGGTCTGGTGCAGTCCAGTGCATTCGGGTTGTTTGTTGGTTTTCTAACTTTAAATAGCACAGTCCCTTTTCTCTGTTTTCTGTGGTCATGTAGCACCGATTTCCAATTTCCGATTTGGGTCATTCTTTTGCATAGGCAGCCTAATTTAAGGGAAAAAAAGCACCTCACCAGCAGTGGGATACACCATGGCTGTGCAGCTAATTTGACATAGCAGCCAAACTGTGTCATTACAGCAATGGCATCCATTACATTGGCCCCCAAAATACTTTTTTTTTCCCTCATTAGTTTACATTGTGAAAGAAAACAATATATTTTTTTTTTTTTGGAAACCCAGAGAATGGAATTTGATCAATTTGGTCCAATAACATTTGGAAAGTATCAAAAAGCTGCACAATTCAATTATTTGAATCTCTATTCAAGTTAACAGAGGGCTAACCAGGATGCAGACAAAATCTGCTGCTTCTGTGAGCAATTGTATGCCTGGAAATCAAACTTTTTTGGCTTCATGAGTCACTGAACAGCTTCCATAAGAATGAACAAAGCTCTGCTTCCAGTGTTTTATCCAGTTCTCTTTACACATCCATGATGGAAGCAGGGGAAAGAGCTGGCCTAGCATTCAAAACGTCTCCCCAGTGAGGTGGGTTTTATTCTGCAACTGTCACGTTTTTCATGTGTGTATGTATCTACATACTTGTACATATAGTGCAGTGATATACATCCTGAAATGTTGCACTCTGGGGGAGCAGACATCTTCTGATGCACGACACAGAAGCGAAACCTAGAGCGAACTGAATAAACACTTTAAAGGTAATGCATAGTTTACTGCCAGTAAACTGTGTGTGCATAAATAATGCTGTGCTAACAGCACAAACAAGGAGGCGCTAAGGTCAAGAGACTGAATATAATTAGATACCAAGTGTACATGTATGTGTGTGTGTGTGTGTGTGTGTGTGTTGCTGCCCTCCAGATGTCAGCTATCACACAGATCTAGTAAAAAATAGATTTAGCCTTTGTCAAGCATGCAGGCAGGCACGCAGACAAATACAGAGTCACGCAGTCATATTTATGCTGTTAACCCTCGACTTAACCTCATCCCTGACCTTTTTCTAAAGTAACAGCCAATAATTACTGTGGAGGATTTCCCTAATCTTTCAGTCAGGACTAGAATACTCACAAAAATGCACACACGCCTGTTTTTCCATTTATGAGCAGGGATTTCAAGGAGAGGAGCAAGTAACTATTTTTGTACTGCAGCTTTATGTAACTTCAAAATATTTACTACTTATAAATAATGTAGTAAAGAAGTGATTTTCACTGTCTGCTTACTTGTTTGTCACTGAATGTGAATGGACATGAAGGGTCAAACTTTACCGCCTTTGGACGCATGAGTCATCACGATGGAGGAAGAACTAAAACCATGAGACTGTTTTTGACAGGAGTGAATTAAAACAGAGGAGGCAGCTGTTTACACTCCACCGGAGCATTGACACTGATGTTTATGCGTGAATGTAGATATATAATTTAAAGGAGCAGTAGAAGGCCCCATTCTTGGGAACGTTTGGAAAGTGATCATTATCTGGTGTTCATTTTTCAAACTTTCAAACCTTACCCACTTTTCACTGATCTGTAATTATAGAGTCAGGATGGATGAGTCTCCCTGACACTTCTTATCTTCTTTTGTAAGGGAATGGAGCAGCGATGACTTGCCGGCCATCAGCACAAAGGGGCCTAAAGGTTAAAGAAGGGCTTGAGGATAGAGCTGGATAGGTAAAGTAGAGCAAAGTAAAGCATCTCTTGTCACTGTGTCTTTCAAATGTGTTCCTGATGTGATATAATGCTTGTATTATTGACTAAATAGTCCCTCCACTGAGTTCTTGGTCTGTCCTGGGTTGTCCACAGGCCCAGGGCACATCCTAATCAGGGCACATCCTGAAACACCTCAGCTGGTTCTTTTCATCGCGGTGGAACAGCAGCTCTACTACAAGCTCCCTCCGGATGTCCAAGCTACACAGAAAGAAGGAAACTCATTTAGACTACTTGTATCCATGATCTCATTCTTTCGGTCACTCAAACCTCACGACCGTAGGTTTAGGATACATAGACTGCGACCCACAACCATCAGCTACAACATCTGTAATGCTGTTGACACTGCACCAATCTGCTGGTCCATGTTATGCTCCATTTTCTCATCACTCGTGAACAAGACCACAAGATATTTGACACTCCCATGGTCATTTTCCAGCAGAGAAATGGCTTCAGGCTTGGCTGCACCTCGACATCCCATCCATGAATATCACGAACAGGATCTAATACAAGGGGCAATCTTGTTGTCCATTCTTTATATCATCTATGGTAGCACCGGCTCTGGTACTGCATACTCCTTCTATGCCTCCCATAGGATCCAACTGGGGACAAGGTCATAACACATAACACCCCTGTGAGGTGAAGATCTACTCCACAGGGACAAAATCTGAGGTTGAACACTCGGTCAGAGCCTCATTTCTAGCATCCTAGGATTCTTAATTATTCTAGAATTATTGCACAAAACTACACAATTATGTGTGAAGAATGCTTTGAGGCATGCTGCTTATGCTTTAACAAAACAAACAAGCCTCACCAGCATACTATCTAACTTGTTTTTTTGTTATTTTTTCTTACATAACTTAATATCTTACTGGCCATTAGACTGAAAACAGCAATAGAACACTTTGGCAATAGATCCATTAGTTTGAAGGCACCAAAACACTATAAGATTGAAAGTAAGCTAGTACTCTGATAAAACTACAGCAGAGGGTCAGAGAAATCAGATTACTGCATGGAAACGTGGGTTTCTAACCAGGTTATTGAAGCGCACGCAAGCAGATTTTCCAATTTCCTCACAATAGCCTGGTTTACTGAGTGTAAATCAAGCATGTAGTCTGTGATCCCTTTCTAAATATGCCAGTAGCACCTGGTCCATGTCCTGCAGTGGTTTCCTCTTGTCAGCATTATACTTTTGTTGTTAAAGCAACATTGCTTAACCTTTCTCCCATCAAATCACAGGTTTTAAATCATTTTGATTTGAGACTGACTTGTAGTCGGGTGAGTGTACACCTGTTCTTACACCATGTAACTTTATGCTCGGGGTACGATCTCCTGTGAGAAGTAACACTCCACGACACAGAGTCACACACCACCAACTATTTTACTGATTTTGGGAGAACTCGATCATGTTTTGTGGTTTTCCGTCTGATGTCCTCGGGCTGCTTTGACTCACCTTTCCTGATGGACAGTAAACTGTAGGTGCTGTCAGCTAATATCAGATCAGTTTGTTACCCGGGCTGCAGAGTGTTTGTACCACTGGTGTTTTGGGCCACCGGGAAGAGGAGCAGGAGAGCAGGACAACAATGTAGCCCAGCTCTGCAGCCTCTATGAACATAATGACAGAGGTGAAGAAACCACTTGCTTCCGAATGGGATTTTTTTTGTGTTTGTTTGTTTTCATGATTTAATTTTTCTGTGGTTATTTGAAATATGATATTGATGATCTATTGATATATCACAGTCTTATTCATTCATCATGCATGTGAACATCCTCAGTACTGACTCGCCTTCATGCCCTGAATCTCGGATTAGAAAAAAAAAGAAAAGCATTCAGCAGAGAGAATAAATATAATAGCCTCCATGCAGTATACCACAACATACAGATACACTGAACTAATTCTAAAACAGGCCTTCAAGCCAAATTGTGTGAGTAAAAAATATATTCATGCAAACTACTAGAGTGAAACGCAGTTTGACAGGAATTGTTGCTGCTGGAGGAAGTCATACATCACTTTCAGAGATGAACTTTTCAGAAGAGTTTTGACATTTGAATAGGGCTATGAGGTCACTTAGGGAGAGCATAAACATTATTTAAAACGCTTTCTCTTAATCACCTTCTTTTACGTGTGTGTGTGTGATTCAGGCAGCCGAGTGTTTATAGGAAATTTATTGGAAACCAAAAGAAAAGCAGCTCTGCCAGTTGTTATCGCAGCGGGATGCAGATCTGATTTAGTTCACACGGTTAAAAGAGAAAAACGAAACGTGACATTGCATGACAGCTGATGTATTTGGGGTGCACATGTTGCCAGGGCTTGTGTCAGAATTTCATATCATTCCTCAAGATAAACTTTTTCCCGGCCTATGACATCCATTCAGAGGCATGACAAGAGTGCCCTGTGGACTAAATTTCTGCCAGGTTCCTGTTATGCACAGTGATTCTGTGTGTGTGTGTGCTTTACATAAGTCCAGGGCCTGATATGTGCAATGGTATGCATAGATTAAAGCCTGAGATGCACGGAAGCTTCCATATTTAATCACATATTTATAGAGCGCATGCACGCCTCCTTGTTATGAATCACAGCATGAGCTAGTCAACATAGACTTATGCAAATGCAAACACAGTTTATGTTTACTGCATGTTGATACGCCCTTAATCAACCTGTGTGGTACTGTATTAATATCCAGCCCATTGTCATTTCCAAATCTCTGTAAATATGATATATGTTTTGTCACAGCCCTTCAGCATCTCAAATAGATGCACAAGGCACCATTTAGTGACCAGATGAGATCTTTCAACTGCATATGAAGGAGGTGGGGCAACAGATGGGTTGAAAAACAGGAAATTGAGAGTTCATGTCTAGTGTGAAAACAATAGTCAGCATTGACCCATTGAAATTTTTATGTAACTTCACATAGACCACAATTTTGTCCATAAACCTAACCAAGTACTTTTTGTGCTTAAACCAACCAAACTGCAACCATGTAACGATGTTGTTGTTCATGCTGATGGAAACATAAATGTCTGGATCAGTTTGTCACAGAAATCCATTCATAAGGAGTTTGGGGACTCACTGCAAGCTGACATGAGTTGTGTTTGTTTCATCCACTTGAGATTCGACCTAAGTTGTTGTGTCCATGTCAACTGAGTACTGAAGTGAACTAGCTGTCAAAGTGACAGTGGTGAAGTGTGCCTTGTTTGCTATTTATTTTAGTGAGGTGCATTAACTCTCTGGAAAAGCAGCAGTTTTATCACATTAGCTCTGGGCGTAGCTTGGCTGCTGCACCTTTACCCACCTCTTCTGTCTGTTTAGTGTGCACTAAAAGGAAGGGATTTCATTGCCAGCCACTCCGAGGTGCAGTAGAGAAAGACAAAGTTACAAGACAGAGGTACATGACTCAGCAGTGACAAGTACTTGAAATCTTGGCCCTAGTAATGAAATTGAACATAATACCCACAACACCTTCAATTAAGGAAAACACAACAAACTGAACTCCCTCCATTTTCATCTTCGTTCTTTAACATTAAAACTCTTTTGCAGCAGTTTTACCCCATTATCTCTGCAGACAGTTAGTCCTGGTGTTCCTTTGGCATCCAGTGTGCACAACGAAAAAAAAAAATACCAATAATAAATAAATAAATATGTCAGAAATGACAAACGCTGATTGAAGTGGATGCAGAAAGAAAACTAAGCCAGAAAAACAAGTGCTTGAAATCCTGGTTTACACCATGAGAAGGAAGAAATGATGCACTTGAAAACAATACAGATGAACTGAACTACCAAGCACGCAGTACTGTATGAGGTGGAAAAAAAACCTTGGCCAGCAACTGTCAGATGCATTAAGTTGTCTTAATGATTTTGTATAGAATTGATTTTGTGTGTGAGGCAGGTTCAGAGAGCTGAAGACAGCTGATCACCTGAGATTAAAATGGACACATACAGCTGTTCGCACTTTTAAATTCGGCTTAATTAACAAGTCTGTTAGATCACTTGCATGTCAGTCCAGCGGATGTCCAGTAAACCTCCTCTGTAGGCTTCAGAATTTTAGGTCACAAGGACAAGGCATTGCAGTAAAGCTGAAAGAAGCGTTGTACTTTGTGGAGACAAAATCAAGCCCATCTTTTTTTACTGTTAGTTACATCTGCCAGGTCATTGTCCTATTTCATTAACCCATCCTAAGCTATTAAAGTTGGTGCATTGCAGTGAAACACAGTTGGATCGCTGCTGTTGTTGGCAGCCAAAAGGGTTGGAGCTCATGAGGGGTCATCAAGCCTTTGGCCCTCACTGGGATCAGGAAAGCCATTTCTAATAGTGTAGGGCTGCGTGTCCTAATAATGCTACAGGCCCTCTCTGGGTGGTGCAGCCTCCTCCCTGTGGCACTGAGGCAAACATATTTCCCCTTCAGTGAACCACCCCTTTGCTCTACCCCAGAGGCAGCCCAGCGCCGCTGTGTGTTACAGTGTCCCTGCTGTGGGCTCTGGGGTTTTACAAACAGTAAGTAGCTAGGTTTTCCTGCTATTTGTCATTACCTGAGGGCACAAAACATGTCAACTGGGGTTAAAAAAGTTGCCCATCTCAGCTTCACGATGCACGCTAACCAGGCAGCGAGCCAGCAATCAAACCCAACAGCATTCCCAAGTGTTCTCACAAACTTCATGACTTGACCCGCCGGCCAACATTTGTTCATTTTGTCATAGAGACAGAGCCAAACACACCCATCACCAAATTATTCCTTACAGGTCTGGCTGTTGTAATTTAAGGCGGTCATTGACACCGCGGCCAAATTTGAAGGATTGTGCGGATGATGGGTGGAGCAGAGGCAGGTTGGTTGGTTATACAAGCGGTGAATTTGAGCATGATTTTTTCTTTTTCTAGCCGGCTTCAAGTGGCTGTTTGAGGACCTGCATTTTTTATTCTCCTCAGACTTCTGATAAGCCACAGAGTTAACATCTTTAACACAAACAATCCATCTGCTTGTGCCATAAATTACAGCCATAGTAAGAAAAATGTCTGAATATATACGCTGCATCTCAAGCACTTAGGCATTTTCATTTCATGAATCACACACAGAGCACTGCGTTTCAAACATTACATATGTAACACTCTGTATTCCTGAGGGAACCTGCAGGGGAGGCTGATAAATTTGTGTGGGTTCATAACCACAAGTACTCCTGACATATTACACGTGTGATCCATTGTTAATGTGATTATAATGCAGAGGTTTTAAGAGACTGTAGGATCATATTGCACATACGACTGCAGAGCAAAGTAAAACAGGTTATTAGTCACTAGTGTGAACCATTACACAGGTTGGTATGATCATGTAGATGAAGCCAGTATCATATGTTACCATAATGAGGGGCTGTTGTAGCCTTAGAACATATTTTACTGTGACGTCAAACAAGCAAAACCGTAAATATATATTATTGTCTGCCATTGCTAAGTGCTCCTGGTGGAATTTTTGGGTCTGTGTTATTATGAAGAGTACGGTGTAGACCTGCTCTGTATATGGAGTGTCATGAGGTACCTTTTCTTATGATTTGGTGCTATATAAATGAAACAGCAGCAGTGGAGTTAGATGTTTTTTGTTTTAACATATATTCTCATTTGTGTTATTCAGCTCTCTTAGAGCATGTTAATGACATTACTACAAAATCAATACTAACAATAAAATGAATGCAGTGCTTAAAGTGTGGGAAAATATAAACATAAAAAAGGTTTGCAGTATTTCAGAAAGTTTTAAATTTTAAGTGCAACTATCGGATTTTAAACACTAATCACTGATGAGGTCATCACGCTGATCTCAGGTCAGGGAAAATCCAATCAAAATCGAATTACTCTCTCAAAGTTACACACGTCTTTAATTGGAAACCAGCGTGTTTGATATTAAAATAAAGTTCATGAGAGAGGTGAAAGAGAGTGCTACTTGCCATCCATTCTGATCTGCAGGTCAGTTCAGCTACAAGTTCAAGCCTTGGGTCCAGTGTATACCGACACACAAAGGTATGTACACGCTGTCTTTCTCACACACACACACACACAGGTGGGCTCACTATCACCACCTCTCTCTTCTATCATGCCTCTCCCTCTTCTTGCTGTACCAGGGGCAGGGGCAGTGCGTGCGTATCAGTGTGTTCTTAATAAATTATGAACCAGATGTAGAGAAAGAAAGGGACAGAGCATGGCTGTGTGTCCCGCCCCGTGGCCAATATTTCACCCCGCAACAACAAAAGAAATAAAAATATTGTCACTGTCTGATGAAAACCATGCATCTCCACTTTTGATAGAAATGTGCATATTATGACTGTGTACAGCTTTAATGAGGCCAACGTGGTATGTCGAAACATGTAGGACAGCCTAACCATTGATTTAACTGAGGTAGGCATAAACAGAGTCGAGGCTCTGAACCACCCACACGTCATTAGAACCATGAATAAAAATACGTGCATATCCACTTTTGCTCACAAGCCACATAAATCCATTTAAAATATGACAGATTTTGCTAAATATGTGTCGTCAGTTAGTTTCTATGAGAAAAATAAAGAAATAAATAAAATCTTTTTTTCATCCTCCTGGGTTTTGGACATACAGTATGTGGTTTTCATTGGATATTGGAATATATTGGATTTGGGATATTAAAATAATCTATTTCCGGACTTTCACATCTGTTGTGTCTTTCTCCTCACATGTCCCCTTGACAAGCCCGTTTTAAAATAAGTGTGTATTCCAGTGTGGTTGCTAGATAATTTCTGGCACAAAAACACAATACCGTGCTTTGAAAAGACCTACGGTACAGTATATTACTAAAGGGATTACACAGCTGCTGACCATTGCCATCACACCTAGTTAAAATGAAGTAAACTGAAGTAAGGTGCTTTTTATCTTAGCATCGTGTAAACCTGATGAAGCATTACATGCTTGAGGATAAAGTACAGTATGGCCTTCAGAGTCCAGCTCTTCACTATTGAGTGATTGGTCTTGTTAAACATAAACAGCCTTTGCACTGGGAAGCAACCTGTCCAGGCGGTGCAGAGCTGGTGGTGACAAATCTGAAAACTGGAGCAGAAAATGAGACGGAGCTGGACATGGCAGGAATGGCAGGCATGGATCCTGAAGCACGGGAAGATCAGGGTTAGTCACATGAAAGAAAATAAGGTTCAAAGCTGCACTGAGATGGCTCGTAGTGTGTTGTTACCACGAGGGAGACACAAACGAACTGACAGAGTCTTGAAGGTTGGAAGGGAAATGACAGGAAACAGGAAAAGGCAACAATACATATTTTTATTTATTTATTTTTTCCCCCTTTGGTTCAATCCAAATGAACCAAACCAGTTATGTCTTAAAGCTGAGTGCACAAATCCCACAGCGGGTTAGTTGTACTAACTGATTTGAATTTCTGCCTATATGAAATGCCAACAGATATATTACCCTCTAATAACTACATGATTTCAGATTAAATAGGACTCTCATCCCCAGAGATTCTCCCCGTTCATTCATCTTAATACTGGGAGCCTAATGACTGCTATGATGGCCCAGAATTACACTTTAATTTTAAGGCCACAATGGTTTGGGGGATGTAAAGTTATAATGCGTAATGTATAATGTGCTGGCCATAGATTGGGTAAGTTACACTGTGCTACAACTGGAGCCATGTTTTCTAGCTGGTGTGGAGAAAACTCCCAAAAACATGATGAAATAAAAACACAGACAGCTGCTTGTGAATCCGAAAGTTCACAGCTTTTATAACCTTCTAATATCACTGTAACATCAGATACGGACCCGGCCATCAGTCAATGTTCTGAGCCTCACACGAGTGCAGTGATGTATGTGCGTGTCAAGGCGACCTGAAAACAGACTGACTGAATGTTATCCGGCGGAACGGGAACATTTTGAGACCGGCGGTGTGTTTCCCAGCAGTGTTTCCTCAACATCTTACCTCATCTCTGTGTTTGCATGTTTGTGTGTTCTGTGTGTGTGTGTGTGTGCTTTTATTATATTACATTTAAAAGTATATATGCATCACTCAAAACACAACATACTTAAAAATATTCTGAATTAGCTATTAGCAATTTGTGTGCTTGAGTACTATGGAGAACTTAAAGATGCGATGAATCTCAGGTATGTTCTGGTGTTAGAAGTGGTTCTGAGTGGATTTGTGGACAGTGAACACCAGTAAAGTAATTTCTTTTTAATTCAAGTTAATAATCCGTTAGACTGCTCCAAACACACTGCCTTAGGTTAAAAATATATAAACATATATCTGCGCAGTCTATCAGTCCATTTAGTGTGAAACATAAAACATCTACAGCACATATCTGGTCTTTAAACACACCAACACACACACACACAGGCACAGCTCTGGAACACGGCGTTGGATGGAAGAAAAGGTGACATGCATTCTTTGGCGCTGCTGCCAAAAAGCTACTTCTGTAATTGAAACAACTCATCAGATTGAAATAAAGACAGAAGCAGGTGTACAGTATGAATGAAGTTTCCAGTTAGCCTCCAGTTATTCTTCTTTAATGTGACAGCTTCGCCACACATGTAGCCTCGCCTGCCATCTCCACCATTTAATCCAGAGCAATTCAACATGATAGCTCCATCCCGGTGCCAGTGGATCGGCTCCTTTTGTTATTTTTAGGTCAGTGTTTTCTTGGCCCCGATTCACCTGCTACAAACTGAACATGATCCAACAACAAGAAACCCATAAGCTTTGATTAATTCATTAAATTGTCATAAGGTTGTTTTGCAAAACCACAACCGGACAGCGCATTCACACCCACGCCACACACTTGCACCCACGGAAACAGATTTAGCCGCAAACATTACCTCACGTGCATGTTCACAGAAGCTGGTTTCACATGCACAAAGCCCTGCTCGCACACACACACACACACATGCACACACACGCACACACACATGCACACACACACACACGCACACACACATTACATTTGATCTGTCCATCTACTGTTTAATTGATAGTTATCCTTTACAGTGGAAGGGGATCCAAAAAGGAACTGAGCTGATCACCTGTGCTTCCTCTAGTATCATGTGATACTGTCAGAATGGCTTGTGGGTGTGTGCGTGCGCATTTGTGCACTTGTGCATGTGTGAGGTGTTGAATCACATCGAACAATACGGAGGGTAACTCATTTATTTTCTTATCTTGTACTTTTGTAGCCACACGTCTCTGATGTGCCTGTGTGTGTGTTTGTGCCTGTTTGTATGTGTGTAACTCCCTCCCTCTCTCTCCCTCTCTCCCTCTCCCGCTGGCCCTGTTCACAGACCTCAATCTCATTAAGACACCTCTGAACTTTCTAGAATGTCACGGCCCTGTTACCTGAAGCCACCGTAGGCACACACTCTGGAGGTTTACTCTACTTTCTGCTGCTGCCTGGTAATTCATTTCAGTTAGGAACACAGTTCACACATCTGGACACTCATATTTATGGATTTCTACATTCTTGTTGGCTTTATTTACTTCTCTTAAATTGCTTCAGTAATTTAGTGAAGCCTTTTCCAGCCTCATTAGAGTTTCAGGGGCATGCACTTTGATGTATTTCACTCCAAAATACTATGGACGTGTTTTCCAAAAATCCTTAAACTTAAAAAAAAATATATATATATATGCAAAATTACTTTTAAAAATGACATGTTTTTATTCAGTCTGATGTAAATATCTTTTTTTCTCCGTCCATGAACCGCAGTTCAGATGCTAATCCTGCACTTGGTTATCTTCTCAGATGATCAGCGGCTCCTCCAGTCTGCATGTCGAAGTGGCCTTGGGCAAGACACTGAACCCTAAATTGCATGAATGTGAATGATTCCCAAAAAGCTCCAAAAACTGATGAGTTGGCATCTTGCATGGCAGCCAGTGCCATCAGTGGATGAATGGGTGTGAATGGGTGAATGAGATATGTAGTGTAAGAGCGCTTTGAGTTGTTGGAAGACTAGAAATGTGCTATATAAGTACAGTCCATGTAGCATAACCTTGTATAGCGATATTGTGAAATCCGAGCTCCTTTTCTCAGTCATGGCCCGAGGTCAGACTGACGTAGCTTCCCACAAAATCAATATTTCAAAATAATTCAAATAAAAACACCTCCATGTTGTAAACCTATGAGCACCGTAGTGCATTAACATATAAGCCTGTCCAAAACCCTCTATAATCAGTCAGACACTTTTTCATCCATGTTTTTTCCATAAACATGGGGTTCTAAACACATGTTCACCATTCTGACTTCCTGCCTCCAGCTATGAACGGGTACAATAATAAAATATGACACTTTTTTAGCTGTGCCAGATTTTGTGCCAGGTTTGCTGATTTGGGGTAAATTACAAAAATATGTAATTTTAGCCAAACTGGCTGATTGGTTCTCATTCATATGGAAGAGCAACAATCTTCTGTATCGTGTGTGAATGCCTGGTGCTACCACAACCCTGATAAGGACACACTACTGACTTGGTTGGACAGTTAATTGGTGGGTTGACTGTGTTCACTCTGCTGCTTTGGAGTTGGGATGAGATTTTTGGATTGCTGTTCTTCAGGATGAGTTTAATGACTTCCTCCTCAGATATCAGGATCCCAACAGCTAATGGAGTTGGCACTCAGGAAGCTCAGAGGAAGGATCTGTTTTGTTTCCCTTGATTACATGATAATTTATTCACAAGATCCTCAACAACATTTTCAGGACGTCCAGGCAGTACTTGACAAACTCAAGTAACATAAGCTGACACTGAACATGAGCATGTCACTTCTGCCCCGAAGTCCTTAACCTCCTTGGACATGTCGTGTCTACTGCTGGCATTAAGTTGGACCTTGAGAAGACCAAGACAGTCGAAGAGTGTGCTAACAATCTGAAATCTCTGCGTACTGACTGGAATTGACAGGAAATTGAAACTAGCACAGCCACTCAATGCCCTTAAGAACACAAACACAAAGCCCAGGTGGACCATGCAATGTCTCACTGCCTTTGAAATCCTCAAGGAATGTCAACAGCTCCTGTGCATAACCATCCAAACTTCAGCCTACCTTCAGTGATCTACATGGATGCCAGTGAAGTCAGCCTTGGAGCTGTACTCATGGTCCAAGGACAGGATTCAGAACAAAGGAAGAATTGGCCTTGGCCATTGGCAAGTGGGAGCCTGAACAAAGCATGGGCCCTTGAAAAATGGTAACAGACCACTCCTTGTATGGCTCAAGACCCAAAATCCAACTTCAGACTGATCCGACCCTGCAGCTGCCATATTTCCTGTCAAATGTGTGGACAGGCAGATATAATAGTGGTCCTTCCAAACCCTGTCCTTTGTCAAGAGCCCCATGTGAGACAGCAAGCCTCTCTCGGCCTATCTGCGCAATGTTACTCAAGAGCCGATCCCAGTAAAAGATCGAGAAGAGAGAAGCTGTTTTGAATGTATGTATGTATCAAATTCACTATCCTGAAAGACATGGCATATAGTGTGGTCCCATAAGGTCGATGTGAGTAACTTTATATAACTGTTGTTTGTAGCGGCATGTTAATTTTATTGTTTTTTTTTTCTATCTCTCCCTGTAAATTGTTAACTCTGTAGTCAGCACAGAGCATCCCTCCTCCATGTTTTATAGTGTTGATGTTTGTGCTGGTAAGTAAATCACAAGTATGCCAAAAATACTGAATACATTTACAGCATGCAGGCCAGTAAATCCCCAGACATTTTCTGAATTCATGCAAGAGCAAAGTAGAATAAAAAAAAGGAAACTGAATAATATTAATATAATAATATCAGTTTTGTGCATCTGAACATCATTAATTTGACCAATATGCTTCATTTGTCACTCATTTCACTATTTATTTCTATTTATTCTACCATTAAAGTCGCTCATAGTAGAACATCTTTTTATAAACGGGGACTTTGTGTCCTGTTTTGAAGTTGTGACAAACAGTGTGACAGTACTGTGCTTTGTTGAGAAGATAATTTGCTGTGCTGCTGTCACTGATAAAATACACAGAGTTTCTGAAGTTTGTTGTCACACTGCAGCCTTAAAACAGGCGCATGACTCGAGATAAATAAGCGCCGAACTCCTCAGCATGCTCATCTTAACTCTCTGTACTTACAGTAGGAAGAGTTTTCTTTGCGGTGCTGCTGTTTCTTTTTATTGCGAGTATACGGTGCTGAAGGACAATATCTTTAACTGAATTATCTCAAAACTTTCCTGTATTCCGCTGCGGCATTTTTCAAAATCTTCAATTTTTTTTTCATTTGTTCATTTTCTTTCACTTTACTTGTTTGTATGAGTGCCTCCCCGAATCGGTCGTGATTTGCTGAAGCAGTTTGAGATTCAAAGGAAGCTGCTCCTCGTTTAAAGGAAGCACAAACACGGCAGAGATGGAGCCTCTGTTCTGAGGACAGGTGTGTTGAGATTTTAACAGCTCCAGATTGTAATTTGTCCTCAGGAAACTTGACGGTAATGATATTTACAGAGATACGTGAAGGTACAGTACAGCTTCAGAATGTAATTTGTTCTCAGGCAACCTAACTTCAGTGATATATATAGAGATAAGGTGACAGTACAGTACTCGCACACACACACACCCACACACACACACACACACACGCCTCCCTGTGTTTTCTTGTCAGTGTAAAAGTATCCTCCCTTTCAGAGCAATTCAAACAAAACCTGCACACACCCCCTTACAATCTATCATCACTCTGTAACCCTGCACTGATCATGTCAGCTGACTCCTTCACACACACACACACACACACACACACACACACACACACACGCGCGCGCGGTTTGTTCACTTGATAGTTGATTCATGTCAACACAACACTTGTTGAAACACAAGCTGAGTGTGTGGACACGTGCGTGTGTGTGTGGATAATTGTGCCGACATTGTGTTCATTAATGATGTTTATGTGATAAGTGAATGTACGCATTGAGTTCAACATTATGACCTAAATGTGTGTGTGTGTCTCATACCACTGCTTTGGGTAACCTTTCATTGTTCCACAATTACCGGGAAAGCAAAAGTCCGAAGCTCCAAAAATGGATCGAAATGAACTATAAATATGTGACACAGGATGAAAGATTGCATAAAAATTACAAATATACAGGCAACCAGTGATGTTTACATCAATTACTTTTATAAGTTGCATAACAATATTTAAATTTGAATGTTACTGCAGCAACAGCTGCCAAGTCTTCTTCCTGACAAACACTACAACATTTATCAAAGATTCAGCATCATTCTGAACAGATCAGCTGTGAATCTACCTACAGCAGGCACATGTCAAACACTGTGTCTGTCTTTGTTAGGATGACGGTGGCGAAGAACAAAACTGTTTCTCACACCGACAGGTGTCTACGCTTTTACACTGGCTTTCTGCAGTTGTGGCCTGTTTGGCAGCCGGACTGACCGGGGCCAATCTGTATCTAACACATCGCTCGTCACGCTGGGTGTTTCGGTACTTGAAAGTTAGCAAGGCAGTAGTTGGTAGGCAAAGTTCGCCCTCATTTGAACAGCACCGAAGTTTATTGTGTGGCAGCAGCTAATTGCACATTGTTCTGATGCTGCAAATGCTCACGAGCGCAGCAGATTACATTAATACGCGGGTCTGAAAACAGGAAAATAATTTCTGAGAAACTATCATGCCCACGTTTTCAAGAAAGACGTTTTAGATCGCTTTTAGTTCTAAATAAATAAATGAAATATGAATGTGCTATTGTAGCATGCAGAGAGATTTAGCAATTAGTCGATGATTAATCGTTTGAACTGACAAAATTTCTTCCAGCTTCTCAAAACGGGACGATACGCTTTGTTTGTTTCCTCTCTGTGTAAAAGAAGATGAGTCACTTCACAAGCTACCTCACGTAGCTCGTGGTGTTCTGATCTGAGTTCAGCAGCACATTCATTATCCCCACGTTGGTATTCAGTCGGTTTAATTAGCAGAATAACTCTTCAACAACAACCTGAGGATCGTGGCGCTTCAAAAAGTTCACATGGTGAGTTTGAATATATTTTTAATAATCGGGCTAATTTGGAAACTTTGCTGCTTTTGGGTTAGTCTAAATCTGGACCATTAAGAAGCACATTTGATCTGCTGCTGATGTGATTTGACTGTGTTATGGTCTGCAGACTGTCGGTCGGTTTGATCCATGTACTGTACATGTACTGTACATTATATGAGCTTAGTTGTAGCCCTGGTGGGAATAAAAGCAGGTTATTATAAGTACAGGGTGGAGATCTTCTATCAGCCACATCTTAAAGACACGCAAACACCATGTGTCTTTCATTTACATATTAATGCTTACAGCTGGGATCAGGATTGGTCCTGAAGCCATTGGGAGCACCTTACGAAGCCCCATCCCTCGCTTAGCTTAGCTTCTCCTCACCCGATGCTCTGGACAAAACGGGTTATATGTAATTAAAATAATAAATAAGCTGCAGGGTGTTCTCCTCTTTGATACCAGCCCATCCACAGCGCAGAGATGTAACTGAACCAATCTGTTTAGCTTCTGTGTGCACTTGCAGATAACCTAAATGTGCCCGTCTGTGACATTGTTAGGCAGGCCTTTCTGCAGGCAATTATGAGCCATTTCAAAGCCACAGCTACTCCCAGTGAGTCATAGCAGGATGAGTGACCCCGTAGGTGTTGATGCCTTCACAACGCGGATGACATCCCAACATGCTGTGGCTTTAGATGTTACGTATCCTTCATTACTAGCTCAGCCCCAGCTGGCTCAGGGGAGATGTGATTACAGGGCTCTGCAATAAGCCTGCAATCTGTAGTGGAAAGTACAAGGGCTGGGGTAAATAATTGATGAAGATTCACTGTTTGAAGGATTGAGTGACCGACTGACTGATTGTCTGACTGTCGTGCTGCATAGAGAGAGAAAAAAAGAGTCAGATCCATAGAAAAGAGGCTTCAGATTGAGGTTCTTTAAGTAGTTTTTTTCTGTCTTTGTTGACTTCATTCTTTTGGTTCATTTGCCCTGATGCCCTCACGTCGCCTGTCGTATCCTTTCTCGTCTGCGTTTGTATCCCCCCTCTTTTCTATGCCTCCACGGCTCCTCTCCGCTATTTTGTTTCCTGCTTCTCTTCCCCCTTCTCAGCTCAGGTGATATAAGGTATGGCGACAGCTATTGAAACCTGAGGGATTAAGCAAAGCTATTTTGGTACCTCGGGTGAACACCACAGTATCTCACACACATAGCACAAACACCACAGACAACCGGGTGATATAAGGTAGAGAGACAGAGCTATTTAAACTTGGGAGGGGGGGGCATGTCTATTTTCAAGACACGGGTCTTCCAGGCAGGAATAACAAGGACACAGCGTGCACACACACTTGTACAAAAAAAGACAGAGGTGAACACAAGCTCATATACTCCACCCACACATGCGAAGAGACAGCACGGTGTGACACAAAGCCACTGTCAGGTTGTTCTGCAGATCACCTGAAGTCAACACACACAAGATGAGGCCAGCTCGAGAACATCTGCAGACCCAGATTGTTGGCTCGTTTTTTTTTTTTTTTTCACAAGTCATGCTTTTGTGTTATTTAATGCGAAATACAAAATACTTTGTGGCTTTAGAGATGACATTGATGGTTTATTCATTAGCAGTGCGAATGTGGTCCAGACTGAACTGTAGAAAAATTGTCTCTATATTGATTCACAGATATTGTCAGGTGTGGTTGTCCAGCTGATGCTTTTCATCAATGTGGTGCAACACTACACTTTTAAACTTGAACTCTGAGGACTGAATCGTAAACACGGTTGTGGTGACGGACGATCAATGTCACCAGAAAACAACAAAACAAATTGTTTCAATTAGCAAAACAAATCTTGTTTCATAATGAGGCACTGAGAAAAGTCGTGTTTACTTTTTTTTTTGCATGTATTTAAAATGTCAAACTCGGTTTGCCCTTTCATCGAGGGCCGGCTGAAACAGTTTCATTAAGTTTTGTCATTTAAGAAAAAAAAGTTCATCGACGCTTCACAAGGACACGATCAAAGGCAGACTTTCATATCGAAAGAGCGCGGAAGGGGACATGCATCGCTGAGGGTGAGTACTGTGAAAGCTTGGCCCTACAACTGATTTCATCAGCTAAATTTCAGGTAAAGGGGGTCATCAATGCACGTTGCCATGGATACTGTAAGAAATTGGTACTCCGCTGAAAAAGAAAGAAGCAAGAGAGTGACAGATGAAGGGAGGCAGAGGACATGGGATGCTTTTGTCCAGCGATCCATGGCAACTCTAAAATGTCTTTTTAATGCATCCATTATTATAAAACACCAGAACAGGAAAAAAAATGAAGGTGGGTCAGATGAATGATTGAGCTGACATTCGACTTTGAGATTCAACAGTTGGATCAATAATAGCATCAGGAGGCTTGATACTGATATCAGTAGCGTGCTGTAAAAATACAGTGATTTTTATTCATATGAGATGCAGCATAATTGATCATCTGAAGTCAATTCCCCAATGCTTCAGACTACACATACTGTGATCATGTGATCATCAAGCTACTAGCCACATTGCGATCTGCTATTACATCAAGCATACCAAGCACAAATTCCCTGCTACACTACAAAATCTCCAACAGTGCCCCTTGTAGTCATTAATTATGGGTCTAACCGTAGTCCACCATAAACTATCAATAGAGAAGAAGATTATTTTTATCCAGTACCATCTGAACTCAACTGACAAAATAGTCTTTATTTCATTTCTATTAGTACCATGAGGGATGCATTGTTTCCTTTTGCTTATCACATGAAATATTAATTTGACATTTGTGTAGATAATTGGTTCCAAACACAAAACACATAACAGCATTGGACAAATGGAAATTTGACCAGATTATACAGACATTACAGGGAAACAAACAAGTTTAATGGCCAATCATTTAATACTTGTTGAGACATTTAATAAAAAATGCAAAATGGCAACTGGAAAAGTCAGGAGCTCACCAAAACAGGTTTCCTCCTGTGGGCAGTGCAGTGCAAAAATACAACTATGGAACCATTTTCCATCAATAACTTGGTCTAACACCTCATCCGTTGCTCCATGTAGTAAAATATTGTTTTATCAGAGTAGAGAATCCGTGTCATGATTTGTTCGCTGAACCCAAACGCAGACAACGAGCAGATGAAGTGAAAACACGTCTTCTATGATCAGTATGGACAGGGGGCGAGGAGGAGGGGAATCCAGGTGTGGAGGCTTGGCAGAGGGAATCCCAGGGATGAGAGCTGACTGACGGGCAGGCAGGCTCATAATCCTGAGGCAATGAAAACAGGTGTACGTCTCACAGACAGACAGGAAGCATAGCACATGAGCAAATTTTGAGTAGAAACGTGATACAGCAGAGGACTGATTGCGCAGAGTGCTTATGGAAAGAGGTGAGTGCTTGGTGGCAGCCAGGTGTGCTGATTACTGATGACGGGCAGGTGTGTGGAGAGTCGGGAGGCAGAGGGAGGAAGCAAACACAGACACGGAGACTGCAGTCGAATGTTAATTTGAAAATAAATAGATCTTAAATTACATCTTTGTTTGGTTTTGGAGTTGCCAAAACACATTTTTGACATATGAGACTTGGTAGAAGCATGTAAACCAAAGAAAAAGTCCAAAAACTCTATGGTGGGGTTTGATCTGAGAACAGACCAAAACAGCGTCACGGCCGTGATGTAACAGCCTGACACTGTGCAGACTTTAGATTGTCAAAGAATGAAGGAAATGTATACTTCACTTCTGAGATGCTGCTGGTGGGAATCGAAGCAGTGTGGAGAAGGTGAATGTTATCGGTGTGTCTGTGGTGAAACTACAATATTGCATTACGTCCTTTCTTTTAGTATAGGTTGGTCCATTGTATCTTATGTTAAAGCACTGAAGCAGTTTGGGACACACGACTAAGTTCATTTCATCTCCTATTAAAAATAATTATTTTATTGAATTAAAGTAAATTAACCTAAAAGCTTCTTCGAGATTTTGAGATGATAATTTGATATTTTAAGCTCGACACAACAAATTAACTGAAGGTAATGTAAGCAGCACTTTCATGTGGATCACAGTGTGGCTTCAGTTACATTTTTCAGTAGCCTAGCAACAGTTGCAAGAGTAAACTTCAAAGAAGTAGCTTGTCGTCCGCTCTCTTTTAAGCCTCCCTAATGTGCTGTGGACACTGCAAGACACACTGTATTTAAAAAGCAAAGACAGGGCTGCATAAAAGCATTATTAAAGTAGAAACACTAACAACACATAACCAAAATATTGCAGCAAATGCATGGCTATCCGCTTAATTATCTGCTTAAAAACTAATGTTTTAAACTTCTTGTCTTCCTCCTTCCTTCTCCTCTAATCTCCAGGACCTAGATGCTATTTTTGTCATTTATTTCCATTAGGATCAGGGGAAGGCAAAGCACTGTTTTCTTCTGATGGCTACTTTGCTGATAGGTGGCCCATTGCAGGAACACAATGATGTGGGGCTGGCACGGAGAATACAAATGAAAGCAATGGCTGTCCTTGCTGAATATCAATGCCGAGACCCACGTTTTTACTGTTTTTACACTCTAAGTACACGACAAACTGGGATTATTTACTTAGGGAAAAGGATTTTGGGAACCTGGTTAACATGACTTGATTTCTTGGCTTTCTGAAGTTAAGCAGATTTCTCACAGGGATTTTACAGGGTGCACACGTACAGGGAAAAGACACTAGTGGGAGTCGTCCCCTGCTGTTTTGTTTGTTGTGTGGATTTCTTGGTCATGCATCAGTCACACCACTGAGGCAATAAAAGCCAGTATGTTGGCACAATGAGATATGATACATGTTAACTTAATTGTTTCAGTGCATAAGGACACTGCAATGGAAATGTTTTTAGACGTTGGAAATCATCATCGAGTTTACATGACAGTCGATCGTGTGGTGGATCCTGTCTGATTGGATAAAGGTGCTAAACTATCGATGGGGAGATAGAGGGATTATTGTTTTTGCACGAATGTGCAACCCCTAATTGGTTAGGGCTTTTCTGCAGAAGGGGTTTATATCTGAGACATGCATGAGAGATGTTAAACCCGGTGGACTGATCCTTGCTAACATGCTACTTCATGGCTGTTCAGGTAAGTTGGACAGTGGTAACTCGATCAGATTTTACTCCGGCTCAAAGACATAACTTCAGCTCATGTCAAGCAGAGCAACCTGCTACATTCATGCACATCTCAGGCACTTGTGCATATCACAATTACCAACCTACATGCTGTGTAGCCAGATATACCCCGCTGAAACATATGTCTATATTTACTGTAATGAACTTCCTTCTGAAAACTGCTCAATCTCACACGTAAGCAAGTAATGTGCCTTTACATTTACATCACATACGCAACCCCTGGAGGAAGAAAAGGCAGGCAGATAAATAGAAAGTCAAAGGTGAGCATCACACTTTCTATTTCTGTCCTCGGCTAAAGAGCCGTGTTTAAACAGACAGTTATGTTTAAAGAAATATACAGTCTGTACTGCCGGCAGCCGTGACAGTAATACAGCTCATTTGCACAGCTGAATATATTGATACGCAGTAATGACATGTTTTTCACAGCAGCACATGTGCTCTGCCATATGACATATGACACATATTTGCACATCCTCTCCCTGCTGCTGCTGCTGCATATGCCTTGAGGTCATTTTCATTCATCATTTTCTGAAAATTGGTAATTAACTGGTTATCATTTTTCAGTTCTTTATATATAGATTTTAATAATATGTGCTAGTTTTTTTCAGATTGAGCGCTTCCTACATTTGCTTTAGCCTTGACTTAACACACTACAGCTGTAAATGACACCTTAATAATGCACTTTAATAAACTGCTTCAGCTTCTCTTATTAAATCTCATCCCCAGTTTGTTTTCTTCCCCTGGAGCCGTTTCATAAGTTAAGTGAAATGTATGAATGGGAGTTATTGGTGGGATCTATGTATGACTGCAGCCACAGCAGACATTCAATCACAAGCGGAAGCTGTTATTAGCATATCGTTGCTGTCCGATAAAAGAACATGTATGTCGTTTTTTTCCACGAGGGTGAGACTCACAGAATGAATCAAAAACACCAGAAATGAAAAGCTATGTTTTTACAGTCTGACTGTCACAGTTTAATATTTTAAATGGATTTATATATTTTTTTCTATAAATGGTGCTAACAACATGTGGGTGGTTCTGAGCCTCGACTATCAATAACAAGGCTGCCCTACATGTTTCCACACAGAACATTGACCTAATCAAAGATATTTTACTATTTAATAATCCAGGTTATAATCCAGGTTAATGGCCGTCTGACAGTGATGCGCGTGCATCAGTCCGACTCGGTTCAGAGAGATCACAGAAGTTGGCGTCTATCCTCGTTGTTTATCCAAACTGTTCTCCTTCTATCCATCCTACATGCATGATGTAACAAAATATCTTTTCACTGATCAATAAGACTTTAAACGTTGACCAGAGATGGAAGAAAATATGCCAATGTTTCATTTTTTTATCTCCATTAGTTGCTACAATCATCATATTTCCCCGATAGGATCGTTGCAGTCTCATGTTACGTTAACAAAAGCTGTATTTTGGTTGTATTCCCTTATTGATTGGTGGGACTTCGTTTAGTGGATGTCACAGCGGGTCTGGGATTCTTTATTCTGACTCTCAGCAGTGTGTTCTAGCTGAACACTGTTAAATGATAGTAGGTAATAAATGGTAACTTCAGCAGCTTGGCAGGCCAAATACCTGCCGGACATCCCGGTGACTCACCCTCCCGGCCTACTGTGAGTGTTTGCTGCAGTTCTCCCCGGGAATAGCCCAACAGCAGCATGATGCACAGCATGCTGTCAGACACACACACACACACACATGCAACGCCTCGCCTGCCTGTAGGGATTTGTGAGCATGGGGGAGATCTATTTATCTCTCTGCGTGTCTCTTTTTGTCCTCTACATGTGACGTGACCAACAGCTAGTTCACCCTGACAAACACCCTCATGTGCAACACGGCTTTTAGAAAACAGTTGCTAACATGTGCTGCCTTTAGTGGAAGCAGGCAAAGACCATAAGGTCAGGTAAAACGGTGGGAAAGATGAGCAGCAGGTTCCTGTTTTCAACTGTTGCAGAATGGAGAATAAGAATTCGAACAACATGATGAGGAGGGAGAACGCTCCCTTTAAAGCTACTTCAAACTACTAAATCGTTGTTTCAGTAACGGATGACATTGTTTTCTGAGATGTTAAAGAGCTAGCAGTGAAACAATTACAGTTCTTTATGTTTCTGGCTCATTGTTCTGATTTCACAGCTTGTAGCATTGCTTCACTAACCTTGTTTCCAGCTGCAGCAAGCAGGTGTTTTCCACCAAACAAGCTCTGATGGATGCGCTGCGTGCTGTATGGTCAGCAGCGAACAGATGAGGGTAAAACACGTCTAAACAAAGTAAAATGTTTCAGATCTTAGATTCTTTAATGTAGCCATCTTTTCCTTTCATGACAGCTTTGCACACTCTCTCAATCAACTTCATGAGGGAGTCACCTATGATGATTCCCTAACAGTCTTGAAGGAGTTCCTGTATATAATGAGCACTCGTTGATTGTTTTTCCTTCCTTTGGTTCCAGCTCATCCCAAACCATCTCATTTGTTCAGGCTGTGGAAGCCAGATCATCTGATGGAGCACTCTGCACCTCCCCTTCTTGGTCAAATCGCTGCTACAATAGCCTGTTGGTTAAGAGCAGATTAGATGTGATGTCCCCTTACGCCTCCAAGCCTCCTCCTTGAAGGCCTGATTCACAGAGTGTCCTCCAAACATTTGATGCTGAAACGTCTCTGTTGCTTGAACTCTGTGAAGCTGGAGGGCTGGAAACTGTAATGAACTTATCCTCTATAGCAGATAGCATTACTGTTTGAACAGGCAACCGTTACCCAACACGACTGCAACTTTATAAGACATGACAGGACAAGAAAAAAACTGTAAGTCAACTGTAAACTCATCAACATCACGGTTGCTGTTTCTGTCCTCCACACCATGTACTTACACACCTCCATCTGTTGTTCACAACATTGCTTCGGTCATATTAAACAAATAAGTCAAACGGTGTTGCAGTTACAGGGCACTCGTTGCTGCAGTGACCAACGGTATGTGGTCTTTTTAAATGCCACACACTCTAATACTGAAACCAAAAATAAATAGCTTCATTAATTAGTTTTGGGGGAATTTGCATAACGTTGCCCTTATTGGAGGCATCTTACTTAACATGCAAATTTATGTAAATTGACTTGGAGCAAATATCTGAGAAACACCAGAGGATTTACCATCACAGGCACATACTGGCACAACATGCCAAAATTAACTACAGAAATTAATTTGGTCCTCTGGGCTGTTGCTGTAAATACGGGCATGTCTTTAATCAACCTAACAGAAAGTGAAAGTGTTAAATAAAGTTTTCGCAGTGCTCCAAAAAACAGTATTCAGATAAAGTGATCATCACTAGAATTTCCCAGGATGCATGTGTAACACAGCACTGTCATGTAAACAACACTAAACCTGTTTTGTCCCAAAGCAGAAGGCTATCCTGTCTCTGAATCCAAACCGTCTTTTCATGTTTGCGGTGTTCAGATCGATGCAGGATCACAGCTATCTCCTAAATTCACCTGTTCTGTGTCGAGCTGGCGGTCCTGACGGGATTAGTTTTACTGAAATATAAGGCAATGTCATTTCCACTTGTGTAATTATATTGTGTTTTTGTCCTCTGTAAATAAAATTACCTATGATTTATGCACAAAGCGAACTGATGCAAATTGAACCTCATTCTGAACGTCTTTCTGCTCCGTGTTTTCCAGCGTTACACACAATTCAAGTAATCATAATGACAATCCAAAGGTGATGAGACGAGTAACAATTTTGCCTAAAAGCATGCATTATACAAATGCACATAATCATCAGTGCCCGTGGATTTGCAATGACACACTACAACCCACAAACAAATCTGCTCTTCAGACTCCTCTACATCGTCCGAGCAGCAGTTTGAATGCTTTTTTTTTGCTGTTTCATGGTGGGAAGGCAGCAGTAGGAGCAGAGGCGCCTGCAGGCTCAGCAGAAAAAAGACTTGTTCTGCTGTGGACTCCCTGGAGGCAAAAAGGGTAGACGAGGGTGAGCCCAAGCTGAGGGCTGTCCCTTCTCACATGGGACTGGAATCATATGGGGACCTCGTGTAATTAAGGAATTACCATAAACACAAACAACGGATGGAGCTTTTCTTAAATGGCATGCTGGAATAAGTGAAATATTTACAATTTATTCATTCTTGATGTAACAAAGCAAAATCTTCATACAGAAAATCTAATTATCCATACATTGGCTTACTACCTTTGTGAAAGATTTCACACATAAACACACACGCCAGCAGCCACTGTACAACTCGAATCATCCGCGGGCAACAACGTGCATTTTGCTATTAGAATGTGTGTGCAAAGCCCATCGTAGTGTTGACGGTATAAACTTCACCTTGAGTTATGTAACTGTAGCAGCTGAGCGCAATGCAGTCAGTGGAGGTTAATTTCCTCAGTCACATTACTGCTCCCCTCCCAGGTCACACCAAGCATCTGCAGTATACGACAGCAGTGTGTCCCCATGATCCTCTCCCCTCTGCATTCATAACTGGAAAACAGACAAAAACCAGCCAGGCCGTGACAGAGATGTGCCCGGTCGGATTCTGCGGTACGAGTCCTGGAACTTTTTTAAAGTGAGGTTTGTGGGTTAGACATCTATCTTTGGGCTCATCTCAGGTTTTCTTGTGTCATGAAGCTGTGTCACTTCTTCAGATTTAGCAGTGTATTAATACCTAGCTTGGGGAAATGTAATTATTACACCGAGGGTGCCACATTGTTAGAGGTTTGGAGCCATAAGGTCACTGTAATCTGTGATGATGTTGTACAGAATCCACCCACTGTTGATGCCTGATCGCTGCTTTTTGTGTGCGCCACATATTCACAATAGTCTGCTAATCAGACAAAAGAGCAAAATACTCACTCACTCCACACATATTTATAGCTTCAGCCTTGCTTTTAATATTTGTAAGTTATTGCTAGTCTTTCTAAAGCTTTTTTATTTTATTTTTTATTCTAGGTATGCCATTATTTTATAACCTAAAGAGAGCAAGACACACTCTGTAATACAGGCCCCTGGACTGAGGCCAGCTACAATGAATAGCCAACAATAAGATACCTCAACTGTGACGTTATCTTTAATTACCGTTGATAAAATGTGAGTTTGATACAAAGACTAGGATTATCTGACTATCTGTTTTTTTCTTTATCTTAGTTGCACCCATTTTTTTATGGATCCCCACAGGGGTCATTACACTTTCATCTCACGGATCTCGCTCTCTCTGTCACCTGCTGTCTTTGGCTCTTTTAAACACCACAGCGACAAATGACCATTATCTCCTGTATCATTATCTCCACAAAGTCTAATTGTGATGACATTCTCACGTGCGGTCACACACACACACACATTGCCATCCCGCATCATCATCCTTAATTACGTCCCATACATCAACAGGTTCTTCTGTGTTACAAGACCGATGCCGCTCTCCTCTCTCATGAACACACAGAAAAGTCCTTAACGGATGTGTGGTGTGTGTGTTTGCATGTGTGTGTGAGGCGGTGAATTATATTGTGTCTACTTGCTTTTCGAGCATGTGCACTTGTGAATATTTTTAGATAAATAAAGGAGAGTCATTTTGAAATAAGGTGCTCTGTAATGTCTGAAAATATCCCCTGCGTGGGTGTGTGTCTGCAGCGTGCCTGTGGTGGTTATTGTTGCTTGTGTCCATGCGCATGTATTAATAAATGTGACTTTATTATGCCCCTGACAGGCTGTGATTACATGTTCTGGTGCCTTTTGTTGCCGGTGACGGTGGATGTCCTCATGTGCTCTGCAGAGGATGATGGGAAAAAAAAAAGGTCTGTAAACACTTCCTCTTGTTATCTCTTCTTGCCTCCCCTCAACCACCCTCTCTCTGAAGTGAGGCCACGTGGCGTCATCTGTGGCCTTCATGATATAGAGATCTATTTAACACTTCACATCTCTTCACATCTTTGTTCTTTGGCTTTAGCAGCAGTCAGAATTCATTGCAGATGTGTGATCACCCAAATCGAATGAAAACTCCACCCTAATTTGGAGGTGAACTGAGGCCAGTGAAACAGTGAATGCCCATATCCCCATCAGCGGCCTTTAAAAAAGTAGTTAAGAACTTTTACTTACTAGATTCATGTCTTCGTCAGTTGTCCACATTTGACAGTGGACACTGAATATTTGCGTGGAGTGTTTATGCAAACATCAGTATCATTAGCGAACCAGAGTACACAGTGCATTGCATGAAAAGATGTTCAGACTAGCCCAAAATCTCCCATATCCATGCTGTATTCAGACTGACACAAAAGATTGGAGCTGGTTTGAAATTGTATTCCAATCAGACTTCTACAGATATGTCCGGATGCTCTGGTCACTCATATTGGGTTTTAAAGTGTCACTCGAACCGCAGCAGACAGCGATGACATCAAATTGGCTGAGCTGCCACTAGTAAAGTGGTGTAAAGGACAAGACAGAGAACAGTCTGAGGACAATCTGCCTGCACTTTGTGCAGAGGTTCCTGTCCAGACAAAGCTGCTTTCACGTCGGAAAGGTGTGTCACACAGCAACCCATGCAGATAAATCAGCGATGTTCGGACATGGAAATTCAATCTGATCACTTGCAAATAGTGCAGAGTGCAGACGGTCAATTGTAAAGATCTGATTTGAAAAATAAATCTGATTTGCCTGTTGTTCAAAGAAAACCTTAGAACAAAGGGAAGACAGTCAGGCAGATGTCTAACAGCAATAAATGCATCATCACATTGCTTCTTCTACTGTCTCAGTGTCTGTGTCAAAGTGACACTAATTCCAGTACATTAATTGCCATCTGGCTCTGGAATTGTCTCTGATACCTCAGAGAATGCCTCATATTTGCCTTACTGGACCTTGATGTTTGCTACCGGGAATATGATGCTCTTCACCTCAGCAAGGCCAGATGGGGGATCTCAGTGGTCTCATACACTTTCCCATCTGGGCTGGCCCCAAGGTGTGATGCTTCAGGCTGAACAAAGAATCCAGTAGGCAGGACATGGACACATGCCAATTCAGCACACCTTAAAATAAGTCAAGGTTGACCTTTGGTTTGTTTTCACATGGGCCTTTTTTTTCTTGACCTGTTTAACCTTCTTGCATGGACTTTGAATTGGACTTGGGATTCCATGGAGTGAAGGTAAATCTGGTGCATCTCATAAACAAGGCTACCTTTTATGTTTTGTGTATGAGATGTCGAGGAACGTGACAAAACTCTTTGGAAATGAGAACAGACTGCACGCACTGCACTCCCATCCTGTCCAACAAACGCCTCACGGAAATGGCTGGCTGTCAGCCTTGATTGCCATAGCTGCCCCCCACATTCAGACACCGCTGACTTACTTCCCTCTTCAATCTCCTCCGACATCTGCGAGGAACTCTTCAGGGCCTCGAGATCCATCAGCTGTCGTAAACCTGGCACAAAGTCATAGTCGATGGTTGCCAAATTGCATCAATAGGAAATCTGGGGAAGTGCAGAGCTAGGTGGTGCAGGATGATGCCACTGGGGCTTTCTTGTGGAGAGTGATAAGGCATGGACCCCAGGTGGGGCATGTCTTAATCTAGAAGGTGTTAGCTCTGTGTTGGACAAGCTGTCTAACAAGAGCCATGGGAGGTCGAGTATGGACCGTACTCAGGTAGGCTCCAGATGCCAGGATCAGGAAGTGGCCCTCGAAAAAGAAAGATAAGAGAGGGTAATACAAAGCTTTTACAACACTTACAGGACAGGGATGTGTGCACTCTAAAGTCAAACCCTGTAGCATCTAGCTCTACTGCCACCCATCGTTTGAATACAGTTGATATTTTGAAGTACAACTGAACATGTTCTCATTTAGGAATACCAGTAAGTGATGCTGGCCTGCAGCAGTCAAAGTAGCTGAGCTAACACTAAATCTAATGAGCATCAACAGTGTCAGACCTTTGTTGCATGTCTTGCCTCTCTCTCCCTCCATGTTCCCTGTCTATCACTGTGCTTCCATGTTTGTTTTAACAGCATATTTAATTTCCACCCCATGTAACACAAGCCTGGATGGGAACATATGGTGGACAAAAAATTGAAAATTAATCAAAGCACAATCTGTGTTTTCTTTTTAAAAAGAGACGGAACGCTAACGTTCTCAGTAAAATAAACTTTCTCGCTTCTTTAATAAAAGATCATATTTGCAATTTCTCAAGTCTCTCTTCCCCCTTCATCTTCTATTTAACTTTCATTCTCCTCCTCAGAGTCCTCCTTCTGTATTTAAACCTAATGGCAGCAGTCATGTGACCATCTTTGCACCATTGAACTGCTAATATGAACCATCAGCAAGTCATTACAGAGCGAGAGGGAAGGAAAGGAAGATGGTCACAGACTAACAGAAGGAAACTGAGCAGGAAGGCAGATATATGAACAGGTACAGAGACAGAAGATGGAGAACAAAGAGAAAAGGAAGGAAGAGAGAATGAATGTCAGCTGAAAGCACATTGAAATGTTGGCTGGGCTGAGAGGATGTAAAAGAAATATACATTCTGTAAACACACCATAAGACTGCAGATCATATGCAGTGAATGGGCACATAGAACACATGTAACAAAAAATGCAGGCCACATTTATTATATATTGGCATACGATGTAAGTGCATAAAGAACATGATATCACACGCAGCATATCACAAGTACAGATGTACATCATTGAATATGATACATATCTAAGAAGGGCACAAAGATCTGAACAAATCTGACATAGTCAAACACAGAAACTGTCATGAATGGAGCTGCAAAAGGGAAACTTGGTTGGAAGAACAACATGGTCACCCCACTCTTGGTGTTCTGCGTCAGTCAGTCCAACTTCCTTCAGTCTTGTTTAAAGCTGTACTTCCATCCATGAGCTATTGCCTGACCACAACAGCCAATGTTCATGCTCTTCCAGGGTAGCCAGATATCCTTGCCCAGACTTCCATGCACCTGTCCTGGTTAGAAACTTAAAATGGAGTCTGAGTAGGTCTGTACAGTATTTTTTGGTAATCTCTATGAACCAATATCTCATCCATCAATGCTATTCGAAGCTTCAAAGCACTCCAGACACGCTATTTGTTTCCACATGAATGTGATGTGAAACATATTGAGCCTAAATAGCCACTGCATTGTCTTGTCTTTGTTGTCATTTCCTCTTTTCTCCAACTCTGCTTTCCATCTGATGTCAATTTCACATTTCAGACACACAATAACCTGCTGAAAAGGTTCTTATCTGCAGTGATTTCCAATAACCGTTAACTGACCTCTGCTCATTGCTGTGTGTGACCAGAAATTTGACTATTGTGTACGTCCTCACGCAATTATAAAAGCAATGGAAAATTAATTTTATGAAGAGTTCCACCTGGCAGAAAAATGTGTATCGATGGCATAAATGCTGTGTTGTACTGCATGCACACAAATCAATGCTTAATGAGGATTTTCCAACAAAGCAGTGAAACTGTCTAATTAGAGAATACCCCATATATGCATATAGTTTGTGTGTATGTCCAATACAGCCTCTTACTGGTGAGGTTGGATGATGGGGATACCGTCTCCCAGCCAAATTACCAAAATGCATCCCTCTCATTAACCTGCATTCTCCATCCTCCTGATAGCTCAGAGAGTGCAGGGGATGAGGGGTTGTTTAGTTGAATGTGTCTGTCTAGTCCGCCTGACTCATTGATCCTTCATCTGACTGAGGTTTGGCCCTGACTATGGCTCTGAAATATCAGCAGCCTGACTGTTGAAAAATCCAGTGCTGCCCTTCTGTCAGATTCATCCTGGATCTATAATATTCTCTAAACTATATACCATATATAAATACTCAGTTCTATACCACGCTGTAGCCTATATACTCTATTGAGTAGTGTGACCTTCGTGATCGAAGTGAGAAGCAGCAGTGTGTAGTCACTGAAGAGTGAAAGGATCATAAAGGGCATGCTGCTGACTGTAGTATTCATTCATTCTGTGCAGCTGATATATGGGGTCTATTTCAATTTGTCATTTACTAATGAACCCAGAAAAAGAAATGTTTGTATATATGCTAGTAGGAGGTACAATTAGAGTGCTAAAGTGCTCTCGAAATGACACTAGTACTGCCACATTTATTTCACTTTGAAACCATTAAAATGTCATCAGATTTAATATTTTAGTCTGTTGTATCTGCCGCAGTATGTACAGGGAACAGCAGCTGTTCTTAAAATGCACTGGTGTTTTTTAATACCTTGTTGCCCGGTAATCTAGGCTAGCTAAAAACTCATTGTTCATGATGGCAGACCCACAGAGGAATACTAAACACTGCAGCTTTCTTCAGCTCAGTGACATATTTTAGTGTCGTTCAACCCTTTAGGCAGCTGTGAATGAACCATATACTATCCAGCTAGCACTGAACTAGCTGGGGAACATAGCTGAGAGGATTTTTTTTTTTTCTGCTATGAGAACCTGAAATGACGGCTGCAGAAAATAACAAAGCTCCAAATTTGCGTGTATAAAGCCAACCTGTCATTTAGAGTCAGTAAAGCTGTTCTGAAAACAACCAGGAGCTTCTGCGTGATTGAGTTTTTAGTCTTGTGAGTTTTTCATGGTCACAAATACATACTGCACTAAATATACACTGGATAACATGCAATTAACAACAGGAGCAAAACGGCTAATCGTTTTTCATTGATGTTCCTGTGTTTCAGTGGTCGATCAGCTAAAACCTTTCAGCTCATATGAAAACCGCTTCAGGGCATTTTTTTGTTTTGTTTTGTTTTGTTTCTTTTCACTTGAAGGTAATATTCTTTGCTGCAGAAATACAACAGCCTTATAGAAAGGTAAATTGTGGGCAGGCTAGGTGCTTGTTTTTTTCCGAATGCCACACTCTTTCGGTCATATTATTTCATATCCTTTCACTTTCTGTGTGTGAGAATATTACTATTCCAGCCCTGACACACAAACCACATCATCTCACATTCTTCCACACAAAACCCGGTTGGTATGTCGGCCTTTTTGTGCCATAAAGATATTACTTATTACATCCAGAGCCCATTGGGGCAGAGGAAAGGTTGAATTAAGGATTTGATGAGATAGGTTGTGACATGCTAGCATTTAGCAGAGTATCACCACTCTTCTGTGTTAGGCTCGGCAGGCTCTGCCCAGCCATTGGGAAAGGTCAATGCTAATGCTGGCTGGTTAGCTCACATGCCTTACTCCATCACTTGCTTTTCTCTTACATTCGAAGTTCCTACTTGCTTGTTTCCAAACTCTTTTACACTCGCAGGCAATGGGTGTGTGTGAGAAGAAATTTCCAATCGTACATTTCCCCTGCTTCCCATTATAAGGGGAAAACAGAGGTCGGAAAAGCCCCATTGGAGCACGTTTTGACTCCGTGTTTTGCTCAAGGACACTTCAGCAGAGCAGGAGCGCGCTGACACAGAGGTTTGAACTCTACTCCATTTGAGGAGTCGCTCTAAACCACCGCAGCACCCGTGTGAATGGGCAGATTCATTATTTTTGCAGAATGCCTGGTTTTCTCTCTCACACTAAGGTTATTGCTGTTGATCAGGCTTTAGCGCAGCATTGCTGACAAACTCATTGCAGCCTGGCCGCCTTGTTAGTGCATCCGGAAAGGTCACGACTAATACACTGCAGTTAGCTCATGCATTTTAGACTATATGTGTCATACTGCACAGTGTTGCTTTACAGATAATGACCAGGGAAAAGTAAGTTTTTACCATGCCCACAAGTCTTTTTTTTTTTTGCAAGTTCAGGTCAAGTGTCAAGTCTTTGAGACACAGTACAAGTCTCTAGTCGCCTATGGTTTTAATGAAGTGAAGTATTATACTATCTGCATGGCATCTGCTCTGCTCAAAACACAACATATCTATAGCTAAATCATCACTCCTTAATCTTTTTCCATACAGAATCTGTATAGTGCTTCGGTATCTGATCACGTTAAACAGGCTATTGTGATGGAATATGAAAAGGCACATGACACAGTTCTCCTTTAACGATAACATTAATTGCTTCATCGGTGGCGTTTGTGTTTTGGTCTGGGGTGTTGGTGCTCTAGTGTAACATTTCAACGCACCATGAGTCAGGTTCTGCTCGTGGTTTCTGCCTCTTAAAGGAAGTTTTCCCTTGCCCCTGTTACTGGTTCATGGTGCGAATTGTTGAGTCTTGTTGAGAGCATGAACTCTACCTGCTGTGCTATGAAAAGCATCATGAGATTATGTTATGATTCGGCACTATATAAATAAAACTGAATTGAATTAAGTAACAGTGAATCATACAATAGTTTAATGATTTAAACAATTTATCATATTCTCTTCTCTTCTATGCATCAACATCTTATTGTGGTATAATTTCAACTAAGAGCTATGGGAGTGGAGAGTTAAGTCAGACCCCGTGTGGTGTAGATCTACTGGCTTCAGCAAAGACCTTGACCACATGCTGGGCTAATATGTAGGTAAACACGTCAGGTTGAGAGTTAAGACCTTGGAATTCGATGCCATGATACAAGGGGAAAAACTTTAAACTTTCAAAAACCCTTGGTATGCTCTACAGATTATTCAATGAGGAACACGGCAAAGCATACAGGTATCATATATCATGTATGACATGTTGGGACAGCAGTGTCTCAGGTGGAAAGGCGGGTTGTCTAGCAATAAGAGGATCACTCCTGGTGAGCAGCTGATATCTTGCATGGAGGCAATTGAATGCACAGATATGTGTATGAATGGGAGCATGTTACCTTTGTTTGACACAAGATGACACATAATTATGTTTTGGTGACAGCATAATTCCTGCCTGGACTATGTCCAGACACAACGTTTCTTTGACTGAATACTCACTCAGTTCAAGTCTCAGGGCTAAGGCAGATGGCAGGTGTACAAAGTGCCGGGCTGTGACACTATAGTCCCAGGTGCATGCCCAGACTCTGGTCTCTGATATGTTTAGAGAAAGGCCACGATTCCGGTTAGATGTCACACTGTCACTGACAACTATAGATTGCAACATTTACAGATGCATTCAGTAGCAACAATTTTATGACTTGCTACAGTATGTAATTCAGTCGGCATTATGTTTCTTTCATATTTTGCTGTTGCAAAGTTCTTGCATATGAAAGTCATTTCTAGGAGACAGAGCAGCTATGACGCAGATCTAACCACTGAACAACAGCCACCAGCATCTTATCAAGCTAAAAACAGAATCTAAAAGATCAACTGAGAGCAACAACTTTCACTTTGATATCAGTTCACCTCAGGTTATAGTCAGCAGAAGTGAAAAAAAGAGTCATATACATTAATCCTGGATTGGGGCAGCTGCTGAGTGAGAGATGAGTGGATCTGAAAAAAGCGGTGTCCATTTGAACTGATTGAGCTCCACCAATCACCGGGAAACAGATGGGACTTATTCAGCATTTAAAGCCACACCATCCAAACTCTTTTGATACCACTGCATGACTCACCAAACTATTACTCAGATGTCAAAAGACAATCTTAGAGTGCACTGTCTAAAATCCTTTTTCAGCGCAGCAATGCTCGTGACACATTTTCCTGGTAGAGTATTACAGTTATTATCTTTCAAAATCTCGACATTAGTACAAATTGTGGCCATTTGTTTGTCATGGAGGAGGTTGGTTTATTTCCTTCAGCACTTTCTCTGCCTACTGTCTTCCTCTAAGCCCTTTTACCCAATTCTTCTGCAAATAGATTCTTATTTATGCAAATAAATAATCTCTACAATTATTAAAGTTAATCTTGCACATGCTCTCCATCTCTGGCCTTCACCTGCAAGCCTTTTTTTCTCTGTCTCGGCGCCTCTCTCTCTTTTGTGTCACTTCCTTTATCTCCATTAGGTCAGTGCAACATGAGTTGACTCTTTAAGAGCGGTGTCCACAGCAGAAAATGATTCTTAAAGAAGTCCAAAATGGATAGTGATATTAATGTGGAAAAAGTACATACAGGCATCCTAATCAGAAACAATTTTAGACCTGTCAAAAGTAATTATAAAGCTCTCTTTCTTGTATGTGCTTGAGGTCAAACCACTCTACTTTCTCATTTCAATCAACATTGTGTATTACATAAAACACAGCTGGAAGCTCTGACACAACACAATAATTTCATAATGGACCTCCTGTTTAAAAAAAATGGGTACTCCCTCACATTCAGGACATGTCACAAAGCAAAAATGGCCAAAAGTCCACTAAATTGTCATTAGTATTATATATGTATATGTATGTATGTGTGTGTATATATATATATATATATATATATATATATATATATATATATATATATATATATATATATAGCTTTTTAAAATCACAAAATTGAGCACTGCGGCTATTAAGAGGACTAGAGATGTAGTTGTAGATGTAGATATCAAGGATACTGTTGAGTATTTTGGCCAGTGTCAAGCTCAGCGGATGCACGTAAAATAATGTGGTGGCAGTTTAACTGATGGGTTGTTGGGAGGTGAGCAGGAGCTTTTTCAAGGCGACTTGTGGCTTTTTGATTGGGTGCTGTGCCAAACTGAGTGAATTTCTGTGCTATGTCACCGCTGACAGAGTTTCTGATGAGTGTTTAGAAAAGCTTCTGTGGAAGGCAGCAGTATTACTGTAAGCATGCAAGACTATGTGTGCTGTGGTTCAAAAATCCTTCCCCTGTTTAGTTTGATTTATTGTTCTGCCGTTGCAATTAACAAAGAAGTCAAGCTCCTAAACCCACGGGGCCCTGAAGATCTCCATGTTCGTGTTGTGTAAGTCTATATTTATTTGTAATATTTGCAAATGTGTGCGTTAAAAATGTGAAGCACAACATGACAACGACCTTCAAGTGGGTATAATCCATTACAATTGTTCATACTGATGAACCTACAGAGAATCATCAGCAGAATGTGCAGCTCTCCTGGGCTTTATGGAGATTTATAGAGAGTTTCAGCTCATTGTTTAGCTGTCCAGCTGCAGCTTTACTGTATGGGTTTGCTCACCGAAATGCAGAGTTGTTTCTGGCTGCAGGAAGCAGCTGTTTTCAGCAAAAAAAAAAAAAGTTCTCAAAACTGTTCACTACCTGCTCAGTACTGAACCACAGATATACACAGTTAGCTGGTGAACATAGTGGAGCATTTAGTCTTTCTTTTTCCCTTAATCAAGTTATGATAAAAATGCCATGAGCCATTGGCCCAGATATTCTTGGACTGTGGTCAATCGTAAATAGAAGCCACTGTCTTTTCATGGACATCTCAATCAAAGTGATTGACAACATTGATTTAAAGCGAAAAACACTGTGGCTCTGTATATGTGCATTGGAAAAAAGTGGAAAAGACAAACAAAGATTTGAGGAGTCTGATCTAACTGGCAACCCAGAAAAAAAAAAATAATAATAATAATAATAACAATAAATGAGTCACAAGGGGCAAGTGTGGAAGACAGGGAGATCCCAGGGCAGTTGGCAAGTCTATGGGTGCATAAGGCAGTTCTGATGTCAACTCCCTCCACCTCCGTCTGCTCCTGCGAGCATCCAGTTAATTAGCAAGCCAAGAAAATGAAGCACAGATCAAAGCACAGTGACAGTCCAAAAGAACCATCAAATTAGCTGGCAAACGCTCCAAGAAACAATCTAAAAATCAAGTCTTGGTCAGCGTTCCACTTGCCAGCCCTTTACCGTACATCCTTTTGGAGCCAGAGCTTGCCAAACATCTTTGCAACCGGCTCTCTGTCCAAAGACAGACTGAGTTGGCTGGACTCAACCTGTTTAGACCTGACTGCTGATGATCTGCAGCTGTCACCGCCACACCTGCCAGTTCAGGGAGGAGAAACTGACCCTTGTACAATCTGCTCACTTGAACTGTGCCTCATAATAAACCCCACTGGCAAAGTTAAGCCCTGTGTTCTTGGAATTAAATGTTTATGCTATTTAATGATTTTGCTATATGCATTCTGAAATTAGGCTCACTGGAAGTCAGGCTTTATATTCTATCACGCATAGTTCAGGAGGATGGTGGGCATGCAAACCGGAGACAAATATGAGTGATCCAGAGATGTAAGGCAGGTTTCAAATGTTTTAAAGGAAAAGAAAAGGCTTTTGTAGTAGAACAACAGCTGCAGGAACTCTTTGAACTCATTTGAACACATTTATATGTTTCCAATTGACTATTATTTTTAATCGTAATATGTCTAGTTCATTCAGGGACAACTGCGATTACAGGTTGTAACATTAGATGCAGTTCAGTACTAAAGCTAACACTCTTTCAGTAGTCTGGCAAAGCCCGATTTATCTCCACACTGATTAGTTTAAATCAATGCAATCATCTTGAAAGGCGCTAAGGATGTGGTGCTCCAGCAAAAAACACTGACGCAGATATCTGAGGGGAGGGGAGTGCCAAAGAGTTGGCAAATAGTTAGTCAACGACAGATACGACTCTCGGAGTAACTACTTTGTCTAAAATACAGCAGAAGAGCAGCACATGTGTCAACCGGTGGACTTTCATCAGCTGTGAGGGCTGTTGTTTACAGAATATTGCGGAAATTGAATATAATATGTTTTCATTGGTGTATAAGTTCCTGACAATGAGAATCATTGTGATGAAAGTGATGTATCTATATCTACAGACACTCTCTTGCATATATTCTGTCATATGGAACAGTCATGTTTGTATAGCAGCCCAGACACACTGGTTCTACAAATGTTTTTTGCGTTTTTGTGGTCAGACATGAGCGAGTGATGAGAGGGTTGCAACCAACAACTGTTCAGCGTTCTTTGACAAGCAGAAACCTTGAGCAGAATCTAGTTGTTCAAGACAGGACCATGTTTTCAATCTGGGCCTGTGTGATGTGCTCAAATCAGTCAGTACAAGGAAAATACTCCTACCAATTGTGAATGCTCAGACACATTTTGATGCCAAACTGTTTCAAAGGCATGAGATTCCAACACTTGTCCTCTTACTGCACCGATGCACCATCACACTGTACCTAGGTTACAAGACAGAGCAATTTCCAGCCACGAGGTTTCTCATTTTCTACTATTTGCTCCTGAGCGTAAGGTCAGCGTGCATCATGCAGTGAACCTTTGGAACAGAGGAGATGATTTGTTGTCGACATTCTGGGTTATTACCACCGGGCCAAGTTGTGAGATGAAGGGGTAGGAGGGAGCGTTGGGAGAGAGAGGGAGAAAGAAAGAGAGAGAAAGAGAGAGAGAGAGAGAGAGAGAGAGAGAGAGTTAGGGCCAGATGAGAGAGAGGAAAAGCGAGGGTAATAAAAAGGAGGAAACAGAGTGTATGAAATTGGACTCAAAGCTTTACAAGCCCCCCGAGAGAGGAAAGGGAAGAGACAGAAAGATAGAGAGAATAGGAGGTCTTATGGAGGCAGATTAGGTACACTGAAAGGCACCCTTGTTAAAGAAGAAGAAAACCCATCGCCTTAGCTGGTTACATATCTTTCCAACTTATGTAACAAGTCAGGAAAAAGGATTTTGTGCACCACAAGCTCCTCATAGGATAAAAACTTCCCACCAGCGCGCATTCAGACAGGCTGAACTCTTGAAGAATGTGAACTTGTACTACAGAAAGCTTTTATCTTGGACTTAATGTTGCTGTGACTGTGTTAGGTGAGTGCTGTATGACCATGGAGCCAACAGAGAGCACACTTCACCCGGGTACATTAATTAACCATATGAGCCTGCGGGAGTTGCACATATTTGTGGGGTCACTAATGCCATTATTTTAATTACAAAATAATGCATTCTTTAATGTAATGCATATTAATGACATTAGTAGTATTAGACCACATAATGAGCAGTGAAGTCTCTGTAGTTTCTTATGGCAAACACACCAAATCAGGCGTTTGCTGTGAATTGTGGAAGGGCTGTGCAGCGTTTGTGGTTGTGCTTATTTGTGATGAATGTAACTGCTGTAAGGCAATGAGAAAATAACGTTTTGTTCATCACATTCACCGGCTTTCTCACTACAGGCGCTCCCTCCCTCTCATTCACTGTCTATGTCACTCAGCAAGTTACAAACTATTTTGCAGCGAGACACAGACATAGAAGCTGGTACGAAATCCACTAAGCCAGAACACAACAGGTACTAAACTGAAGTCAAGTCACAATTCAGTTCATTTATCCATCCATCCTTCTTCCATGTATCCTACATGAAGTACAAAATACATCTGGTCAACATTGTTTAAAGAGCACTTTTGCAGTCAATTGAAGAGCTCTGCTACGAAGCAGTGTTGATTTCTTCACATTCTTCAGATTTGGTCTTGTGCTGGTGCTGAAGTGGGCACAGCTGAGTGCTCGTCAGCAGCTAATCAGATTTTCATGACTCTCTGTTCTCTGCTCATGTGCAAAACAGACAGCATTTACTCAGAGTTTAACAACGCAGCTGGTCTCATTTTCGATTCATTTTAATTCTGTAAAAAACAGGTTTGTAGAATAACATGTAGATTCACATCCTAGCATTCCCACGAGGGACACATTTCTCCTCGATGTCGTACTGCTTTACGTTGGTGTCCGTGTTTTTGTACTGCAAAATAAACGCTTGTATTGAATAAGAAAACATATCATACAATAAGATAAGAAAGAAGTAGCCCGGATAGAAGAGACACACACCCATTCATGTGCATGTATATATTTAAAGTTTTTTAGAGTTTCTCTAACAAAATGTTGGAATTGAAATAAAAAGGAGAATATAAAGAGGGGGCTGTGATTCATGGATCTTTAATAAAGCAGGACGTCATGACAGTAACAAAGCTGCCACTGATGTCACCAAGACAACCAAGATGATAAATGGCTTGTTTTTCTTGTCTAGTCTGGGGAGTTTAAACAAACACACACACACACACACACACACACAAAAAAAATGTATAAATTGCCCACACATCATCACAATCACTCCGCTGCATGTCGAAATATAATCTGGTGAACAGAGATCAAAATAAGTACTAACTAACTGATCCATCCTACAGGTGTTTTACGTACTTCACGTCTTATTTTCAAATTTGTCTTGTGGGAGGAAAGTCATGGAACAACAGTCAGTGTAACAATTTTGGTTCTTTCAGATAAAGGCGGCTCTGGCTGATATCAAATTGACCAAAGTGACACACAAATTACACAAGAACAGTCTGCCAGAAATGTAATGGCAGGCTGCAAAGCTGTGTGTCATGAGCTCTCTCTTAAAAATAATAATAATAATAATAATGGAAACATGGCTTGTTCACAGATTTTTCAGCCCCAGCTCAAAAGTCGACCAACAGCAAATTACTTTAACAGTAAATGTAGTTTGACTGACAGTTGTTTACAGCTACAGTACAGTAAGATCCAAAACAAGAATGTAGCCCACGCCTGGCGATTTGGTAACTGCATGTTGGTACCTAAAATTGTCCAATAAGTCTGAATGCAAAGACACAGGCTCAGCTACATTTTAACAATTTATTATATCACCAACCTCCATAAAACAACAGCCTGCAAAGAATCCATGAATTATACATTAAACCTTAAGGAAAAGGGATTTAAACATTTAACAAAAGATATTGGAGAATCAACCTAAGAAGAGGAAAACCAGACACGCTCTTTTGTCTCCTCGATGCATTTTTAAACATACAGTAAGTTAGATAAGTGTAATTCTACAGTCTTGTCACGTTTGGTAACAGGCATTAGGATTAAAAGCCAGTAAAAGATAATATAAGTCTGCCATTCTGTGTTTAAGAAAGATGATTTCCTATTACGCATCCTGTAAATGCCTTTTGTTAACAGAGATGTTGGCGTTTGGTTTCTGTTAGTTGTCATTGCGGCCAATTTGAAATGGAGTGAATCCCACCCACGGCAGACAACCAAAAACCGGAGTCAAACACGCCAAGTCCACCCACAAAACAATGCCCTGCCACAATTGGGTTAATACCGGAGTGAATGGATGGCCAGTTGCTCTGTCTCATACAGATGCTCAAGAGTACCTTGTTTGTCTGTATAAGATGGCAAAGCATCTGTGTTTGATGACCCGGGAATAGGGTGCTCAGACATTTCATCAGCCTGAGGTTAGTCACAATCATCAGAATGAACCATCTGCCACATAAACATCACTGTAGGTGAAATGCATGGGAGCTTTATTAGCAGTGTTACTGATGCCTCAGATGACCTTTTAAGCTAATTGAACACTTACACTTTATTACTGCTAAATTAGAGGCAATTATGAGGCCAGGGTCAATTATCCTCCCAAGGATTTACGTTTAAAACCTTGTTACCGTCATGCATGTACAGTATCAGTCATCGCAACATGAAGGCAGGCAGGGAGATTAATGATTTGTTCTTTTTTTAAAATTGATAATTCATCTTTGAAATGCAGACCAAAAAGGTGAAGTAATTGTCATTTCACTTTCACTGATTTCTGAGGCATGCTCCCGGAGCACAGCCTGATACAGGTTGCTCGTATCCCCCCCGTACTGGTAGGAGGGCTGCGCGCCAAGAAGGGTAATGAAGATACGGCGCCATCTGTCCTATATGTTGCTCGCCGGGAGCTTTACAGTACAGGAGCTGGATCAGGGCCCAGCGTGGGAGAGAACTGTAATATTCCAGGACAGCAACAGAGAGATGCACAATATGAAACACGCAAAGTCAAACACAGTAATCACATTAGCTGTGCTTTTGGTGGGAGATACTTGTTAGCTCATTGGATTATACAAGCAATTGCGCATTTTGCAATGAAAAGCCAATGTGGACACGAGTGCATTTTCTTTCACAACTTGAAACGACTCATTTCAGGCTAAAAGGTAATGAACATGTGACTCTGTTGCATACTCCATGTGCCCCCAGCCAGCAGCGTTATAAAACCTGGCACAGGGCCCTCGTGTTGGAGATAGTAGAGCACAGCAAGACCCGCAATGTGGAACGTCAGAGAGATTAATCCAATAATGGAAAATATGAGAATTAATCAAGACACTGTAACCCAGTTTCTCCATAGGGCCTAATTACAGAAAGCTCGTCTGCCACATGGCACCGGTCCAGATGAGTATTCCTGAGGACTTCTTTTCTCTGTCAGTTGAGTTGACTCTTTAATGTACAGTGCCTACACATACTTAGAGTCAATATTTTACTGATTATAAGCGTGCACAGAATTTGGATTGAAAAGTCAAACATAGTATCTTTTCATTCAAGTAGATGTTGTATTTATATCCACCAGTGTTCCTCAGTTATGGATTATGGATTCTGTACGGATTCTGTACGTATGTGATTGATGTAACTGGCAGAATGGATGGATGAGGCAGCGATGTGCTTGATTCATAGAGACAGCAAATCAAATGTTTCTTGTTCTTCGTGCAATGACTGTTCATCTGTCAAGCACCTTTGCAACAAACATATAGATGATAGCCTGCAAATGCACGTCTGAAACTCTGTCAGCAATGAGGACTTTGCATCGGCCCGACTGCTTGCCTGCTTTTTTCATGAAAGGTCGTGTGTATTCCTTTTGGCTCTTGACGGACATCTGACTTGCTTCTAAGTGGGGGTTACTTTAAAATTGAGTCAACAATAGATGGATCTGATATGGGAAGTGAGCAAGATATGTAAATGTGTAGCAATGTGGCCTGTTTGCCAACAGGAATGAAGTGAACATGTTTGACAGCTGTTGGACTGTTCCAGACTTTACCCTTGTATCTTGTTGAACCCTGATAGAAATGCAGATAGTTGCTGGAGTTCACTGGCAACCATCAAATGAGCATTTTTCTACTCAATCCAAACAAACAGCTCGATCTCAAACTGACAGTCACATGGCATTTTCCTTCACTGGATGATGCTAAAATAGAAACATCCCACGCTTCAGCCCATACAACAGTAATGTCAAGTAGGTAGGCAACATATCAAAAAACTACTAATCTAAAACCTAAGTGGAAAAGTTGCCCAACCGGGTCAGTCCTCCTTACCAACTTTTCAGCGCACTACCCCAGGTAAAGTGTCTCTCTGTTGATTTCTGCGATGAGCTGTGAGGTCAGGATCTCCTTCACAATGAAATCTTACAGAATCTATAAGAGCATAAAGACCAGCATGCTTACGAAGAATATCTACAGAAAAATGACAAACATTTTAAAATGATGGACACAGCCAGGTGCTACAGTCATATATAAAACGGGTGCTATGGGGTCTACAGGGTTAATAAACTGAACTACAGTACTAAATATGTGAGTTTAAGTACAGCTCTACAGTTCATCTGAATAAAATTTAAATTGGTGTCCATGCACTGCAAGAGGGGGTTGCAAATACATTAAAAATACAAAGCATGACTCATCTAATAAGGTAGGGTAGATACAAAGCATGAGTCATCCAAAAAAGGGGGGGAAAGATCAAACAACGGGAAAGGAAAAATGAGAAGCTGAGGGGAAGTAAATGTCAAAGAGGAGCTGCTTAGTGCCAGCTCGGCCGGCTGTGATGGATGGACTGCGGTGGGAGGGCAACACTTCTTTTAAACTGGCAATATCTACCATCTACAGAGAAGACAGGAAAAAAGGAGGGAGGACAGCTGAATTCCTATTGTAACCAGAGAGAGAGGCAGAGGAAAGCAGTGTTCTAGCTGAAGTGAAGTGGGGGAGGTAGTGATGAAACTTTTAGCACAGAGTTACAAAGTTCTGTGTGACATTTAACTCAACAGATTGGAGTTAAAGTCTGATCACACTAACATTTACTTTACACAAAATTAAAGGTTTTCCACCAATTTTAGTTCATTCAAAGCGTCACGTGAAGTAAATGCTGTCACATGAAGTGGCTATTAAAACCTTTAAAATGTAAATTCATGTCATTTCTGAATAGAAAACTGTCTGTGTGAAGAAAAAAAGAACAATTTAGGAGTTTTATTCATTTCTCATGTCAACACTTCGCTCCCAGTGGCAGCTCGATCAGTGGCCCAATCAAACTGGAAGGCTTTAAAATACAGCTTCCTGAGAGATGTCTCATTTGTGAGTTGAAATGGTCGCAGGTTGGTTCGGTTTAGGAACTAAAGATACTCGGTTTGGATTTAAATATCCAACAGAATGCACGTAAAGAACAGTTTTACACAGGACATGAACAACCGTCTTCTGGGTGAAAGTCCACCTGGACCGAGCTCTTCAGAGAAGACCTCCTCTCCCAGCACGACCAACAACTGGACATGCAACCTCTCTCCTCTTCTCTGTTTCTCGTAAACCTCTCTCTTATTTTAAGTGTGGGTCCCTAACACACTGCTCTGTCTGTTGTTGGCAGTAACTCACACCAATTAGGACACTAGTATGCCCGACCACTGCATCCATCAGATAGCCTTCTCTCTCTTCTAACCGTCATCCTTCTGCTTTTTCGTCTCTTTCTCCCCTCTCCCCCTTTCCCCCTGTCTCTCTCTCTCTAAGCTCTTCATCAGTGAAACATGAATAATGGACTAAACTGGAGGAGGAATGCTTCCTCTTCCTGATGAAGTGACACTCGAGTTGTTGCATGAAAACAAGCTGGATTAATGGTGATTTATAGAGGCTGTTTTGTTCTGAAAGCATTTTAAGGACTCTGTATATGTAGTATGTGTGTGTGTGTGTGTGTGTGTCAGGTTGGTCCATTACCACCCATCACTGCTTTTATCTCATTTTTATTGTCTCTGTGGAAATGCTGATAAAACCCCCTTGATGTGTGTGTGTGTGTGTGTGTGTACTGTGAGGTGTGTAGCCATATGCAGCAGCCTGGATGTGTGTCTGCAAATTCATATCTCGCACTGCAGCCTCCCTCACCCACACAACCCTTCGCATAGAGAAGACTTAATGATATTTGCCAAACAGAGATGGCTAGAAGAGCAACAGAAAAAAAAGAAGAAGAAAAGAGATTGACATCCCGACCTGCTCCAGAGAGCAGACAGAGGCGTTCATGTGGGGACGCCATTGTTGTTGTTGTTCAAGCTGTTGATTGAGGAATTGTGAGTTCACTGAGGAAAAGAAAAAAAAAAAACAGTAAATACATTAGAATGAATCGGCAGAAAGAGCAGGATGGAGTGACCCAGGAGGGAGGGAGGGGTATTCATGAGGCAGAATATTCCAGAGAACACACAGATATTGAGCTTCACTTCTGTTTCATTCAGTGGGAACGCTCGTTCTGCACTGCAGTGTGTGTTAAACACTCTGTTTTCAGGTTTGAGGCGAGACTTCGTCTGTTTCTCTGGGCAATTTTACAGAAGTGACTCTAGTTTTACAGGATGACTACCTGCTATGCAGTAATATTTTATCTGGCTGAACTTTGGCTTTTGGCCACGTCGGGTAAAGGTTCACTGTTTTGATGACCGCGAACTGAATGCATCAAATTAGAAAATTAATGGAAAGATGTCTTTTCACAAGTATATACACTTAGAAGAAACAACAAAGGAAAACAAGATGAAATGAAATTGATTTTCAAGTATTTTATTTCAATTGCAGTCAATTAATTATTGAAACAAAATCACTTTAATAAATAAAAAAGGTTCTATTTATTTAATTCTGATTTAATCTTCACTAAATGTAATCAAAATCACTTCTTTAAATAAATAAATGATTTCTATACTCGCATATGATTTACTCCTCTTAATTAAAGCAAATTATCTTTGACAACCAAGATTTAATAAAGCAAAAAGGGTACACCCAAAGCAAACACAACACGACACAACGACACAACATTCCTACTCGTTTTTTTTAACATTACATGAACACACTCATAATTATAGCATCAATGTCAAATATTCAGTATTAAATCATCACACTCATTCATTCATCCTCATACCTGCGACGTCTTTTCAGATGATCCTTGAGCCTTTGAATCTTTGTTCTACATTTCCGTGACCTTTCTGTGTTTTAATTTTCTGAATGAACGACATTTCAATGAGTTTTTTTTTTTTCCTTCAGTCCTTAATCGCCCCGGAAACTCGCCAGAATCGCCGGAAACTGAAGGTGAAACTTGTATTTCCCTCCAGCTGCTCTCCGACTGTCACAAATCTGTTTCTGAATATTAACTCAACACTCAGTTTTCCGCTCAGATACAATGATACAAGATATATAACTTGATAAATTCTGCACTACTGCACTGATACATCTCGATCCTCATGTGTCGTAGAGTTTCACCGTCCAAAACACTTCAGTCAGCCACACTGTTGCACTGCGTATTCACGAACACACACACAAACACACACTGGACCTCATAAACTGCCCCACTGCTGTAAAAACACAGTAATGTGTGATAATAACTACACTGCAGTATATGCCCACTCTATATCTGTGACGAGTTTTCACAGTTTCACTAATGAACCACTAAAAGTCAGAAAAAAACAGCACTGCTAGCTTTATCTTTCAAAGCTCATCACGAGATATCTCAATAAACTCCCCTCTCAAATCAAATTCTCAGTTTTATGATACACAAGATGGTGAATAATAACATCTAGAGATCCATGTGGATTTTCATGCTTCCCAGAGGATGAATCCTAATCCCCTGTGATACCATGCTGCCATGTGATGAAAGAAGAAAGAAAAGCAAAGTCATCATCATGTTTACTCCTTCCATCCAGAACTTCTCTGTATCCGAGCGTGCGGCGATCATTGCCGCCTGCAAGGCTTTAGAGTTTCACTCTTACCAGATGAGAATCAGTCAATGGACTCATTACAGCGTTTGGAGTGGTTGAAACAGGCCAGCTGGGTCTAACTCTAAACACATGGAGGCAGAGCAGAGTGATAATAGAGAAGAATGCCCAGCACTTACAGAGGACATCGACAATCAGCACAGAGTATGCCCACTCTCCAAACGACCTAAAGATGCTTTACTGCAACACAGAAGTGCCAGCCAAAATAATCTGATACAGATCTGTGGAGAATCACTCATCACAATAACGCGAGTGGCTATTCTTTTTAAATCGTGTATTCACAGGAATGATCAGCATTCACATGTTCAGGGGTGTAGGCGAGAGAGAGGTCATGCAGGTAGAGGAACAGAGGGAAGCACACACAAGCAGAGGCCTTGCTTTTCTCATGGCTTTCTTTAACAAATGGGACTTCTCTCTCGCTTTGGTGTCATCATAGATACATTGCACCTGTTATCACATGACCAAACTGACACATTTCAGCAAGTTTCATTGGCCAAAGAAAGCTGTGTTCAGTTGGCCTTGACTATGAAAGATTTGATCATATAAACTGTATGTGTTTACATGGTAAAGAATGGACAAGCATAGAAATTGGTGATAAATATGGACAGCTATATCGTGGTTATATTATGATCAGAAACTAGCAAGGTGACAACTTTACTAACACCCAAACATCAAGCAAGTGCAACAAGAAAAGGCAGCTAACATTACCCGGCTCAGTGTCTGTCTTTCAACCTTTTATTTCACAAAGCTCTCGCCAAACACTAAATCACTCTCAGATTTACTCTCTGTCTAGCAGCTTCTTGCTTTGTCACTGTCTCTGTTTCTCTTCTTAGCTTCCACCGTTGTCCTCTTTGGTCTCTTTGCCTCCCTGCCCAGACGTCTTGCGGATGATTGTACTCGGAGAACAGAGCTACGCAGAGTGGGAAGGCACCATTAACCTGATTACGAGTCAGCGTAACATCGACGTGATTTAAAATCTGTTATTTATTGGTAGAAAAGTTCCATCATGTTGCTTTAATGGTAAAAATAAACAAACAAAAATACTGAATGAATATACTGACAAATATTTGTAGTCATTTATTTGTTATATATTTGTGGTCAGTTGGTTATCTCTTTGATTTCATCCTCATCATCATTGACTTCCATGGAAAGTCATTGTTTCACTTTTAGGGTAAGATGAGCAGTGTTGTTTTCAACCTTAAAGCACATTTTTAAAAGAAAATGATGGATGTAGTCAGGTGTAGTTTTGGAGCTATGACCAATTACAAATCCGTGACACAGTCTGCCTTTAGTCCACTGTATTTTGATTCTCTCATGCGAGATAATAATTCTCCTCGTACTGCTTCTTATGGCTTTGTGTCTTTTTTCTCGTTGGTTAATCACTAAGCGTTCCTTTAAGATCGACTTTTTTTATCACTAAAGATCTGTGTCCAAATGCCTCGATAAGATGTAGGAGAGGGTCTCACTGCCTTCTCTTTTTATTCTCCTCCTGCCCTCTGAATTCTGTTTCTCCTGCTCCCTCCATCCCTCCCTCCCTCGCTCTGATCCTTCTCTGGGGAAGAAAATGGAGTTGCTGGCCCGACGCCACACCTGACACTCCAGTCTTAATCTGATTAATGTTTTTAATTTATATAAGTGAGTAGCGAAGGAGAAAAAAAAGGGGGGCAGTTGCCTTTCCCGATGCTTGGCCCAACACACACACACACACACACACAGCACACACTCACATATCTTCAGGCTTTTTGTGACCGGTGTCATATAGGCTATGCATGACAGGGGAGAGAGAGTGTGTGTTGTGTTTGTGGGAATGGAGGAATAAGGTGGTAGATAAGACACTGACATATGGCAAAAGAGCAAAGTAAACAAGGAGACAAGAGGAAGACAGGAAGAAATACTGACCAAGGGTGAAGTGAGGAGACAGTAAAACAGGAGAAAGAGTGAACAAGAAAAGCAGAAAAGGTTCTGCGTTTACTGCTTCCTGTTTTATTTTGGAATTCTCTCCTCTCCTTGTGTCATGGGCATCTTTACCGCCTGCCAGTTGTGAGTCTGTTCCAGCCCGATTGGTTTCATCCTGCAGTCATGTCTTGTGTATTTAGTTCGTCTTCCCTTTGTGTCATTGTCAGGTCGTACCGTGTACTTTTCTTTGTCTTCATCTGTTTTGCGAGTTCTGTTCTGTTTTCCAGTACTGTGTTCTTCTTTCCCTGCACTTTCCACCGTGTTCCTGTTCCAAATGGTACCAGCGGTGAGAAAGAGAGAGAGGCTTTCGATAGTAAAGTAAGCCAACAGCGAGGTGTAGGTAAAGCCACCTAGAGAGATAAACCAGAGAGAAAATGAAGAAGGAATGAAAAACCAATTATCATAAGTTATGAGAGATGAGGGCTGATGAAAAGGCAGGCTTGGGACAATCTAATTGGAAAATCCTACCTTTTTATGTTAAACTATTCATCATAATGAATAATAATAATAAAAAAAGAAACACATCTACATGGAATTTCCAAGAATAAGTCATATCCACAGGCTGACACATTCTGGAGCAAATTTATTCAGCCTGGCTGGGAATCCGATCTTTGTTTTCCATTATGTACCCTCATTAATGTTTTTACATTGATGTAATGCATAATACACGCTCACAGTCACTGTGAGGAAAGTGTGTATGTGTGTGTCTGTGGGTTGAAATGAAAAACAGGAGTTCAGATAATGACCGCAGCCACATACCTTTCCATTACTGTTCCATCTGATCAATAAACCCATTGACTGCAGAAAGAAAGTGTTGGGGAGAGCACCTCACACACACGTATGCAAATACACATTGCATCAACAAAAAGGGCTTTTTTTAGCTTTGCTTCTTTTTAGCTAATCAAAGCCTGATAGAGAAAACCCAGCCGGACGGAGCGAGGATGGAGAAAGTTATCGATGGAGTTATGATGGAAAAAGAAACATGGCCTGAATAAGTACTGAAGAAAGATGGAAAGAAGGTTGGAAGGACGGGAGCAAACCGGTTTTGACTGTACTAAAAATCATGTCTATATGCATTTTCTTTACAGATGTTTAATGTGAACCTAATTTGAACCTTACCCAACCAACCCTTCATCTGTACCTTTCCTACATCATAATTGGAGGGGCTTAACCTTCCAAACTGGACTGCCGGGCAGGTGAGTTAATATGGACCAAAGGGATTTGGGATTTGAATATTGGATTTTTGTCAGGTTATCAGAAACATGACTGTTGAATGAATGATGATGTTGCTTTGCAACTGCTGAAAAGGGAAACAACTGTTTGAGAAGTCTTCCCTGGCAGCTTAAAAGATGATGGATGATATGTCAGTGTTTTGACCGGCCCCAAATGGCCCCAAAAGTTATGGAACATCATCAATAGGTAGAGCCACACTTAGAACTTCCAACTTCTGAAGTAAGAAATTGCTTATGCTGCTATGGCATTGCGCTGAATGCCTTCGGTTGCTGTCACCAAAGGAAGGATGGGGGCCTTACCTGGACCCTGGTGAGATGGACTCCTCTCATGCTGCTCCCCCGAAGCTGTACTCTATAGTGAGATCCTTGGTGGCCCAGTGTCCTCTGGTTCATCGCCAACAGGACACTGCAGCACACAGCACAGCATTGGTTTCAATTGATTTAGTATTACATATTAACAGAAGCTCAACCGTATAAAACACTTGAGGGATGAGGGTTATTATTCAGTCATTTATTTAAGGACAACTTTATTCTGTTGATGTCTCCGTCTTTGTGTCAGTCTTCTCACAGACTTATATTGGATAAGACCCGCCTTCTTGACATTTGGTGACCAATCAAGAGGACAATGACAACCATGTGACTGACATTTTCAAATGTCAAGAAATTACTCTTTGTTGGACTTAGTTAAAACCTGAAAGGTTCACCGTCTAATATGAAGTACTATAGTAAATACTCATTTGTCTTTATTTTTCCAGAGGGTATGGAGATTCAAACCTCACATTTCACAGAAAACCTCAGTGACAGATTATCTGGAGCCACAGAGCAGCTAGCCTGCGGCTTTATTACATTTCGTCCAAAAAAAAAAAAATGCATACATTTTATGCCAAGCAAGTTGTATTTTGAAAGTTGAGTTGTCTTCCTCTGTTCCTGTTCTCACCCTGTCCTCTTTCTCATTTGTACATATTTTTGTCTCTACATGCCTGATGTTTTTTGTTCCTTACATATATTCCCCTATACATCCCTGGCATCATCTTGTAGTCTCTCAACTTTTGCCTTATTCCATATAACAAGACAAGCTCAGCCCTGTCTTTGTTTCTGCAGCATATACCCTCGAACCTTCATGTTCTATTTCTCAAAGCTGAAAGACAGCAGCTCTCACATTAGTGTCTCTCTCCACTAGTTTGACCAAGCGCTCTCTCACTCTCATTGCACACCCCAGATTTCTTTTTCCATGTCTGTCCCTGCAGTCCAGAGATATCTATGAAAGTAATGTATTTGCAGTCCAAATGCATGTGAATTCTAATCCTCCTCCCTACACATCTAATATTTCAGATGTCAGGGGGCTACTGCAATTCTCCTGGTGGTCAGAGCAAATCATCACAGACTCTTAAATTATATGTAAGACTTGTGTTCAAACTTCCTGCAGGCTATTAATTTTCATACTGAGCTCTATCATATGAAGACAGAGAATAGTAAATGCGCCAACTTTTCTGAATACAGAACCATTCTGGGTGAAGGCCCATATAGAAGTGTCATACATTTACAACATTTGCCTCAGACCTATGTCAGAACCAGCAAAAAGGTGAGGCAGGTGAGGTCTTGCTTAACTAGACATCTTTTAATATATTTTTTCCATCTCAACTTTTTCAGGGAACCTTTTCAGAGAACTTTAGACTGGAGGAAGCGGTAAAATTAAAGAGAGCGAGAATACAGAGGCCTTGTCTAAAGATATTGACCCCGTTGATGAAAGAGATCGTCATGGACCCACAGACATGGCTTTGCTGTCATTGTGGTCTATGCCCCCAGTCATCTCACCAACACATCAGAGAGACAGAACAGTTAAGGTGAATTATTTCTCACTTAAGATGGGCGACTGGATGGTGGGACGGTCTGCAAACAGTTTCAAGTGAAATGATTGCATCATTAGGTGGAGTCTGCTGACGGCACGGAATGATAATGCTCTTCCTGCTTGAACCCACACTAAGCTTTCCTTTCTGAAACATTTTCTTTTTTTTCTGTTGTATGCTCAGGGTAAGCTGGAATCTCAAGGTCTATAGGAATCCTTTAGCAGACTGTCTCCATCTCATCTTATTCAGGAAACCTTTCCACCCAAGAACTCCTACATTGACTCCTGATTATCATAATTATTGCTCCATTAGTGAGAGTGCTGAAAATGCTTGATATGGAAAGACTTAACGATAACGGATAAATCTTTGAATTAGTTTTCTCTGATGCTGATACTGACTCACTTGTATTTTAGACATGACATGGATTTTGGTTAGGCTTATGTAACACTACAGTTAATAATGAAGCTTAGAACTGAAGTCATTGTATGCAAAGTTTCCACATGACAGCAGTAATATGAAAATAATACAAGCCGGAGAAATGAAAGTGTGTGTGAGGGAGACATTGTTCCCTTCAGTAGTTTTCTGTCTTCCATCTAACTGATTTCATTCTGCAGATGTTTTCTTTGCCTCCTCTCTCGCTCTCTCTCTCTTTCTTCTCTCAAACCCCCTTCAACTCTGATTCCACCCAGTCCTGTGTATACGCTCAAACAGCTCTTTCTGTTGTTTGGGGTTTGAATTGAGCAGCAAAGTCAGCAAAGCACATCTGAAATAACAATGGAAGCTACTTGTAAGCACAAGCAACCGGTTCAAATCCACTACTGTGGCTGCCAGCGGACGCGTGAACATATCCTCACAAATATTCCACACACAGCAACAGTGTCCATCTTGGCAAGTCACTTAGGAGTACGTAAGTCTTAGATACTCTGAGGACTTCTGACTAGTCTGGACAATTATAAGAAAACTAGGGTCAGTTCCTATTCAAATCAGTTTTATTTCCAAAAAGAGGTTTTGAGGAGAGCCCAGTATATCGTTTGGTGAGCTGGCTATATTTTTGTGTGAAAGCTTCGAGAGTTTAAAGCCACTGTTTCCCTTTTGTCCCCGACTCACAATAATCAAAATCTTTGTGTTATTGTCGTTGCTAGCTTTTGAAAAATGGCAACAATACACATGCTTTCCCCTGTTCCAACCTTCACACTAATGGCAAGCCTGCTGCTTTGTGTGTGTTTTTTTTCCCCTTTCTTTTTCCCCACTTCACCCTGCTTTATATCAAAGTGATAAAGTTTATTCTGCTTGCTCCTGCAGGGGTTTGTCAGGAGGTATATCCCTTCTTTACTAGTGTATATGAGATATAGTTTGTGAGTTTGTGCATCCTCTGAGGGCTCTGCAATGATGTTGCCCCTCCATCCCTACCTTTTTCTTTCTTTCTGTTTCATGTCTGCTCTTTCGTTCCTCCTACTCTCTACTGCCCTTGCTCTTCCAGCTGATGCTGTTATGTATGCTGTAGGGAGTCGTCTGCTGCACATTGCGGTGCCTCTGCCTCTTCTCAGCAAATATTTTGGCCTTTGAGCTGAGAGCATGAAACCCAGGGGTGAGCAGATGAGGAGAAGTTAGAAAGAAAATAGGCAGAGATCAGATAGATGAGTGGTGGTTTTTGGGGAGAGTGGAATGGGATAAATAGATGGGAAGGGAGAAGCATTCTTGTTTTTAGGTTTTAGTTACTGAAAGTTACTCAGAGTTACTGAAATGAGAATTAAAGTGAACTGGGGAGAAGAGCAATCAGCCTGCTTCCTGTCTTCATTTGTAAGGTTTCCTGTGAATGACCATGTGAGGTTGTGAGTGATGTTGGGGATGTGGAGCGTAGCTGCAATGTAGGCAAGTGTACTCACTCTTTGGTTTGCAGTAGCAGAAGTCTGGGACATTTTGCACCTGATCTGATCGGAAAAGAGAGGTCAGCTGTAATGCTCTGCTCGTATTTTGTAGACATTTTGTAGCAGCCATGGTCTTTCGACTCTACTTCATATCATGCATTGAAATATATCTCATGTCCAGATATGATTTACATTTACACCTGACACTCTGTCCATTCCAAACAAGCAGCCATCCATGCAGCTGTGCTAGTGTATGGACTTTTCAAAGTGGGGGAAGAAGCTGTCTTTGACAATTTGAATGCAAAGATGAAAGCAGAGGGGAATTCTGCTTCATGCTGCTGTTTTTTCATCCCTGCTGTGATCACTGTCACCGCTGTCTACAGAGAACGATCTGTATGAACTCGGTCACAACTGGTGGGAGAGCATAGTGACTGGGTTCTTTACAGAGGAAGACTGGCTCACAGTTCACGCTTCACAAGACCTAGTTTAGTTCACAAAGGTTATAATGAAGCTAGTTCATGTTGATTTCATTATATTTTTCTTTGCTTTTCTTGCCATAAAAATGCTTCACTGCTTTCACGATGCTTTCACTTGGGCGGAGGATTTTCGTAGCTGTTGTCTTGCGGACTGAACACTACAAAGTGAAAGTAAACTTTCCCCTGGCATCATTTGTAATTTCTACTCCCTTCCTGCTGTTTTAATAGTTAATAATGACAATCGGTTAAGTTCATTTCACCATTCACCAAACACGAGTACATTCATTTCACTTTTTAAGTGCACTCATGCACAACTCTGCTGTACGCACGCCATCATTCCATGCACCGTTGATTTTATTTCAGACTGTAATTGGTACATATTTCTGCTCATGTATTGTGTTCAGTCCATCTATATGTGGACGGACAATGTAATTACATCCAAATTCATCCTTAATGCGTCTTGAGTTCCACCCTTACAGGCACTGGAGCAAAAGTCAGTGGTTACCAAAGTCAGTATGATTCATCCTCTGGGGACCGTGTATGTAGATATACTGTAGATACTGAAGTTACTGAGATTGTGCCCATGTTTCACCGCTTGACATCTCTGGTCTATAAAGAGTATCAGGAAATGACTCACGATAATATGCTGTACCATTTACTTTACCAAGGTAAAGCAAGAGAGAGAGAACAGGCACTCACGAGCTGCTTCAAAGTCAGCTTTTACTCACTCTTTGGTTTTCATGACTGAAATCTTGTACTCTACAGACTTTTGGACCAAATCATGAAGAACAAATTTTAAATGCGCTGGGTTCTAGAAAAACAGGAAGTTAGTTTATCCATGTAGTTAGAGCTTCAGTTGCGTCTGTGAGACACAGCTCATCGAAGCAATGAGGGTAACCTGTTTTAAAACACTCACTCTCACTCTGTCTGCCATTGTGAACACAGAAAACTCCAAAATCAAAGTCATAATTGTATGAACATATGTGATGAACAGAGATTACTAATAGTTCATTTGGCACATTTTTAATAGTGTCAGTTTGCCAAAATACAAGAATAGCAGGACCATAGTTGTAGCCTGCAGCACAACTCTCTGAATCAATAGAAATGTGGGGGTGAATTTTGTCTGAAAGAGAGCTAACCGTGTCAGACTCTGAAAACTAGCAGGGGGGTTTATTTCAAACGCCTCAAAAACTTTGGAAAAACAGCTGTAGTTGGAAAAAAAATATTGATTTGTGCTATTTATTGCCGGTCTCCCAAAGTGTAAACAGTGAGAATATTTACAAAAAACAACATACTTTAATCGTACTTTCAAAGCTGAAAATATGTTACCATCTCTGTAACCAATTCAAAACTGACTTCACAAGAGCCAAGTCGGTAGCTGCTCTCCCATTTTTCTTCCCATTTAAAAACATTTACAGTTTGTTAACCACAGATTTTCATCAGCATTCAAACTCAAACTAAATATCATATTTTCACAAAGATAGACAGCTGAATCTGAATATAAGTTTGTTTTTTTTATGATGAGCATTGTTTCAAAGTTTGAGCCCACATTTGTCAAAACGTTACTTATTATTTAATCTCCAAATGGGATCAGACCTGCTACTGACTAATTATGGGATCGTCTCCCTAACCACCAGACTAATCTGATGCCTGATGCATTAAACATGGCCAGCAGGCCTAGAAATGAATAAAGCAGAGTCCATCGAAAGAAAGTTAGAGCTCTCATTTTTGGAAACACGTCTGACTCTCTTCATGTGCCTGTAAATGTCTGTGAGTGTGGATGTGTGTGAGCATGTCTAGGCCATTAAAGGTTATATTTACCATTTGTCTGGGTTTTCAGGAGAGGCAGGGTGCAACTGGGGACAATAGTGTGGACTGCTAGAATTCTGATGACGATTGTGGATGATCAGATGCGCGCACACACGCACACACACCACAACAAGAAAGGTGTTTACTGGGGATTTAATCAAATGTCAGCGCTGCTGCCATCACATTGTGGAAAGAATGGGAATGATTGGGAATGAATGGGAGATGAAGGTGGATCAATAGGAAAGAATGCATGTTGGATGGGAATCAATAGGGAATGAATGAGTGTTTGATGGGAATCAATGGGAAACTACAGATGGAAGGTGACATACAGAAGCTAAAGACCTGCATTTTCCTCGAAGGGTTGTGGAGACAAAAAATAAATTAAAGAGACTGAATGGACCAACATCCATCATTTGAGCACAAACACAGCTCCAAACGAATGCTAATGTTGCTCTGCGTCTCCTGGATGTGTGAAATCTTGTGTCAAAAGTCTCTCTGAGGAATGATTAGTATTGGAAACTGAGGCAAATGCTTGCTAACAGATTAGCCAAAGCAGCTCCGTCAAGGAATTTGTCCATGGCATGTAGCTTGTTATGTGTGTGTGACAGTGATAGCATGTCAGGCCGTGTTCATTACTCAAAGGGAATGTTTGAAGCTCCAGTATCCTTCAATCTGCTCAATGTGAAATGTCCAAATAATACTTTTATCTTTCTATTAACCTACTGTGCAAAAAAACTGCAGCCAATTCAGAAGCACTGCACTCTATGCTAGTCTACTGCATCCAAGTTTCATTTATTACCTTGACAGCACTTGGGACATGGGATTTGTTGTAGATATTTCTATTAGCCATCTGTAATCTATAACGTCTCCCCGGAGGTAAAAGTTCAATTCACCGTACAGCAGGTGAGAAAGTTAATCGTTAATCGTTAATAATTCTGTCAGCTTTAATTCTTAAGAGTTCATCGTACAAACTACTTAGCTGCTTTTGTGGATTATCCCGAAGATTTTCGAGGCCCTGTCATCTGCAGCTTGTTCCTCTTCTCAGTGCTGGGATTACTTCTCCGTTCTTTTATAGAGTTTTCTTAGAATTTCTAAAAATTTTGGTCAGTATTTTCTTTGCTTCTGACATATATACGAAGGTATCTAAACTCATCAGCAGTCTCAACACATTAATCATTATTGACTGCATTGAATGCTGCTTCATATGATAATGGTGCAATGGTCACTAACATATTGATGTAATGAAACCTATAATACTAGGTCGAAAGAACTGAATGTAATTGTCTGCCATGGTCGACCCCACATCCACACTCACGCCATGACTCAGTCTGAATCCTGCAGTAATCCTGCTCACTAGACTGTAGTAGCCAGCTGACTTCAGTGACACAGCTATAATTGGTACATTTAGTATGATTAATCACTATCTAATCAGATTTGCATATATAATGGATTTGGGTCAACCGGTTGTTGAGCGCGCGCACTGTCCAGAAATATCCAGAGAAACGTGGTGTGTGGTAATGATCATCAGTCTATTCTGGTCTGCAAACACAATCCCTCTCGAGTCCGGTCATGATAAATGTTTCAGCCAAAATGTCAGCCGAAGGAGGAGTTACTTTTACAAAACTGAAACTGACCGCAAGCGTGAAATCAATCAAGTGTTTTCAGAGTGTTTGATGCCGGCAATTGTCCGCGACAACAGGTAATTAAACTCACGTCCAGTTTAAAGAAAGACTCTGAGCCTCGTGTCGTCTGTCTTTCCACAGTTTAAGTCAGAAAGTCTTTAGTTACTGCACATACTAAATTTAAATATTGTGCCTGAAAAAGATTTTGTAGCATGAGTCAGATGATTGAGGACTGTTAAATTAATCAGGTTGGGCTGTTTTCCTTCAATGGTTAGTGCAGATAATTAGTGGGAGAAGGTTTCACACGGTACTGATTTTGAAATAAGTCCCAAGATGTTGAACTAGTCCTTTAGTTAGTCTCTGTTTCAGAATGGTTGTGTAAAAACAACAGCTTCTTTTTTTTATTAGGATGCAATTATCAATTAATACATTCCAGTATCTTCCTATTGATCCCATCCCGTCAAACAGTCTTTGTATTCCCATCGCACACACACATGCACGTATAGTGTTATAGCTCTGAAACACATCCTAATGCGGATCATATCTTGACAGAATTCAATTTCCCATCTGAAATTAAAACCCTTTGCAGGCCTTAATTGCTCTGAAATTGATAGCAGGAAGTGAAGTGGGAGCTTGTGCACTGTGTACTTTCCCCTCATTGATGTGGTTTTCTTACTTAGCTGTAATATGAACTTTATGGATGTTAAAAAAAAAAAAAAAGCTGTACAAGACACAGGGAGAGAGGCAGATAGAGAGAGAGAAGTGGAGGAGCTAATGCCTTATTAGCTTTTTTCCTTGAGATTGCAGGCAGAAAAAAAAAGTGTTTGGCTGAAGCTGCAGTCAAATTAAAAATCTGCCACGGAGGAGGAGAGGAGGAAACGATGGAGGGAGAATGGAGCTTAACAGAGCAAACCAGACTGCAAAGAATTAGCCAAAATGACAATGTCACAGGGCCAAAGAGCAGACGCCCCGCTTCTGCTAATAACCAAGTGGAAACCTCCATGGTGTGAAATTAAGCCAAAAACTGCAGTTCTTTAAACGGCCACTTGTGGCAGCACAATGAGTGAATCTCCCCCCATGTTGAACTGTCCAACTGCACCAGCGTAGGCAGGATTGCCAGGATGGTGACATCTGACGCCGCCACACTCAAAGCTTCATAACGGCTCTTCAGGAACCTCTGGGTGACGTCACAGACACAGTGTCCATGTTTCAGTCTGTCTATGCTCACGACTCATGTGAGACAGCAGCTTCAATGTGACCACAGCATGCGTCTAAAAAGCTTCATTCTCCTCTATGGTAACGCCATACTGTAGGTAATGAGGTCATAGTTTGCAGCCCTTCCTGGACTGGACTGCGATATGGGCCAAGGACACTTCCACTCAAGCTATCTAATCAAGTGCAGTTATTAGTGTCCCATTCTGTCTTGAAATCTTCATTTACTTAATTAAAACAAGGAGAGAATAAATCAAATGTCATGTGAAAAGCTGCATAAAACGTGTAATAAAAAATATATATATATATTTTTTTTACTTGGTGAAAAAAACAACTGCACAAATGCAGTGAAGGCGGATTAATGGTGTACCCACTGATATCAAAACACAGAGATGTTTCTGAAACGACTGTCACAAAATATATATATATATATATATATATATATATATATATATATATATATATATATATATATGGCTCGATGCAGAATGAAGATGTTGATTAAATATGTATCTGACGGATTGAATTGTGTAGGCCACCAAATTTGGCACTCCTTATTTTTCACAAGCTTCCTGTCAGAAATAACAAGACTGTTTCTGTAACTATTCATCTGATAAAATTGTTCCAGCATAATGAACTCTCACCCCATCACACCAATCGTCCCCTCACTGAGGTGTTCTCACTCATGTTGCCTGACAAGTAGGAAGACTGTGTGGGCTTGTACCGTACAGGCTGTGCTTAATCGACAGCTGCAGCACTCCCTCAGTGTTACCGCACGTGTCTGACTGGGACAATTTACACTCCATCATTGCTGTGGCGTTTTTGTACAGTTGTATGGACTTCTGATTTCACCTAAAAAATAAAAAAAAAAAAACTCAAAAAAACATCACGAAATGTGATCAAACTGTGACTAACTATTCATTTCTTTGACAGAATATTCATAATGACCATAACTTTGAAATCTGATTGTTTTCTCTCTCAAGCTGACCTGCATTTCAAGTCAATTGTCCATGTATTTAATATGTTTACACTCTAATTTGTTCCATTTTGCTACATCTACCTGGGAGGAAAACTGAAACTGAAATAAATAGAATAATCTGCCCCGTTAGCTCAGGACTAGATGAGAACATAATAAACAACTGCAAATACAGCAAATTGACATCAAATCAAATATTTTACAGTCTATAATAAATACAATCTAGTCCCCAAAATAATCACATTGAATCCTGCAGTGAGTGGCAGACAGGTGTGTGTCTGCACGAAAACAAAAAAGACTCCAAGTTCTATCATTGTCTGAGATGTCTGCGTGTTCCTGGTGCTAAAACAACTTATGCTGAACAGCAGTGGACCAAAAATGCAAAACACAAGCCATAAACCAGAACCAGTTAAACACTTTATTGAAACACAACTCTCAGCGGCTGAACAGCAGAATGAATTCTGACGTGTGGGGCCGATCCAGATGGTGCAGAGATGGTGCCGGCCATAGGGTTGTTACCGCAAGGGAAGCCGAACAATCTGGTGGTGTCTGGGAGGTTGCGACGCTGTCTATACTCTGCAGGTTGATTGGACGACGGGAGGCGGTTGTTGTGGTGTTTAGGCAGGTGAGAGGGAAAAACTGCCCAGCAGCACACACAGGCAGACGAGACAGAAAAACAAGAGGAGGCAAGAAGCCTCATAACCTAATGAGAACTGTCACAAGTGCACAGAAATCTGTGTAACCACTCGTATAGAAACCTTTCCTGTCTGACTCCACCCAACCTCCAACATTTTAGAGGCCTATTTACCTCTTGAAACACCTGTGTGTGTGCGTATTGGTGTGTGTGCGTATTGGTGTGTGGGTGTGTGTGCTAGGCCTTTAAGACACCTGTGCCTGTACCTTATAGTTAGTAAATTAGTTTTCCAAGGTGTTTTAATATAACATTTTACTGCACATTATTGCGCTGGGAACATTCTGTAGTTGTTTGACTCGATGTTAAACTTCTTCATCTATTACCCAGAAACCAATAAACAAAAGTTGCATTCAGCCCCCATCTGCTCTGTAGCAGAGTTGCTCAGCAGCCAACAATAAGAAACTTTGTGCTGGCCAAATCCCTGGTGAAAGCCTACATGTGCACTTTCAGTGCTGCACAAACAAGCGTGCCTATTCAGCAAAACATCCCTGGGTACATCAGGTAACCTTTTCTTGTTCTCTCGGTATAATGAAGCTACACGAATCATATTTCACAAAGCGCCTTAAGCTGTGGTTTTGTGTAATCAGGGGAGAGTATTCCCATTACTTGTAATGGATTACCTATTTATGCCCCGGCTCTGCATGTGCTCTGTGGGTTTTTCCCCTGCTATAACGAGACAGCCGTGTTTAATAAGGGATAGGGGCTGCATGTCATCTTAATGTGTGTCACCCTCAGGCCTCGCCACCGGGGGTTTTGAGATGTTGCGGAAAGTAGCATCGAATTGTCAGCGAGGAAACCTCGGGTCTCCAGGAAAGTCAGGTGTTGCCACGTGCACGTTAAATATCTCACTCTGCAATTTAGCACACAGCACCCCTTCAGTCTGTTACCAATATTCGCTTGCTCCTATGGTCATGAAGCATTATCTGCTCCTTGGAAACAGTAATAAGGCAGGCATTACATTAAAGCTGGGTGTTTTTATACAGTCATCATATAAAATACTACGTCTGGCTTTTCAATAGGCAATGCTCAACTTTTCTCAGCAGTTAAGCAGAAAAGAATGCTGCTGATTCAGAGAGATGATATTATGTGCTATTTGGCATCTGCACATCAAGGTATGTGTGTGTGTGTGTGTGTGTGTGTGGTGTTCATATGCTGGTGTGTTTGTGTGTGTGTCAGCCAATTGAATTTTAGCTGCTTTACAATGCTGATCCTCCACCTGAGTAATGATTTTCTTAATGTATGTCAAAGCCACAGGTTTCCAGCAAATTATCCACAGTCGGCACAAACACACACACACAATGCCTTAACAAGTCAGCAGCTGAATGACTATAAATCAGCTGTTTTAAGATGATAAACAGCTCCCAGGAAGGCATAAAATTACCTCACAAACAAATATATATATATATATTACACAAAAGACATAAAACAGGGAAGCTAGGCATTATGTGACTATTCAATTGTCCGGTCTTCCTATATAAACAGATCCAACCTCTGACTTAGGCCTCTCTTTATCAGACGATACATGGAATAAAGTCGTTAATTCAAGTTCAATTCCAAATTATCTCTCTCTTAACAATAAGTTCTGGTCATGCCTGAGCCTTAACAAGTATTGGATGGAGATCTTCCACACCTTATCCCTGGTGTTAAATGTCAGATTAGAGTGCCTGCGTCTTTCAGACTTGAAAAAGTCAGTGAGTTTGTGAGCCAATAACCCACTTCACACCATCAGCGGGAACAAATGAAGTAAACAGAAAAATGGCCCAAATGTTTGCTGTAAAGCCAAAGACCAGCTTCAGTCGATTAAATCAGTCAACAAACGGTCACCTGGTGCATCAACTCTGACGCTTCACTCACACAAACTTTTAATCCTTCAGCTTTCATCAAGACTTTCATTCCCTGTGAAATGATCGCTGAAAACTCAAACCACAACAACGTTCAAACCATGTAATTCTCTATAATAAGTATCTAAAAAAGTTTTAGTGTTTAGTTTCAGTCAAGTTCAAGTTTTCCAATTGCACCACAAAACAAATCCTCTCTCAAATGCTCTCAATCAATCTCAGAGTCAAAGCCAGCGGAGCTAGAAGAAGCCAGCTTCAGTAAGGACATATTAATAAATCTGTTTTCCTGATTCAACAGAAAGGTACAAGTGTACATCATCTTAATTTAAGTTTATCTCTATTATCAAACTAGAATGAATTAGATGAATCGACTTGAGCTTAATTGCCTTATTATCTGTGAAAGACACTTTGTTGTGCCACAAAAGCAAGTTAAAACTCTCCAGTATCATCTTGGTTCGCCTTTCCGCTGTTCCAACAATCACCACCTCTGGAGTCTGGTCTGTAAGCTTCAGAGAGAGCATAAAGAACACCTTCAGCTCTACATTGTAAAGGATTGTCTGATGGCAAAGTAAAGTGGAGAAAATACATTTTAAACATAATGTTCTGTCACACCTACGCAGTCTTGTAAAATGAGCTGTTTTCAACCAGGTTTCCAAATCTGACTGTTTCTTTTCACTCTGATCTTTATGGATGCTTAATGAGACATTCAACTTTTCAAGCCACATTTCCAGAATCTGAATTCCAACTCGGAAGTGCCATTAACTGCTGTTGTGTTGAACGCGCAAACCTACATAAGGTTTACAAAGCTGACACTGCCTTTATGTGTCTACAGTGAGGTTGAAAAGAGAGACTTGAGCTGTATCCACTGTTGAAATCAGACATTCCTCGTATGTCATATGTCACCCAAATATCCAGGGCCTGTGTATTTTCTTGTCTTGAGATTTTTTTGCATGTATAATTTTGTGTTTGTTTGCTTGACAAATGAGAATGTAGTCTCCTGGAGAAATGGTATTGTTTGCTTGTGAAATTGGATCATGTTCAACAGTATCTAGTGGCTGGCAAACTCAACAAGATTGAAAACCGGGATCACAGATGCTGTCCTCACCCAAAAACAAACACATGAAATAACCTATTTGTATGTTTTCTTCTGACAAGGGTTCTCTTGTGGTTATGTTATAATGGCTGTTCTTTCTGACACACAGTTCTGATCTCTGCCTGACAAAAAATGGGTTTAGACAGGTGACGTCTTACGTAGAAGAGGAAACCTCTCTGAATTTGGGAACCCGGATCCAGTTTTGTGATTGTGATGATGTTAACTTTAGTTTGTATTCTGTATTTGGATTTCATCTGGAGTTTCTGAAATTTGTGACCAGACAATCAACAGAATAGTCTGCCCAGCAATAAACATGTAGTGCACCTGACATGTCCATTTTTTTAAAGAATTTACAGTCTAAGAGTTTTCTTAAATGTTTGTGAGATGTTGGAAACACGGACACGAAACACGGTGCCCCTAATAAAGCCCAAACATGCTTGATTGGACTGAACATATAGAGAGTTCTGTTCAGTCAGGTTTAATGTGTCCCATTCGTTTTAATCTCTGTTGATTTCATTTTTCTAATTGCTAATTGCAGTGTCTCTTCAATTATACAAATACAGTTGTTACCCAGCTTTTTTTTTTTTTTTTTTTAGTTTGCATAAGTCACAAAAAACAAATTATTTTTTCCCTCACTGATGAAGTGGATCGAAATACAAATTTAGATAGAGACATGAATTGTTGAGATGCAGACAGCTGAATATAAATTCACTCAGTGTACAAGCTGGAGATGAAATTCATTTACTATTTCACAAAAGGAAACTTGTCATGCAGCCAGAAATGATGGGACACAAACAGTACACTTTATCAATTTACTACTGATACATGCAGATTAAATGGACTCCAGACTAGACTGGAAGTCATCAGAACGTGAATATCTACAGTATAACATCAGCTTCAGCTTCAGTTTATGTATAATGTAAAAGTATAGGGCTTTTTTAAACCCAATGGCAGTCTATACTGAGCTTGAAAGGTTTGACAGTGAGGCACAGATGATGTTCAGTGGCAGACACCATGGATCTGTCAGTGTTATAAACCAGTTAGGAATGAAAGGTTTGCTACTGAGAACATGAGCTTTCAACTCATTTCCCATTACAGAGGCATCCAACACTCAAGTTTCCAAAGCAGCAAATGGAAAGAAAAAGTTAAAAGCTATCTGCTTTTCGGAGTTGAGAACTCACAGAAGCTATTTCCAACACTTGTATGAATAAATGTGTTTATCTGCAATTGAAATCTATTCAAGTCAGCTCAGTCCAAAACCTTTATTTCGATATGGTTAACCTGCAGAGAGCGAGCGCACACAAAGTATAAAATCTGAAATCAAATGCAAATGAATTAAATATTAACTTACTTATGTTAGATTTCCATGGACTGTAACTTTCTTTGGCCTGACAAAAAAACTTTTGAGCCCCATGCCTGCCAGCCAGCATAATAATAAGCAGTGTAACTAACTGATTTATTTCAATTTTACTCATAATTAATTAACTGGTTGATAATAACTCTTCGAGGACAGAGAGTTTTAAGAATTGTGTTTTTGCCTGGCTTCTACCAAACTTTCCTGTGGATTGTTTCAGGATTCCTTCATTTGCATAGCACAGAGTCAGCTTTTAATACAAGAAGCCAAAAGAGAGCATGTATGCTAATCACAATTTCAGGTACATACATAAGGACTCCCTTTGAAGGGACCACGGTCACAACATCAAGGAAACACTGAAGTCAAGAAACTTCTTGAAATAAGGAGAAATAATGTCCGATGTCCTCTGACTGGACTTCAGTCTCTTTGACGTTTAAATTCATATTTTTGCCTTGATAATTTGAGAGAGACAGGAATGTGGGGAGCAGTGTGACTTGAATCAAAAGTCCCTGGCTACAATTAAACTGCACAATAACCATTCAGCAACCAAGGTGCACCAAAACAGACCAAAGGATACGGTTGTTCTTCAAACATTACAACATGTTTCAGACCTGTTGCTTCTATCAAGTTTGGATTGTAACTCACAAATCAGGCCTGTGGTCCTCCTGCATGATGATATGATGTCATGTTGCATGTCATATTTGGTGAAAGCTAAATAAGTGAATATAACAACGACGTTTTCTAGACTATGTCTTCATTCTGATGTTGTCTGTACCTGCAGAATGTCGAAAGAAAGATAGATCTGATACACCACAGTGGCTGTCTCACAGTGTTTACAGATGCCCCTGAGTGAGGGCAGACTTGGACAAACAAGCTCTTAAACATGCTGCACAGAAGGACTTGTAACTGCCTGAGTTGACTGCTGTTGGTGAATTTGAGTAAATACTAAAGGATCCAGAGCACGGTACTAACTCTTGATCTGTGTGAATGCTGTTAGATTTGTCCTTTTTTACTTGATTTGGGATTTCTTTCTCAACTGGTTTTGTGGAAGAAATTTCAGTTTCATCAGGACTTGACAGAATGAATGAACATGTTCAGTTGCTAGCCGTCGTCCTATATTTGTTGGCACATTACTGCCACCAACTGTTGATTACTCAGAGCATGAAACCATCAGGAGGATTGTGTATCCTGTCACCATGAAAATTGTCAAGCACATGGTGACACGACTCCACGGGGTATCTTTAAATTGGCTTTGAGTCTGAAGTGCGACTGAACAGACACTTGGTGGTACCATACTTATCATATCTTATCTCTCCAATATATGAATACAATATGTACCAACACAAGCTTGGTGCTTCTGCCTTGTTCATTAAGCTTGAATCAAAAATGTTTCAGACTGACGTCATTTGTATCAAGAGAGGACCTGCTGGACATCATGCACGTGGTTCGATAGCATCTCTAAAGTCTAAAAATAGCATCCATAGTACGAGGTCTCCTGCTGGGTTGGGAGAGCACTGATGTTGCTGCTCTGCAGGTTGCCAGCCGGACTCCTCTGTTTTACCCTTTTGTGTTTTTGCTGTTTCCTTGATGTCTGTGTGGTAAGGCATAGTGGGAGGGAGGCACTCTGTGATGGTCAGGGCAAAAGGGCAGGGGGTCCGGACCTCCTTTGAACTCTGACTTCAGGCTCTGTGATGTGAACATACTCAGTGGTCACGCTCAGAGACATGCACAGTGATCTCTCTGTTACCACACACGTGAAAAGAGTGCCTTTGATGCCTCGGTATGTGATTGAAGCCCGCCATAAGTCCATGTTTAAGACCTGCAGGGCTTGGCCTCCCCAAGCTGCCTCCATCATTTCCTCTTTGCCTTCTCTCTTCCCGTCTGCCTGTCTCTTACGCTCTCGTCTCTTTTTTGACACTGTCTTGAAAACATCAGCAGCTGAACGTTTGATCTTTGGCCTATCTCATTCTGACACACATGCTCCTCTGTCTGTTGAGGCCATGCCAATGGTGGCTTCTTCTATAGGGATGCAAAGCCCATTAACATCGTGTATGTACCATATCACCGGGAGCCCTATATGAGTGTTCCTCATATAGTACATGAAAGGTCTGTTCTGTATGTCCTAAGCCTCTTAGAATATAAACTCATCCAAAGCATGCGGACAGAACAAACTCTGGTTAGTACATTTTTTTTATATATGCAAGCAAATCAAGGCTGTTGGAAGAAATCCTTTGCCCATCTTGCCCTTCATATGGTTTAAAAACTGCTCGGCGTATCAGTTTTAATGAGTCACTGAACAGTGGTATAATATGGCTGTCTTACAAATCCTTCCCGAGCACACTGTGATCCAGCATGCCGGAGTTTGAGCTATTATTGCGTTCAATCACATTCTGCCCAAGGCTTGAACTTTAAGGCCGGATGGAGAATACATTTAAGAAACGTAAGTGTTTGGTATCCAACCTCTAGACGGCAGTGAAAGTCGTGACACCCGTGAAGAGAGACTACAGAAATTAAGATCTCTGCTGCTGAACAGCTTCTTCTTAGAGAAAAATGACAAAGCGATTTAATTACTCCAGCATTTACACATCATGATAGATTTGCGATTCTGTTTTTCTTCTAATACAATCATTGGTGGTAAATTACTGTGAGAATTAATGGAATGCCATGAAATCTGGTCCAAACATTCAAGGTCTCTAGATGATAAATCCAAATTACTCATGTTCACTCCCTTGCTTTAGGAATAGGTGGACCCAAATGAGACAGAACAATGGCTGAACTGCAAAACTAAATGTACAAAAGCTAAGTGACTGTCAGGGAGGCTCAGTTCAAAACCAGGAAGGGCAGTCCAAACAAGCAAAGAAATCCCTAAAGGAGCAGGCTGAGTCCATAAAACAGGCAAGGTCCAAGAAAACAAAGTGTTAGTCGAAACAAGGCTGGGAAACAAAACATGGAATGGCTGGGCCACTTGAGTATATACACTAGACAAAACCAAGGAACACATGGACTTAATACAGAAGTCAAGGCAACAACACAACACAGGTGAAAATAATGAAGGTGGAACAGACAATCACGGTTGGCAGGAGACTCAACAGCAGGAAGATAAGTTACAGACATGAGGAAAGAGGCTGAATTACAAACCCAAAAACCCCAAACTATGACAAAATGATATTTTAAAAACTAACCAGAAGGTTAGCAACTTTGCTTCAGTGTGAAATGTCTTGACTTCCATGTGCTACCGTCATTCATCAGAAAGAGTTAAAGGTCAGAGCGCCGCGCCATCCTGAGCCCAGTCACTGATACAGTATGTCTGATCTGTTCATTTGTTCATCATTAATGCTTCAGACGGCTAACTAACATCTCTGTGACTCGAAGCCTGCACCAGTGCATACTTCATCTTTATTAGGATTAAAATGAAAATAATTCTAAATCACTGCTCGCTCCAGTCTATTAATTAGCATTTTGTGAGCCAACGCACTTCATAACAGAACTTTACTCTAAAATAAAAAAAAAGAAAAGAAATAATGAAATGAGAGCTTTAATCATCCTTACAAATGAAGATGAGTTCGGGTACGACCTTGAGCAAACAAAACAACACGGAGACACAGAGGAAAAAAAAAAACAAAACACAATTGTTCATGTAACTTTTATTACCTGCCCGTAAACAAGGTGGAAAGTCGGAGAAAATTATGTAAGTGAGGTGTATGAACCCGTGCTTATGCAGATGAGCCAGCATTTGCGATGTGTCTGTTTTCTTCAAAGGGAAGGGAAAACTTCAAAGAATGTGCAGATAGTGAATGGGTCATTTCTCTAACAAGAGACAAGCAGTGAGTATCAGAGCAACGTCAACACATCCTCAGCTTAATAATTAGTATGAATAGAAAGATGTAGATGACACATGCTTTCCTCTTGTATTCCACTTTGTGCAGCCTTGACAAATGCTTACAGTAAAGAATCCTTCCACTCCTACTGCTGTCACTGGACATATTCGATTAGACACAAACCCCGGATTAGAAAACCATTAATATATATCTTTTTGCAATCAAAACATGAGTGTGTGCAACTTTTGCAAGACAATAATAATATCCAAGCAGCCACTCATCTTGATGTCTAATGAAAACCACGCGCCTCCAAAATGTCAACTTCTTACAAGCGAAGAAGCAGTCCTTTTTTTCAACTCTGTGACGCGCACTTCTTTCAGATGATTCACGGGCTTGTTAGTGCTTCATTTATCTTTTGAAAAGTTGGAGGATGTGTTCGTGCATAACAAAATCATTTATGTGAAAAATTCAACGTCGCTAAATGTGCAGCTGCTGGACACACGTTGGACAGACATGAGCGACCGTCTATTCCAGACTAAGAAAAACACTTTAGTGAGAGCCAAAGGGTTCAGAGAGTGTTCGCAGAGGTCTGAGTAAGGATGAGAACATCACGCCTTAGTTACAATCTGATGAAAGCCAGTGTGTCCAGTTTTTCTCAGAAACTAGTAAGTAAACCCAAAAGACTGTGATGAGACACGTTTTGCACAAGAAATGAAAATCTCTGAATGTTTACACACTCAGTGAACCATTTAATGTTTGAATTACACACACAAACACAAACACTATGCAAGAAAACATCTTTTCAGAGGAAATTCAGACCTCCAGAATTTTGATACATGATACATTCACTTGTAGACTGGTTAGCAGTTCAGTATATCACTCACGGTGCCCAGGAGGTGATCTTTCCAGCTACCAGTCCACCCTGCATACTTTGGTCCATGCTGGACTCGAACCGCCACCCTTTGGTTTTCAAGCTAAATCCCTACAGGCTAACCTACTGCCGGCCCTTAGCTGTGCAGCATTCTATTAGTGTAGAGGAGATGCATTTGAAGTCCCATGAGTTAATTCATTCCAATGTAAAAAGACACACAAAGAGAAAGAGAGGGAGACGGTGAAAGAAAAACGCTTTCATGTAGTACAACAATATTTTCATCAGTGTACAATATATCGATCTGCTCCTGTTTATGTGCAACAGAAACAATCCACCAGTCCAGCGGCAGTGTTGGCTGTCCTCCGCTCTGTTCTGGGCAGAGTGGGCATAATGACGAGGGAAGAGCAGGGCGTGATGCCAGCTGAGAAATCAATACTTCAGGAAATAAGATGCAAACCCAGCAGCTGCTGCAGAGAAACTGATTTGCTGTTTGTGTGGAGGTGTGCGAGTGTGTGAGTGTGATTCTGCCTGTGAAGTGCAACTCAAAAGTCCTGTCAAGAAGGGTGAACCGAAACAAATTACATTTCCAAACAAGGTCAGCGTTCAAATATATTTGTGTGTTGGAAAAGGAAGAGTCAGAAGATGATGTAGTTCTCACGGTCAGCAGATATATGTGGTTAAACTCTCACTCTCACGCAGCTCTGGATTCTGGGTACAGACTGGGCAACGACACAATAACTAAGGATGATGGAGAGGAGGATGTAAGTATTCAGTCGCGGCACAACAAAGGAAGGTGAAAAAGTTATGTTAAAATGGACATTGCACTCACGCAGTCATGATATTTCATTGCCTGACATTGTTTTGTTGAGAATTAACAGACTAACATACCTCATTAAAACAGTGAGTTTGGCAGAAAAAAAAGAATATATTTACTCTGTTGCTGCAGCAATCTCACCAACTATTCTGGCTCCAGCATTTGTGTATTGTAGAACTAATTATGGGACGATAGGCCTCTGGGCACAGACACATGAAATGAAGAAAAAGAAACCTTTTGCTATAAACCCAGTGTGTTTAGCATCTCTTTATGAACTTTTGCAGATTAAACATTGCTCTTATTATTGTGTAATTTATACATCGTATGTAGTTCTCCCAGCGGGTTCTAAGTCGTCCACTGTGTCGTCCCAAAGACATCCCCTCTAAGAATCAATACCTTAAAGTGGTGGTGGGATTTGTGCGTTTCTCTGATCCTCATAGTTGTGTTATCTGGGGCATTAACCCCTGGCAGGGATGAGATGAAATGCAGTTCACACAGCTCTTATGAACTGGACTACAATGAACTAAAGCACGTCGTCCAGATCAGGAAAAACAGAGCCCCCATATGGAGCGAGACCTTGGAGGGAAACTCGTTGGTGAGAGTTTGGTGGCTGGGCTTTAGTCCATGAGGCAGCATGAAGCCGCTGCCCTGTAGGCCCACCATCCACGAGGAGGGGGCATGGTAGACTGTAGCTGTAGCTGTAGCTAGGACCCATCATCGAAGCTTGCACTGGGGCCTGTTAAGATCTACCTTACACCACTGAGAAAGTCATAATGTCCATGGCCACTAGAGGGCTTTGTCAAGAAGAAGGAAGACAGTCTCCCCAGAGATGTTTAAGACACTCACTCAGTTAGTCTTTGGGCCTCTTGACTGACTTTTTCTTCTTATCGGTCCATGATCCTTTGACTTTGCAGCCCACTGGGATACTCATACTGACTGACATTTGTCAAATTCATTCTCTGTTTCCTCATTAGAATTCAGTGAAGCTTCAATGTGTCTCAAGTTTACTTTTGGAAGTTATATAAGCGTATATAAGAGAGACAAATAATGTTTATTGCTTCTTTTTGTTTCCCCTGACTTCAACTATGATGACTGCGACACGTTAATGGCTGTGAACGAGTCACATAAAGCCGATATTCCAGCGGGAGAAGAGATTCTGTGTCAAAATGTGTCACTGAAGGGCTCTTAATCCAAATTATTTCATTACCCTTTAATGAATTCAATAAGGTTGAGTTGATTGACAGCTCTGACACCTCTCCCATTGCAGCTGCTGCCGCACACTCGGCTGGATAAATGCAGCACACTTTCAATCAGACAGACTACCTCGGCACCATTTAATTTCCCAGATAATCAGCTACACCTCCTCTGCGTCTTTGTTCTCGAAATATCCATCTGCCGTTTGGCACGATGCAATCATTTCAGTTACTGGGAATGCGGCACCACTTCGGCGAACATCTGCAGTATTCTGCATTATTCATTAATGTTTTATTTTTATTTCCACCTGTATGATTATGGGAAATCTTCAAGGTTCCGTATTTTACTTTTTTTCCAGCATTTCATTTGAAGTTTTGATAAGGAGATATATTTGTTGGTTTCAAGACCCAAAAAACTGTTGAAAGACTTTGTGAATACGAGCTGTGTGCATTTCTCTGTGGATTGAGCACTTTGATATGAAATTCATGTAGGACCTAGAGCAATATAAATATCACTTTCTCCAAAATGAGACCTTTGGAAATGTGAGTTGTGACATGCTGTGGCACTCTCTGTGGTGTGCGTCATCTCCAAAAGTTTAGCTTGGTGCAAACACATGATCTTCTCTCTAACCTTTCTCTTTGCCATGTCTGCATCATGAACATGCAAAACCATTTTGCAGGATGTCAAGTTTTTGGACTGTGTTTATCATTTATTGTGACCCATAGCTTCACTACTTAGTAGCATAATTGACTACATATATAACTGTAATATTTGAGAGAATGACTCTGACTCTGACTCCAAATAATCCGATCTGCTATTGATAGATGACATGATGTTTAAAATTCAACAATCGTCATTCATTTAATTTTCTTTTTCTTTCATGATCAGTGTTAGTTGTTAGATATGCAGCTGATATTGTTTCAGAGAAACAAGATGAGAAATTAATGACGGGGATTAATTTAGAAAGTGACACCTCGGATGAAGATGACCCAGATTATAACAACATTTTCACAGCGTCTCCTGAGCATGTCAAAGCACGCATGAGGAACTGACTGGAAGGCTACCGCCATCTATCAACCCAGATCACTGAACCAATGGAGAGGTGTGGGGTGCCACAGGAGACAAGCAAACAGGGTCAGATGAGAAGAATGTCAAATCTGCAAGTAAAGAAAAAGTGACCATGGAGTAAACAACTATGTAAGATGCACATAAGAGTGCAATGATTCATCGTTTGAAATACTTTTTTTTTTTCTTTTTGATACATTAAGAATCATCTACAATCCATAATATCATTAAATGATTTCAGTTCAGAGAATTCTCTGCATGTAAGAGGTAAGGCCAAAAAACAATGCTGAATGCCTGTGTGACATTTGACCCCTGACCCAGAACTGCTGTAAAAAGCCGACAGCATTGTAGGATATTACTACGTGGGTGCAGGAACACTTCAGCTGTCACTTCATCTATGAATTCAGATTAAGACTCTGCCATACAAAGAGAAAGCCATACATCAACAACACCCAGAAATGCTGCTTACTTCTCTAAGCCCAAGCTCTTCTAAACCGAACTGACTGAATGTGGAAATGTTTGCTAAAGAGTCGACATTTCAAATTGTTTTTGGAAAAAAAAACATGTCTTCCAGGCTAAAGAGGCAAAGGACCATGCTGACTTTTATGAGTACAACAATCAGAATGCAGCATCTGTGATAGTATGGGGTGTGTTAACACCCATGGCATGATGGGTAACCTATACATCTAGGAAGGCACATTAACGCTGAAAAGTACATGCAACACGTGTAAACATTCCTACATGTGTGTATCTTTTATAACATGGATCTGACCACAGAAAAAAAAAGAGTACATACAGTATAAGAAGTGTCTGTGTGTAGCCAAGGCCAGGCCTACTGTAGCTGAACAAAAAAAAGACTCTCAGTGGATGGATGTGACAGTGATATTCTGTGGCTGCACCTTGATTCATGCTGGTATGAACACAGAAGTCTCTGGCCTTTCTTTGCATCTGTCCGCCCACCCACCCAGCCTTCCCTTCCCCGGTGCTGGGTGCTGTCCAGAGTCTGTACGTGACTCTCTGCCAGCTGGCGGTTGTCTGTCGCTCAGGGCAGAATCTCTACTTGCAGATGGACTCCACCTACAACTGGACACACACACACAATTAATCATAAATACCACGCTTTGCCTGGTGCACCGTAGAATGATAAATCATGCTCCGGCAATTGAGACGCAGTTGTTATTTTTGTTGTTGTGTTTGTTTTAGCATTCTGCACCATATTTTTTATTTATTTATTTTTTTTACAGAAAATATTATTTATGAAATATTTTTACATCTGTGGAGAAAAGGATAATTGGATTTTAGCAGTTACAGCTGCAAGATTGCGTCGAAACATGCAAATGACTGCGTTCTCTCCGTGCAGTGTGAATTTACATTTACACTGTGGTGCAATACTGCGTGTGTGTGTGCATGTGTTTGTGTGAGTGTGGTTAAATTTACTGTATGTGGGACAGACTGTACTCTGTGTTCTGCTTTAAAACATAAAGTAATCTGTCTTCGTTGTCGCCTTCCTACTTTTTGGCCAAAAAACCTTTTTTGAGCTTTTCTTCAAGCTTTGCATGGAGCGAGTCTCCACCTAAAGGGCACATGCATAAAGATATGAAACACAAAGATATGAAATGAATGAACAACTGCATGGATAACCAGGAAATGTTTAACAAGACTAACTATCTACACCAGTCATTTCTGTCACTGTTGGTTTAACAAATGCCTTTAATCTGTATTTCAATGCTAACATGGTCAAGATGCTAATGCTAAGCATGAACTGACTGAAATGAAGCTCGGTCGGGAGAATTACGTCTTGTTAATTCACAATTCGCTTCCTCTACCTGCGCCGATTATTAATCAGCTGACTGTGAGCGTTCAGTCTGTCACTCTTCCCGGATTTTTTTTTTTGCCACAGTCTCTGTCAGCCGATCACGCCGCCGCTGTCAAACTTTTAAATCTGTTCTCCCCTCTGCTGCTGTCAGCTGTTATTTCAGTCTGAAACCATGTCACTCCTCCAATCCGTCCACCTCCAGTTCCTGCCTAGATCTTTTCATCACAACACCATCATCCTTGCTTAGACACCATCAGGGGGTTATCTGTACTAATCACAACATCGGCAGCCCACTCTCAATATGATACTCCGGGGTCTAAAGACTCATTTCTCATCCTTATTCTGCACATTTGAAGTGAAGATTTGACATGATGGTGGTGCTAGATGAAGAGTCAGGGTATCAACACAATCATCAGGTTTGCACTGTATACTGTATAAGTGATATAAATAGTAAAGCAATCCATCCAACCTCAGATACTTCTTTTTTACAGCTCAGGCGTTAATTCTATCGTCTTAACTTGAGGAACCTAGAAAAAAAGAAAGAAATTGAAATACGAAAAAAAAGAACCACCCCAAGCAACCAAATAAAAGAAATAGACAAAAGGTCAAGGCATTAGTGTACTTACAATTTTCTTGGGGCTTTGTCAGAGTGGAGAGTTACGCAAAGAAATAGAGTAAAAGCTGCAGGTCCATTAAAGGAAAGCATGTTTTATATGTCTTGATTGTTTTTGTGTGTTCATTGTGCGTCCATTGTGTCACACACCTTGCCTCAGACCACATCTCCCATTAGGGACAGTTACTTCTTTCTTTTTTTTTTCCTCGGCTCTGATACAAAGACACCTTTAATGTCTTGGAAAAGGTCTACAGACTGAAAGATTGCTGGTACAGAAATAAAACCATCTCCCACATGCTCTTTACTTCTCAGAGATTGAGGATGTTAAGCCTGTGGCTTTTTTTTTGGTTATTTGGGATGTTTTTTTGCCCTCATTAGGCCGTCCACTGTGGCTTCCTTCAGTGTTGGATGTAGGGTGGGAGCTTGGGAATACCTCTAAAGCAGGTACATCCATACAAACAGAAGCATGTTTGAGAGAGCGCTCCGAGTGCATGTTTACTCCCCATATCAGAGAGAACAACTTGTAGTTGGAGATAAACCCCGCCTACGAGACAAGTTCATTAGTGTGTGTGTGTGTGTGTGTGTGTGAGAGAGAGAGAAACCTTCAAAAAATGCACAATATCTGATTTGTTTGGTGCATTTGTATTGACTCCTGTGTGTGTGTGAGCGCAGTCTGGCATACACAAATGAGAATGTGTGTTGCACTGTTATATTTCACCAGGTTACAACTTGGCACCTGTCAGTGCCAAACACACACACACATGCACACATACAGTACATACACGCATACATGCATGTATGTACACCCACAGTATACAAATGCAGAATGACAAATGACCTCCAGCCCAGCTGTCAAACATTCCTGGGTGTTGAATCGATGGAGGAGAGGCAGAATGGAGGCTTGTTTGTGTAGATAATGCGATTTGGGAGCGGCTATTTTTAGAAACAACAGAAAGGTGGATGGAGGGGGGAAGGAGGGAGGGAGAGAGGCTCAAACGAATGCAGTGCGTTGGTAGACTCATCATAACTGGTGTTTCTCTACTTTCACCACTCACATGTCGTTACTTTCATCCTCTTCTCCTTCGCTTTCTCTCTCTCTCCTGCAGGTCTTTCTCCTGAACGCAGATCGACAGATTCACAGGGAGAATGTCTGTTCTGTCCACAGACCGCACAGAACCAAACATCGAGATCTATGTAGTATCTGTGACATCACCCCCAGAAGAGTCCGTGCGGTGTCAGTGTGTGGTGTTGTCAGTCCTGCCTGCCCCGGCTCACCACTGATATGAAAATGAGCAAAGATGTGTGGCGTTGGTCGAGTAGCACAGATAAGCCACTTGTGACAGCACCCGCCCAATGTTTTTTTATGCACAATTTTAAGCATTTATTTAATGGGCAAAGTTGAACATAGGCACTTATGGAGACTGACTCCTGTAACCAGCCTCAAGTGGCTGTTGGAGGAGTTACAGTTTTGATTTCAGGTTTGCCGCTTAAACATTGTCAGAAGTCCAGTTGTCTTGTAAAAGAAATTCAGAAATTCAGACAGGCAGAAAATGAACTTAAAATGAAATATACTATGTGAGTAAAATGTATTTACAACAGAGTATTTGGAAAATAATAAAAAGAAAAATAGAGATCTGTAACATTATTCGTCTCCATTTTTGATTTGATCATGCGGAGGAATGTAGTGTAATTAAAGTGCCTCAGAGTGTATATTTTCCACGTGGGTGCCTTCAGATCTCCTCCACGTAATATCTCTGTCTCACGGCCAAATGAGATGGGAGAAGGGAATTTAAAAAACGGTCACACACACACGCACACACACACCAAACAAGAGATCTTTGATGCAGGTTTCCTTTAAATTGCTTTACAGTTTCATGTATCAACATGACAGTGGAACTCAAACAGTGATATGAGTTCACTCAGCCTTCCTCATCCTCTGTATACATTGCGTTGAAATTGGTTTTCCCGAAACTAAACACAGACTTCATATTGCACATCCTTTTCTAATACAGTGTATCCTCAGAAAATGTAGACAAGCATCTCTTCTTCTGCTCTCTGTTCACGAGGATCCTCACAAAGACACTATTTGATTTGAGTGACTGTATATTGCGGTGTGTTACTGTAAGTCTCATCTCATCTCAACGAAACCCAATTTCACTCATTAAGATAACCATGCTTGTAGCACAGAGTCACAACTCCTGAATTTATTACTGCATCGATATAATACACCACTTTTAGAAGTGCTGCTGTTGTTTGAAAGCCGCGTTTGAATTTTTTGAATTAGTATTTGTTTCATGCTGGAGAGGCTGTCTGAAACGTGTACACACCTCTCTGCCACAGCAGATCAATACAGACAAACAGCTGAAGGACACTGAGGGAAACCATCTGGGGAGTGTGTGTTGTTCCCAATTAAAACACAGAAATAATGATATCTCAGAAATCAGAAGAGGTGCGCTGTAAAAATAGACAGAAAAAAAAAAAACAATCCTGCAACAGTACGAATATTTTAATTATTTCACATTAGTTAAAGTGCAGAAATACCTGATCTGATGAAGTGGAATTACAAAATAATATAGTATTAGATAATTATTACTGATGCATTGACATCTTATTTTGTAGAGCTCATTTAAAGGTCCAGTGTGTTTCTGCTCACAGTATATCATTCAATGCAGTGTTTGCATTAGCGTATGATCACCTGAAATTAAGAATCAACATGTTTTGTTACTTCAGAATGAGACTTTTATATCTGCAGACGCTGCTGATCCTCTTCTGCGGAGTCCGTGCCCTGTTTCTACAGAAGCCCAGAATGGTCAAACTAAAAACTGGGTCTAGATCCGGCCTTCCATCACGGTTTTCTCCTTCAGGGAAGAGGATGAGGCAAGGGGGGTGCAATCAGCTAAGTCCTACACACTAATTTAATGTGGTTTGGTTTTGTTCAATATATACTGCATACATAAATGTAGCAGAGTAAAATGTTTGATATTTCTCTGCCAAATGAAACATAGATTCCATTCAGACATCTCTTAGTTCATTTTGTCTTTAATCTGTACTAATGTGCCCGTGACTACCACCAGAAGTAATTTGGACAGTATCTTCAGGGCATCTTGGGTGTCTTTCCGTCTGTATTTGATGTGTCTGTGCGCTGTCTGAACACAGTCCAAACACCCAGGATACTTGTTAATGCCAGATGCCAGCATGTAGACAGAGGGTCTATTCCTCTCAGTAGATCTGGGACAGAGAGAGAGACACACAGAGATGCTCCCTCTAAGGGCTGTAAGCCATGTAGTAAAACACTGGCACAGGCAGATGTCTCCAATTTTGTACCCAATTTAACAGCCCCGGTGATGCAAATAAGGTCAGCACAATCCAGACGCTCTCTGGGACTTCAACATAAGGTAAAGGAAACCAAAAAAAAAGGGAAGACAACATGCCACATTGCAGTTTTTGATCTTATTTTCCTTGAATGTGACAGCAGACAAGGTCTCCAAGGTTGTTTCATGAGCTATATAATAAAGTGATATGAATTTGGCTCTGAATCACCGGCTGTGGTTGTAAATACAATATGGGATGACATGATTAATTAGGCCTAAAAATTAAGCCTATCTTATTTATAGGCCGCTAAGCCAATACATTTCCTAAAGGCTTACTCAGCTGTAATGAGGAATGGACAGTATATTTACTGAAAAATCTATGTTTGGACATGTTGTCCCACTTATACTTAAAAGAGCTTGGCGGTCTTTTCAGCTTTAGAAAAGAAACATTAACAGTTTGTTTTTTCTTTCTTTCTTCTTTCTTTAAAATTAGACCATTAAAGAAAAAGTGGTAATGAGAAAAAAATGGAGTCATGCATCCCCTCGAGGCTTTCTGTTGCAGCTGAATACTGATTTTGTTGAAATTCAGAGGCAGTTAATGTCACTGAGGGTGTTATTTGCTGTATATTGTCCTGTTTTCAGATCGGTTGTAGCTGACAGCTTGAAGAATACACAGTAATTAGACAACAAATGCTCAAAATTGCAGGCCTGTAAATGTCGTTGTTACTGATTATCAGATGTGACTCAGCTATTTTAAAGTGTGTAAAAGATTCAGTGCCCATAGAAGCATTCAGACGGCAGGCACCTATTATATGTCTGTAAACATTCAATATCGCAATTACTTAGAGTGTCTCTTTTTCTGGTCAGGTTGTTATTGGACATGTGCTTCCTCCATATCTTACACTAATGCGCAGGCCAGTGCCAAGTCAGGGCCAGACTCACCGACATCTGAAACTTCATGTTACAAAAGATGACACTACAATACAATGTTGCCTAAACCAATGCTAGCAGTTCAGTGAGGCTGTATCACAGACCGCGGATGTAGAGTGGGTGACATCTCCTACAGTTTTCTGAAGAGCTGTTGCTAAGCTCACACGACTCGACACGAGTGTGGTAGCTCATGCTAACAGTCTGATGCTAGCTTTATTAATATAAACATTTTAGCCATCCTAGTTTATTGGCCTGACCATTAGTTCTGTGAGCATCTGGCCAAATCTGACCATCCTCTGTTGAGATATTTCAGAGTTGGTGGTGGACTGAATGATGGACAGGCATCGCCACCCTTAGTGCTAATCCATTAGCATGTCTACAAATGGCCACAATGTAGGTGAAAGGGGTATATCCATTCCTTAAATCAATCATGTTGACACATATATCAATCCTCTAAACAAGACTTATTGATAGTATTGATAGTTAAGGTATGCACGTCTACAGGCCAGTCGAGTTAAACTAATGGTACTGTATGCGTACTTATAGTTTATGACCCACTTGCCAATATATGACACCTCGAACGTACAGTTTGTTTATGATGTCTGGACCTGACAGCCAGAGTTCAAACTAGTGTGTATGTGTATACACAAGCACAAGCAAGACATAAGACAGACAGTGAGTCAGAGCCGAGGGCAGACAGCAAACCAACGGATCAAAGATCCATCCAGCTCCATACCAAATACATTCAACTCTTCTACATGACAGCGAGAGGCAGCCGGAGCTGTGACCAACATGCATTATGAGGTTTCATCACAAATGCAAACTTACCTGATAGCTGATGTTAAATGAAGCCGATGAGAAATAAAAAAGCACCTCTCAGTGTGTGATATTCACTCAGCCTCAGCTATCCGAGACAATGAAGTGAATATGTCATTAATCTTCTCAGGTTATGAAGTTTGCCTCTGTCTGGATGTCTTGAAGGGGGAGAACTGTGTGATCATTTTCATACTCTGTCTGCTTGAGACACATTTAAAAACTACGCTTTACCCCTCGCAGAGCCAAAGTTAAAGGGAAAAGAGCACCTTGCCGGGATGTTCCAAACAGCATGCAGAATACAGAGTACAGAGTGTTAAAGTGTTTTATTGCATATAAGATGCTTCCAAAGACGTAAGACAAAGAGCATATTATTTCAAAGAGGCTCTTCAGTCCATTTAGCACAACTGCAATAAAATCATAGCTCAGGCACTGAATTTTAAATAAAGTTGTTGAATATAATGCACAGTTCTTTCAGGATTATTCAGGATCTGTGTTCTTGATATGGTTGAAAATGATTCGCAAAGCTGCAGTTATATCAGCTAGAATAATCTCTAATGGAAAATATACGTTATATGATATACACACAAACACACACGCGCACAGGAAAAGTCCATCCCTATGCATCAAATTTCAAGAGTGGAATAATCTGGCGTTAAGACGGCGTTAAGTGTGAAGAGGTTCGAGTCTTTACTTTCTCATTTGGACTATAGTTTGATTTTTGAGTATCCTGCATCCTGATGTTGTGACTTGTCATAATCAGATTTTACCTTTTTAACAACTGTATTGTCCATCTCAACCTCAAGCAGCTGGAGGTCAAATGATTAGAACTTCTCATGGACATCCTGTTTGTTTAAAACGTGTTACACAAGTAAGTATCCATGCAGTGTGGAGTTTGTTTCACACACTGTATGAATCTATTGGGTGAAAGAAAAGAAAGTTACTTTAACTCTTCCCTAGAGTGAATTTGATGGTTTCACATACACTCAGAATGAGCCGATTTGAACTCAAATGCCTGATTTTGTGTGTATAGAAATAGAAAGACCTATATAAATATAGAAAACTTCAATCACAGCCATATCCACACGCCGACATGTTGCCATGAATTGGATCTCAGTAAAAATGAAACTTGAAGCCGGATTTAAAGGCGTCATGTGGAGTTTTCGATCATGAGTAGCGCCGTGAAGGAATTATTACTTTTTCCACCGATGGTGGCAAGAATTGAGTTTGAACACTGTGTGAGTAGACAGACAAAGGAAGGCTCTCCTTAGTGTTGCCTCCAGCGGTGCATTCTGTGACCGCTTTGTCTGATCTCCTGCTTTATATTATTATGTTTGCATTCTTCTGCCCCCGTCAGATCTCTGTCTCACACACCTACCTGCCCGTTAACTTGACCCAGCAAAGTCCTCGGTGTTGACGTGGAAAGACTCTTTGATAAATAGGGCGTAATGCTGTCTCCACACGTCTGACACTTTCCTCTGCTTACCTTTAATGATGTCCACTGGACAATATCCTGTGTTTTGTAGTCTAGACTCTCAGAGTACGAAGCAGAAATGAAAGAGTTTTCGGAGCAAACATCATTATAGATGGCAATATTTGGAGTCAGTGAATGAGCCAATTAGCAGGGAGTTGTGTCCATTCATTATCCTGTTATTCCTTCATAACTCAGTGTGTCCTGTGGATAGATTTTCTTTGACAGTCGCTATCCTTCCTGAAGACTAAATTGCCCATTTCCATTTCCTCTGGAAGATTCCTGTGTCACATATACCCGCAATTATGGGTAAATCCTCCTCACAAACAATCCAGGAAGTTTGTTTCTGTATTTATTGTGTCAAACGTGAGCATGTGAGACTGAGATTAAGGGCACTTGAAATAGAGTCTGAATAATATGAATGGTGATCCGGGGCAAGAAATAAATTCATAAATTCTTATATCAGAGGGAAGAAAAAAACACATGCATGGAAGTTCAGCTTCTACACTTCTACATTTGCATATTATAATAGATCACATAAAATGGGATTCCAGCATTTTTTTTCCAGCAAAGAGGAAAAAAAATATTACATCATTGATTACAAATTAATGTGGGGAATCAGTCATTTGGAAAGAGCTGTGTTATTCAGTCTGATGTTTTATTCTGGGGAGAGCTGAGATCAGAGTCAAGAAATGTCTTCATCGCGCCAACTTTGTGTGTGTGTGTGTGTGTGTGCGTGTGTGTGTCATCTTAAAAATGCAGAGTTCATACCCCCGGCTGTTATTTGGCGCTAAAATTAGTCGCACGGCTCCAGCAACAGCAAACATTGAAAATTAAAAGGGAAGAGGGGATCAGAGGGGAGAGAGAAGAGGGAAGACAAACAGATGTGGAAAAGCTGAGGGGAAGAAAGAAAGATGATGAAAGGGGGAGAGCGAGGAGGAGAAAATAGAGAGGAAAGAGAAAAAAAAAAGTAAAGTGGATAGCAGGAGACAGACAGAGGGATGAAATGAGGAGGACAGAGAGGGAGAAGAAAGAGTGTGTGATGCATAATGCAAAAGTCTGCTTTCCAGTCTTAATGCTGCCCGGAGTGATTCACAACAAGACTACCAGCTCAGCACGGAACACACACACACACACACACACACGCATATAAATAGATATAGAAACACTCATATATGCAGAAACCCCAATCCTTCTTTATTTCAGATGATAGCAAGTCCAATTCAAAACTGCTAATGACATTTAGAGAAAAACAAGTTACAGTAAAAAGGAGCTGAAGGTTGGACAAAACAAGAACAATTTGTCCTGAAAACATCATTTAAAATGGACAAAATCAGCACCGAAAAATAAAAGATAAATAGAATAATAGAAATGAAGCAGCTGCAGCCGTGAAGAAGCTCCCGGTGTGTCTGCAGGGAAGCAGAGCTCCACCAGAGAGCTCCACGTCCTGAGAGGTGACAGGAGTATGTGTTTGTGGAGGGAGCGCGGTGCATCAGCTGCAGGGCAGAGCTGTGGGGAAGGTTCAGGAGAGCAGCGCCAGGTGAGAGTGACTGGCACACCTGCATCCTGTTGGCTAATCGCTCTCCCTTCTTAAAATAGTAGCGTGCCGGACCTGGAGAGAGAACGCGACACATCCGGACGGCAGCCTCTGTGGAAGAAGACGCCAGGCAACTGACGCCTGTGGACGCTGTTGAAGAAGATAATGTGAAGCTAATGTATGTGTGTAGTGTGGTTAGTTTTAGCATTACCTTGGCATAGGTTTGGAAAAAAATAAAAATAAATAAATAAAGAGGTTGCATCAGCCTTAATTAATCACACTTTACTTCACTCAGTGGGCATGTTAAGTGACCCGAATTAAAAATACCCGTAAGAGGTCTGTGCTTGGTCTGGCTAAAATGCAAAAACGCTCGTGCAGGATCCTCCAGCAGTGACTTCTTAGTCCACTTAGAAACATTTACTTCCAGTGAAAGAAGCCTTACTTAACCACATGCTTACCGTGGACACACATATCATTTACCTTTTGTAAATGTCAGGTGATTCAGTCTGGAAGGCGATAATGAACAAACTACAGTGTGAAAAGACAAAGAGTAGACAACCTTTGAAGGCAAAGCACCCTGAGATATTTTAAGTTTTGGCTTTGACTTTATCAAATCAGATTTTAGAGTAATATACTATTGTCAACTTTTAACACAATTTTCAGCTCTATGAAATTACTTTTAATTAAACACAAATCTGCGTGTTGTACCCACTTTATAAATTAGCTTTCATCCAGCCCCCTGCGTGTGAAAGAAAATGTGATTCATCAAACCAGCGTGGCGACGGCTATACAGCCCCATACGTACCAAACTGCGATTCACCTTTCTGTCAGAACCAACACTGCCTTTTTCAGCAATTTGAGCTACAGTAACTTCTCACTCATGCTTCAGTGATCCTTGGCCACCCATGACCCCCACCACTTTTCCCTCCTTGGACTGTGAACACCCCACAAGAGCTGCAGTTTTGGAGATGTTCTGACCTAGTTGTATAGCCATCACATATTGGGCCTTGTAAAAGTTGCTCAGGTTTTAATTCTTGCCCATTTTTCCTGCTTTAACGCATCAACTCCCAGGACAAAATGTTCACACAGTGGCCGTGATCCTGTGGCCGATTGGTGTATGCTGCAAAAATTCACATAATACTGTGAGTTACTGTTTTTATTCTCTATGTGTCACAACGTATACTGAGTCATACATAGAGAATGGAGAGGGGGACAGTGGCGAGAGCTGAGTCATCGTCGAGAAGGATCAAGGCTGGATGAGGAGAGCAGATTAGAAAGAGAAATAAAGAGAAGAGCTCAGAGGGGACGAGTGTCAAGAGTAGAAATCAGCAGAAAGTCACAGGTATGTACTCCACGGGCTAAACACACACACACACACACACACATACATGCTCCCCCCTCAGACACAAGCAAGCAAAAAACATATTCAGACTTGCAGAAACACACACACAAAGAAGCTATCAGGAGGCAGTCACAGGTACACGCTTAAGAGGTAAAAGCATACAAACATGGCCATGCATCTGCTCTAATTCACAGGTGGTGGTTGCAAAGGTGTGTGTGCGTGTGTGTCTATACTTGATAATGTGGAAAGAAGGAAGATGTCAAATTTATGAAACAGACCACGAACCGTCTCAGTGCCTTTCACAAACACACACATGCAAAAGCTCACGGTGAAAATAAGCATTTATTTCTTTATCTTTTGTCTCACGCTGCTTCATTGATAGACTATTTCAGTACAGCAGTGTATCACTCTCAAACTCAACTGAGTGTAAAATAACCAAATCATGCTCCCGTCCAAATAATGTCTCCCCTCATCCTATTTTTCTACTCACCACCCTCAGATAATACGGCCAGGGTTTGACACCTGATGGTCAGATTTATGTAAAAGTTGCTGTGAGTTACGTCTGCAGGAGGGGAAGAAAAAGGAAATTTACCCAGTTTGAATCCAGACACAGCCCCATGACTGAGCCTGGGTCTGAAGGCGAGGCAAAATTTACTCAATTACTTATTTATTGCTCTCTGTTTCCTTTCCATTTCCCCTCTCCAAACAATTGCATACTGCAGGACAGAGGCGTCTATCTGGAAAGAAATCTGCCGCTGAACTCTCCAAAGCTCACAGTGAGTCATGACAACACAAGCCGGTGAGGTTTGACTTTTCAGGATAATAATGCTTTATCAGATATAAAAGACAAGGAGAGAAAAAAAAACAGTTGATGATTTGATTTTTATTTTTAGTTTTTTATTGGCAAAATTCATTCTGGAGTCCAAAAATAAGAAAAAGAAATGCTGAATAATAAATGCGAAGCACAGCACTGACTCATATGGTCATCAATAAAACTCTCAGTTGAGTCTATATGCTATGTATTTTGTTCAGTTTTGTACATAACCCAAATGTTTCCAACAATCTTTGACCTCCCCAAAAATCTCTTTCAGTCACCATTACATTTCATTTGCTCGCCTGTTATTTCCCCTTTAACCCTTTTCTGTTAATCCAGAGCAGAAGTGCCTTAAACCTACATTTCTTTTTTTTTTTTTTTTTGGCCAGCAGGGTGCGACTATCTCCTCGTCAGTCTCCTCATGTGTTTCTGTTCTTAAAGTTGGTTTAAAGTCTTCTTCCGCACAACATGTTCATTCATCCAAGTTCATCTTCTTTAAATTAATGGTTACATTTAGAGTGCAGTCGTCATCAGAAGTCATGCTCAGTGAGTCTGTGCAGACACACACCGGGATCACGAATCTCACGTCAGATTTCCACACTAGGCAGCTCTGATTTAAATATAAATGAGTCTGTTACTGCATCGCCTGTTTCACTTCAGATGTTTTCAGAAAAAATATTACTGTAGTTATTTGTTAGACAAGCCATTGTTTACTGTTATGGGCAACTGTAGGTATATAAAAAGGTTTATTCAACAAAAATGATACTTTTTCAGGTGATTACACACAAATAAAACAACACTATGCTTATTATAACATTTCTGTCACATTCTGGAACTAGAGCCCCCTAAATCTGACACTTTTAAGGTTCCCACAAGGCCTTTGGCTTCCCTACTTCCAGTCCTTCCTCTCATTATTATTGTGGGGAAAAAATAAAATAAAATAAAATCGTGTTTTGGAAGAACAACACTCACTTCTCTAGTTTTGTGCCATGAAGCACTTCAAATGATTTCCTGCCAAATCTAACCTGGTGGGACTCTGTTAAATACAGCACAGCAGCAGAGGCTGTCAATCTTCCTGGCAACTAATTTGGGCTAAAGATTTTTACCAATATCTCAAAATTGAATGTGGTAATGATTTATTGATGTCACAAAGCAATAAATTGCATTTTTAAAATTAAAATAAGGAGTTGGTCCAAAATGAGGCCTGCTCACGTGGCAAAGGAGGTGTATGTTTAAATGAGTCCACAGTCTCAGGCTGAAAGGAAACACTCGCCATCCGAGAGGCGGGCTGAAAAGTGAAAGAAGCCCCCTTGCATTTTGTTTTTATTCACATTTCTCCTTCACGGCTGTTAGCCGTTGTAGCCGTGGCACAGTTCCCGCGTGCACCAGCAATAACAGAATCATGCATGCCTTATCGTTTACTTTATAGATTTTTTTTCTGCTGACCTTGGACTGTTTTGCTGATATTGTTGCATTTTATTCAGCTCAGTGAGAAAGAAACACACCAAAAACAATAATAAAATATGATGTAACATTCAATCTCATCTTGATAAATATGCATTTTTCGCCTCCTATGTTGAAGAAGAAAAGAAGCGGTGGAACAAATAAAGCATGACGGGTTGCCAGCTCTTTTAATTAGCACAGACTCAACACACCGCCGTGCAGCAGCGTTGCCAAACTACAGGATGTTAGGGGACGAACAGTCACGATAAAGCAGGAGGCTTGTTTATACGCGGAGCATAACATAACCTGCATAACAACTAAAATCATAACCTCTGCTTAACTCGCCAGTTAGTAGAAAATTATGCATGTAAATTATGTGAAAAGAACAAACAGAGCTCATGACGAGATCTGTTTACCTGAAAACCGAAGCAACGCATCCCACACAGACACGAATGTACAGTATAAACCAACCAACTAGACTGGTTGGACATCCCAGACAAGACGTTTTCTTCACAGCTGAGGAGACTGAGGTCCAGTACTGTTTCAAAGTAGGAAAGTAAGAGTTAAAAAAAAATGGTGAAGAGGGTCAGCTCTGTCCTGGACGTAGACAACAGGAGGATGTTAGCAAAGCTGATAAATCATACTATATCCCCCGTTCCTGTAATCTCATTTACTTAGATCTATGATAGATGTATGCAGAAATGCCACGTTTTCTTTGGAACTATTTTCTGTGTTTTTCTGTTTCTTTTTCAACAGCAGACATTTGTCATAAAAGAAAAAAAGCGCAGGTGTTGCAAACAACATTAACGTTGGCTGTGTTCTTATTCAAGCATCCCATAAGCCACGGTAATGAGTCATCATGCACACGACCAGGACCCTGGATGGAAGTCAGCATCATTCATTTTGTTATTCACGTCTGCATTCTTGCTGCGATGTGTCACAATTTCTACCCTGTAAAAGACAATTTCTACTGCCATTATATACGAGTGCTGATCGATCCATACCATTATGATTATTTTCTACACTGTAGATGTACATTAACACTGAAGACACAGAGACATGAAGTTAGCCGGTGGGATTCATGGCCTTATTAAAGTGTAGTAATCCATATTATGGCAAGAACTGTTCAACAAAGTATAGTCCATTGTTTAAGTAGAAGACATTGAGTATTATTGGGGACTATTGCTGGAGAGTAGTTGGTTTCAACTGTTCTTTTTGAGATGGTGCAAAGGCAAACAGATGGTGTCTGCATGTGTGGTTCCCACTTTGAAGCATGGAGGAGGAGATGTGACGTTTTCCTGTACATACAGACTGTTCTTTCTTTTGTAGAGGAGGTTGTGCATGAAGCTCTGAAGCCAGTTTGAATTGGCTATGATGAAAAATAAAAAATCCTGAAGTACCCTTGTCCAAGCTGCATGTGCTCTTAAGGCGGTCACTAACTTCAGTTTGTTTTCTGTCTGCTGTTAGGACCTGCAAAGTACAAAAATGAAGTCCAGCTGCTCTCTTTGGTCATGCTCTTCTGCATTTTGTGAGGTTAACAGCTCTCCTGTGAAGTTTACCGATTATTTTACCGCAGCTTATCTCTGTATGCAGCACCGTGCCTGGTGGTAATCCTGAAGCTGAAGATCTCCATGCAAATCTCCCCTGTCAACGTTAAAGAGTTTATATGCAGCAATCCCCTTTGAACAACAGGCTCACTAACAGGCTTGTTATCTCACCGATGTGCCCATGCAGTTGTCGTCGTATATGATGTGTATATAGTGAAGGGAAAAAAAAGGCCCAACTTTTTAAAGTGTTCATGCAGCAGATTGTTTCCTGAGTTTCACTGGAACCTACATTATGATGCTGCATGTGCATGTGAAGAAGGATCACGCAAGTCATAAGAGGAGACGTGTTAACAGAGGTTGTATTCAGCTGGATTTACCAAGGTCACACTGTTTGGCACTAAAATGTTCTGCCTCTGGACAGGAGGAGCAAACAAAGAGCAGATGGGATGTGCAAGAGCCTCGAGGAAGATTGTAGTAGGAGAAATGTGCATTAAATTCAGACACAGAAATGAAAACCATATCTGATTATTGTAGGACAAACAGATCGCGGATGCTGTGTTCATCAAACTTGAATTTTGGATCAGAATCAATCCAGGGAGCGAATGAGCTGCTGTTTCAGTAAAGCAGAAGCTGAATACACACAGATGTGGCCACAGGTTCAACATAATCCAGAGAAATCTGGTTCTGTGTATCCACCAACAGCACAACCTGAACTCTGTGTTTCTTCAACATGACTGTAAAACACACATGCAGACTGACAGCTGACAGCTGCGCAGGCCTCAGGAAGGTGAATTAAATTCTCCTCAACAAATCCCCTGAAAGTAAACAGTGTCGATGCATTTCGGTGAAAGTATCACATCTCCAGAGATTCTAATTTTCAAGATTTTTGCCTTGTGGATTTTCCCAGATGAGTTAACCCAAGAATCATGGCATCATTCAAGTGAAGCCTAAACTATCAAATCTTAAAAATACGAACCCCACAGTCCTACAGGGACATCGCCACTGTTCTCTCCTTTTTTTCATGTCAAGAAGCGCAGGGCAGATTGAGCTGGCAGGAAGTCAGACAGACAGACTAGAGAATCAAGTCGATTTTCAAAATAAAACACCCTGTGGGATATAAAACTGTGGAGAACAGACCAAAGGAGTCGCTGCTGGAGCCTTGCGTGGTGGCATCCAGGGGTGAGATCTTACTCAGAGATCTTACTCTTACATACTGCAAACATAACGTCTCCATTAATGCAGGCTTGAATGATTAAATCCGGGTGGTCAAACTTAAGTCAGCGTGTACCCCCCCCGCTGAAGGGTCCTTGAGCAAGCTGATAACTCGACCAGGTCCATGACCTCTGACCTCCCCTCAGAGAAGAGGAGAATATAAAAAATGCACGTCATTAGTCATGTTTGATTCATAAACCCCCATCATGAATGCTGTCGGCGGTGATTCATATCAAGCATTCACATTGTTGGAGAATGGAAACAGCGGAGCGTCTCAAATACGACCGACGCGAGATAAAAACCCTTTTCTCAATTTGTCTTTGGCTGATAAGAGCCAACGTGACGTGCAGGGCAGAGATCTGCTTTTCTAGATCTGATCATGCTTCATCCTCATCATCTGTTTTTTTTTTCTTCCCGCCAGCCTTCCCCTGTCTCTCATCCACCTGATTTCACCTCCGCCACCTTGTTGATGTGAACCTTTGCGTGAGCGTGGCCTCCTGATATATCTGAACTTTCCAGCAATTTCCTCAGTGTGCAGGAAGTTGCTGTTTGTTTGTCTGCCACAAGCATTTTTTCCCACCCTGTGTCTTTTAAAAGAAACTGTTTTGGCAGCATCCTTCCTCTCTCTGCCCACACCTGTCCTGTGTGCATCCACCCTTCTCTCCTCCGTATCTGCCTGTTTGTCCTAAGCTTTCTCTCTTTACATTTTCTAACCTCTCTCTCGCTCTCCCCAGAGGCAATATTCGTGAAAAATACAGGGTGGAAAACAATTAAAGTAATCCTTCCCTTGCTGCCGGCACTCAGCTCCACCACTCATCTACGGTATTTCTCCTCCTCTTCTTCTTCTTCTTCTTTCTTACCCTTCTCCTGCAGCAAAATTGGCCAAAAAGAAGCAGGTAAATATTTACAACAAAACACTTTCCCCTCCGGCCTCGAGTGCTTCTTCTCTCCTGTCATCTAGTCCCTCCTTCTTTCTCCCGTTATTCCATTTGCTTGTTTCCGTGTCTTTTCCACTCCTTCGTCTTCCTCTCTGCCTCCTCTCTTTTTCACCACCATCATCATTTCCTCAGTGTTCTCTAATTATTCGACTCTGTCGCCACTTCAAAGTGGCCCGTTAGCTGATTGAAGCTCGTTAAGGAGAGAAAATGAGCAGGGGAATTTCATAATGGCCGCCGACGTTCGTTAGCAGAAGATCTTGAAGAGAGAGAGAGAGAGAGAGATAGAGTGTGAGAGAGAGTGTGTGTGTGTGCGTGCGCGTACGTGAAAGTGAGTGGCGGCTTGATGAGATGGATCTGCGGGTGTGTTTTGGGGATTTTATGTGCAGGGTGATTGATGGGTGAAGCAGGCTGTTTGTTTGAGTGCATGTGTTTGCTCCAAATATTTGTGAGTGCATGTGTGTGTGAGCTTCTTCGACACTGCAACGTGCTCATCTAATACATCTATATCTACATCTATATCTGTGTCTGTCACTGTCCGTCTTTGCATGTGTGTGTGCACGTGCCCTTTGGATTACCCTTGATATACGAAGCAGCTATGACTGAAAGGTCAAAACCTCTCCATGCAGCACAGATGTGGAAATTCCCACAAATGTACAAAATTCCCAAGTGCTCGAACGTAACACGTCCCAAACCAATCACTGCAGAGCGTCGGGGCGAGCTGCTGATGATTTCACACCACTCATCAGCGGCTGGAGAATGCAGTTCTAGCAAAGTGACAACGATATTTAAGGTCCATTCATGTCAAAATACAACATTTAGGCTGTATTACCTCATAATGCACAATGCAACTCGACCACCAGTACTTTGGTCAGAGACTGGGGACAAATTATGCTCGTAGCTGCTAATGTAGCCTGAAGCAGAGGCGAGGATCGGATTCATTTGATCTGTTACTGATGCTGACTGAAGCTGCTTCATACAAAGACATTTATAAGACTTCACACAGCGATCACGAAAGGCGTTCTCCAGCTCTTCATGTGTTCATAGTACTGCACAGGGCCTGTACACGGACTCGAAGCTGTAAAATCAGTACCAAGTGTTCTAAATGTCTAAACCTAACAACGCGCAAGATGCAGTGTTATCTGCCCGGCCGTCCGCCTCAGCATCCTCCCTGCACGGTACGAGATCCTTCATGCTTCCATTATTGGAAATAATGTTGTCAGTGAACACGATCCAAGCAGCAATTATGTTTCCTCCCAAACCTATCTTGCAAATTATCTGTTCATAGCTGTTGTTTGTTTTTCTGTGGAAAACAAGGTCAGAGAAGACAATTGGAAGCAATCTGATGGAAATGAACATAAGCAAACCATGGAGGCAAAGGAGAGTAAACCTGATCATCTTAAAGTCTCATTAACCTCTTAGAGTTTGTATTTATTTATTAATTTATTAATATCCTGTTAGCACTGTTCAGATTATTAGTATGACGGCTGGGAGTACCACTATAACCAGCAACTTAGCTCAATATAATGTGTTAGCACGTGGTGCTAGGAGGCATAAAAGATTTAACAGTGGCACCCCGCAGAGAGATAATTACACTTCTTTATGATGGAAAGCAACATGTTTCTTATTATTACTGTATCAGAGACTTGCCTCCAAGTAACATTGAAAATAATCTCAAAATAAATGACTTGGACGCCAGAGTTTTGCTCTAATGACTTCTTTTAAAGGATGTTTTACAAAAACTAATGACATTTTAAAAACCCTAAAATATGGCATTGAACCAATATGGAAATTGACTTCAGTGCTACCATCTGTTTTCTATAGACTACTTTGTGGTAGTGTCTTCTCCTTCAGCTGACATTTGGCTGAAAACATCCATCATCGCAGGACACAGGAGTGTGTTTCTGTCAGCTGACCGGAGTGAACCGATGGTCATTAACACGCAGCATGTTTCTCCGGATGTCTGGATATTATGGACAGCGGCGATCGCAACTGGTGGACACCAAGGCATTACACGCGCACGTCTGATTAGTTAGCAGCCAATTTGTGACTCTGAATTCAGCAAAGTGAGCCGTGGTAATGAAGTGAGCTGACACTGAGGTCAAACAGGAGTTTAAAACTTGGTGAGTTGACTAAATAAACTCTTTTTCCAGATTTAAATGAGATAAACTTGCTCAGATGACTCAAGCTAGAACATATTTAGGACGTCAGTGTTTTTACCTTATGTCTTACCTGACAAAGCCGTCACTAGTTGCCTGATTAAGGGGCCTCAAATGCAACTATGGCAACATAATAATTAGTGAATACAGGTTGGGATGTCCAACCAGATACTGTTGAGTGTTCTTAAAAGTTTAATTGTCACATGAAGCTGAAATACTTTTCCGGCCATTTTTCTTCCAAGCGTCTATGTTCAAACACCTGCGTCATGTGTTTTGACAGCACTGTAAAGAGCACGTCCTTTCAACAGCAAACGTAACAGCAGCTTCAAACAGCACCGCAGGGGGAAACTGGAGTACATCTGTGTTGCGGGAGACTCAACTTGTCCCAGAACAAGAGAACAGAAACTGTTGCTGTCTGCTGTCTGCAGACTCCGATTACCGGCCGCTTTAGCTAATAAACAATACAATTTCCACAGCATGACTCACCACACCAAAAAGAAAGTCCTGAATGACTGATTAAAAAAGAAAGAAAATAACCTTGAATAACGTAAATGGGACTTGAACATTTTACATTTTGGTTTACATTCCCAAAACCTTTTAGGATCTGCATAACTGTCCATCAATTAAAAATAAGTCAAAGAATGGTCTTATTTAAATAAACAATGTTTCTCTAGATCGTCAAAGTAAAACTGTCCTCAAAAATGTAGTTAAGAAAATTATTGTTGTCTAATAATGCCACGTAACTGACTCTGGATCCGCGCCGTGCCCTTGTTGATTGCCATTTTCTGTAGCGTGATTGTAATTGGTAGTTGGTAGCAGCTGCATGTTGTTTTATGAATGTGATTAAGTAACAGAGTGTGTGTGTGGGTGGTTTTAGGTTTGATCCGTTTTCAGAACATAAACCAATTCACAGCACGCCATTTCTCCAGCAGCACTGCTACTTGATGTCCATGTCTCTCAGTTATTGGTATGCTAGTTTCTGAAGTTCACTCATGAGTCAGGGTGTGAGTCATTGATTTCTCTAAGTCGAGTTGGGTGACTCAGTTTATGTAAGCTCTGTACATTTGCTTAAATGGCGTTTAAAACCCAATCTAAATGCTCAGGCCAACAGGGAAAGTGTGGGTAGAGACAGTCTGTGAGTAATGCTCTCCTGCTCCCCTTAATACCGTCAAGGTGACTTTGAACCTCCAGCTGCCATGCTGAAGCCGCTCACTGGTCAACTGTGAAAGGCCGCTTGGGATGTGTGCGGCTGATAGAAAGGCATATCTCAGTGTAGCCGCAGAGGATTGAAGCTTTTTGAAATGTTGTTTTGGAAAGAGAAACTTGGAAAACCTTCGTTGCCGCAGTGCCTCCAAAATTTAGTTTAGAACTTGGTATTAGCATTCAGTTGCAAGTTTGCAGAATGAAGTCAACAGTCATACATAAAGATGGATTGCTTACCCTACCCTACCTCTCTGCAGTTAGAAGTCTCTGGGGTTGTTTTCATTTAATGTACTGTACTGGAGCGACCGAGCCTCACAAACTAATCAAAAACTACCTCCAAACTTTAACTTTGCTGAGTTGCCAATTAACCAAACTTGCATTTCTGTACTGTGCACTGAATGGTGAATGACAGCTCTGAATGATTTTTTAGATTTATCTGTAAAATGATATGATGATAATAAAATATGGGCGAGATTTGGTCAGATGATTTAAACTTAGACATCCAACCAAGATAATTTTATTTAGCAGCATGGAATTACTCAGATTGCCAGACTTCACACAGTGAATTTACCAGTTCATTTACTAATTTACCATCTTCTCATCATCTATACCAATGAGACCATAAAGCATGGACAGAGCATGAGTGGTGACACCCATAGGTTTCTGAAGCACCATTTTGAAGCCGGAAATACACAAAGACCGGCACTGACGTCACCCGAATCCTCATGCACATATAAATCATCAACCCAGTCCAAGAGGCCCACTCCACCTGGCCCCGCAGGCTTTTCTTTTTTAATTCAGTCACACAGTCAAACAGCTGATGTATTCAGTGTTTTCTTTAGCAATGTACCTCAATGATGCTGCATGAGTCATTTAAAAGGTTTCCATGCGCTCAGTTCTATCGCTGCAGCAAACACTGTAAGCAGCAAGGCAGAGGAAACTCTCCAGAGGAAACAGAATTGAACTTTTCTGAAATAATTCTTGTTAGACAGCTCTGATGGAGCTCGGGATTTCTCAGGAGGACTGCTGCTTTACTCCAACATATTTTACTGTTGGAACCTGGACTCTGTCCGTGACCTTTTGGATGTGTAGAGGAACACAGAGCATTCATTAACATTCACTCCTGACCCATCCTGTTGCTGTGTTGGGATTTCCACACATCCCTAGTTCACGTAGAGGGGAGTGGATTTAAGGTAGGCAGGGAAATTTGGTCATGATGAGGAAGGCCCCCTTCATTCATACCAAATATCTGCCGAGAAGAATCACATCATTTGTGAACTTAACCTCCAGGCCTGAGGAGAACAGACAGAGAGACCCAACCATTTCACAAATATGATGCCCCTGCAGTGTAGTACCTAAAATTATGAATATGCTCCAACTTTGAATATGCTAATGTTTTCTGTCTCCTGAAAATGTAGATGTCTTGGATGTCTCTAAAACATAATAAAGCAATCACACTTTTAACCAGAAGCACAGAGTCTCCAGCAGAGCTAGTTGCTTTTTGTGTGGCTGTCAACCCTTTTAACTTTATGAATTAAAAGAGTCATCACTAGTGGCTGAAAGATGATTATCTTGACTTCTAACAGCATCTGGCATCAGTGAAATACTCCCACAACATGTTTTACACAAAGTCGAGCTGCTGTAAATTATAGCACTGGCAAAAAAGAACATGGAAATTGGAGGTTAACATGACCCCGCTGTCCCTTTTTCAGTGAAGTTTAATGTGAGTCAGTGTGTCCGCGTATTGAGCCAACACTTCGCCCTCGGTGACAAATCAGCTGTGAACGCAGAGCTCCTTTTTAAAAGCCTCTAAGTCACGCGGCTAAACTGTAGAATATATTTCACTCAAATAAATAACAGTAATCCAGCCGTCCACCGCTGCTCGACTCATCTTCCCAAGAACCAAGGGGAATGGTTCATTTCTGCGGCTGACATTAGCGCTGCTTGGTCTGTCATTTGTCAACAGCAGGACCTCTCTGTGCCTTAAATATCCGCCTGTCACATTTTGCATATGAGCTTTCTGCAACGTGCTCTCTCCAACGTGCCATCGTTCATCTCAGCCCACTTATTCCGGCCCGTTAAATGCCAGGCGCGTTGACCCTCGAGTCCTTGAGTGGGTGAATGTTTTGACTTGATAAATGAACGCACCTCAAAACTCCTCATGGAGCTGTTTAACCTTTGTTTTTGAGGATGTATAATTATCCAATGAATGTTTCAAAAAAAAAGCAGGAAGTGCTTTTTTTTCAGGAAGTGTTAATAAAGCATTCTTTGTTTGTTTCTGCACCTGACCTTTTACCTTGTCCCATTTTAACCTTCAACACTGACTAACAAGAGGAAACAGGTGCAACAAAACAGTCATTTCTGCTATTTAAACTGTAATTGTAATTAAGTTTCCTTCCTGTGTCTTTCCCCTCTGGTGCCTTGTTGCTGGTTCCCATGTTGATTTTTTCTCTTCATAGCTTTCTGCCTTTTTCTTGCTATTTTTAGCGATCGTGTGCTTCCTCTTTAATTCTCTATTTTTAACTAATCCCCCCTTCACAATCACAACAATCCCCCATGTTCGCCTCACCTGCGCAAAACAGAGGAAATTAGCAAAGCAAAATAACTGCTCCGTACTATTTTTACGTGTACTAATCTCTTCGTTTCTCCTGTTTTCAACCCTATTATCTTGTGTTTTCTCTCTTTTTTTTTTTTTATTTTGCTACCTTTACAAATCCACCCCCTCTGTCTCGTCTCTATACACCTGTGCGCAGGAGGAAATTAGTCTGAACAAAATATTATTAAAGTGCCAAATCTACCTCCAATTAGCGGGAAGCGTGCGTCTCTCCTTTGATGTTCCATGTGAAGGTAAAAAAAAAAGATGTTTTGATCAAAAGATGGGGAGAGAAAGGAAAAAAAAAAGATTATTGGAGACAAACACAGGCTCATTAAACGTCTCAGAAAGGCCAATGCTGATTAACCCTTTTGCCCACGGTGAGTTAAGCTTTTAATTTTTATACGTTCTTCCACCTTTTAATCATGTTTTCATACAGTGATCAGCCATAGCATTAAGGCCACAGACAGGCGAAGTGAATAACACTGATTATCATGACACCTGTCAGTGGGAGGGAAATTTTAGGCAGCAAGTGAACATTTTGTGCTCAGAGTTGAAGTTTTAAAAGCAGGAAAAATGGGCAAGCGTGAGGCTTTGAGCCACTATGACAACAGCCATTTGTGACGGCTAGACGGCCGACTCAGAGGATGTCGGAAACTGTAGCTCTTGTGGGGTGTTCCTGGTCTGCAGTCGTCATTACCTATCAAAAGTTGTCCAAGGAAGAAAAGCTGTGAACCGGTGACAGGGTCATGGGTGGCCAAGGCTCAGCGATGCACTCTGGGAGCAAAGGCTGGCCCGTGTGATCTGAACCAACTTACAGGACTTAACGGATCTGCCGCTAACATCTTGGTGCCAGTTATGGCTGCACAGCTTCATGGTGCAGTTGTGCCCTGATCGCTGCCTCGACAGGCCAAAAGGGGGGACCTACACAATATTAGATACGTGTTCTGAATGTTATGGCTGACTGGCATGCGATTTTGGTTCTACAAGCTTAGTGCAGAACCACACTCATCTGTTACAATCAACGGTTGCAGACCCAGTATGCAAACACAAGCCTGGAAAGTGGAATCCTTGGGGCTCTGTCGCTGGGGGAGAGGATGACAGGACTGAGCTGGACGTGTCAGATATGGCAAGAACAAAATCCTGAGAGAAGAAAACAAGGTTAAGAGTTCCAAAATCTGAGCATAGCGTTGTTACCACTAAGTACACACTCTGGCTGATAGGTCGAGCTGGTTTGTACACTGTGCAGGTTGATCGGATGATGGGATGCAGGTGTGGCAGTGACTAGGCAGGGTGAGAGGGGAAAACCAGAGGCCATGTCCAACGGCAGACGCAAACAGGCAGAGACAGACAGGACAAACAAACCAACACAGCCTCAACAGGACAAAAAGAGCTATCTGCTCCGATCGATACCTCGACTTTTCATCGCACACCACCACCGTTATTTTCACCTGAACCTCCTCTCAGTGTCGGCTCAAACTCCTTCACTGAATCGCATTACCCACTGTAACGCCAATGAACCATCATCGCCTGTTTTTTTGTCAATAACTTCCTCTCGTATCACAGACAGACTTGGACTAGCCTGACACTCATCTGGGCCTCCACACAGACATACACGAGCTCCAGTAGTTTTTCTGCAATGGAGCTCTGGTTTTGTATTTTCCCACTGTTCAAACCTCCTGTGCTTTGCGACTCTTACTACATGATCACTTCACTTTCACTCTGTCTGCACTGCACTGAACCAAATCTTCAAACACCGAATTTACACCAATACCATGTGGTATGAAAATAAACATCCAGAGAGGTTATTTATGGGAGAAATATTAGGTTTTTTGGGTTTTTTTTATGTTTATGGAAGTTAATTAGGAGAGAACAAAAAGAGAAGTTGATAGTAACAAAATATATCAGGGGAGGATAAAAGGTCGGGTAGAAACAAAGGGAAAAACCGAAGAAGAGAGGTGTTGCAGCAGGGGAGTGTTATTGCTTGTGATGTGTCGTCTCCACTCTAGCACCAAGCAGTCTGGCTGCGGGCCTACAGGCCACGCTTTATAACACTGAGAATGCAAGCCACCTCCACAAGTGCAGAGGTCAGGTTAGCGACGCCAGCTCAGATCTCGTTTTCTCACCTCAAAGAGTGGCAGCGGCTCCCAAAGTGCAGCGAGGGGTGAATCCGTTCTCCGAAGTTCAAAGTAAAATTCTCAAACTCTTTTTTTTTTTTTTTTTGAGTTGAGTGTTTCTCTGGTAGATAAAGGGCCCAATAAAAACTGAAACATCAAGGACTTTTACTAAGAAACTGGGAGATTTTTTTGTGAAAGAGCAGAGGTGGAGGACAAACTCTGATTCTGTTGAGAAAAAAAAGTATCTCCATTTAAAATTGCTCAACAACAAGTAAGAGAGAACAGAGATGTCAGAAAGATGCTGAAGTACTTATACTATATACAGGCAGATTGGCCTCTGTTACTGTTATATTTCTGTAGATGTTGTCATTGTGATTCTGTTGTGATCCTGTCACGTTTTATAAAGTCAGCACTTATCCAGAGAATGTTTCCGTATACACCAGATGAATGGGTGGAAAAGGAAAAAGAATGTAGACTACAGTATCCGTCCTCACCCCCCAACTCCTTTGAGCTTTGGAGAAATATCTGGCTCATTAGCTTTGCTATGTTCAACAGCTTGTTGTTAACTTTGCCTGTCTGCTGTTTGGTGCCGGGCAGGTAGTGTACAGTGTTTTTTATTAAGGCTTTAAACTGAGAACAGCTGACCGCTGGACCTGGAAAGAAGGCTGCAGAGAACGAGTGAATGAAAATGGTACGTTTGTTGGTCGTTACACCAAAACAATGAGCTAAAATAATGATGACTTTTGATCCTTTGCGTAGAGATTGCACTCATTATTTTCTAGAGGGAAATGAGAAATAATTAGGCTTAGAACAATTGTTGAATCAGGAATCTGGGATCATTGTTCCCCACAGTCTTTTCTTCAGTACGAGTTCAATTCAATCGGTAAGCCTAATTCACATACCCCATCACCAGTGGCAAGGAAAAAGAGACAGAAACCCAATTCATTGACCATCAGTTAAGCTGATCCAGCCATAGCCACGATTCACGAGAAACTACAAGACGAAAAGAAGGTAGAAAAACTCTGGGGAAGAAGTGAAGTTAGTAACATGGATTAGAAGGATGTTGATAGGACAGGAATGTGCACAGAGAAGAACAGGAGAGCTCAGGGCAATATGGAAAGTTCCCCAACAATCCAGGCTCATAGCATTCAGGACTCACCTGAGCCAGCTCTGCTGACTCTTTAATGTGGAGAGGGGGGTCTGCCTCTGGACCACATCTTCTTCAAGACTCCAGTCCAGAGTCCAGATAAATGAACATCAGTTGGTATACTCTACTTAGGTCTACTGGAAAATTAATTTCATCAAAACTGTATAAATAGAGTGGATTCTGTTAATCCATACACCTTAAAAATAATCTATAATGTTATAATGAGTTTCTGGATCAGGATAAAAATACACTCATAACCGTCAAACTCTGATAAGATTCATGTTTCATACTGTTATATATGGTTATTATAGTAAGGGGGGCACATTCTTCATGAATATTCATGCAGCAGCGTGGTGTATTTTGGAGAGAGCAGGGCTCGGAGCACGTTTAATGAGACATGCAACGCACAACACGGGCACGCGCGCACAAAGCACACATATTAGCATGTATGTGCAGCAATAGTAACTGCACGCACACATTCTCACACATATTCCCACCTGTGACCTGAGAGTACTATCGCAGGAACATTATGTAAATATCATATTTGGTCTCTCATTCTCTAAATTTTGTGTGCTCGTGGGTGTGTGCGTCTGTGTTTTTCTGTTTTTACCCACATCCACACCCCGGCTGTGTGTGAATGAATCACAGCACTAATGGCACGCTGTGAGTTAGCACCTGCATTAATGTGTCTGCGTGTGAGCGGCTTTTATATACTGTACGTGTCCGGATTTGAATGTGAAATTTATTATGTGTGCACATGTGTGAGTGTGTTTGTGTGTTTCTGCGCGTGTGAGGTAATCAGTATCACAGTGCTAAAGGACTCGGCGCATGAATAATGAGGTACGCAGAGAGTCAGAGAGTGAAAAAGACACACACACACACACACACACACACACACACACACACATCTATACCTACAGCCTAGCAGAGAGGCAATACATCCTCTATCTCCTCTTCATCTTCTCCCTCTCTCTCACTCTTTCTCTCCAGTTATTTGTTTGCTCGCTCTCTCACTACATCGGCTCTCTCTATCTGTAGCTCTCTCTAACTCTCTCACTCTAAATAGGTGCTGCATTAAAGCACTTGGATGCCACTTTATTTAATAGGGAGCCTTTCTGGAGATGCAATTGCCAATTGACTGGAAAAAAAAGAAAGTGTGCTCGTGTGTGTATTGTGTATACGGCGCGGGTTAGCATAAGTGAGCTTTACCCCCTCAGCTCGTCCTGGTGCCAGTAGCCAGATTGTATTAATGGCATAAATGAATCAAGCCTAGGAACCTTGGAGGGCGCGTTAGTGCCAGCAATGTTTCCAGAGGGAGGGCTATTCCCTGAACCCCAGGTGACCTTGGAATAAATAAAACACGAGCTCTGCGCTCAATCATCGGAAATATAGCACTCTGGATCGCACAAAGTTTCTATAGCTCCTGGCTGGATTTAATTGGCTGTCAAAATACCGTGTTGACTTGTCACAAGGCGGCGTTTAATGTCACCTGATGTGCAGCGAGAGGAAACTAAGTCAGTTTAGATTTACATGACATGCAGGTTCAGAATCAACTGATTATTTTTTGCAATATAATGTCATTCCACAGTAAACTGCCAGGTTCTGATTTTATGAAAAAAAAGAAAAGAAATGGAACCAAAAAGACACTTTATACTGTAATATAGTATAATGGAGGATAATGTGTTCCAATATGCACCAATGAGATGAAATGGCACACACTTACCTGTCGCTTAAGTGGGCACGGTCTCCTCGTCTCCCATCTCCAAACTGTTATGCTGAAAAGTGTTGAACATTGTGTGGCTGGTTAAAAGCAGATTGTGTTGTTCCAGAGACGATTCAGAAAGCATGCGCTGCTGCATCTTCTATTTTACTCTAAACAGGACCATAATTTAGTCCAGGCGACATCTGGACCGCTCCACTGCTCCACTGCCACCGCGGCCCAACTCCTGAAAAATAGCATTCTGTCTGCACGTAGACTTAAAACTAGTGATAGACAAGATGAACTCAAGAAAACTGTTCACATAAGTAATAAATCAAGTGAGAAGTTGGCTCATTTTTCTCATGAGACATTTAAAATGAGAGCGAGTGAATATGATTTGAATTTGCACGTTTAAAAAAAAAATGTATGTCAGTCAAAGTGGTGATTTTATGAAACAGCTGTAGTGAATCGAAAACATGTTGTGAACAAAGACATTGAATAAATCTAAAAAAGCATGACTTGAATGCCACGCTGGCATCAGCATCACACAGGATGCGTGCTGTGAAAAGGGTCAGTCTGTCGGTATCTTCAGCAGATTGCAGAAATGTCTGTGTTGTGGTATTTTACTTTGCCGTCTCTCACTCACTGTCTCCATTCCAGTCTTTGTCACCAACAGGTTCCTTTGAGCATCCACACACCAGCTCTAGAGTTTGTAGTCGCACGATGGAAGGTAGGTGTGGAGGTGGAACTTGGGCCTTTTGTTTCTCTGCTCGCTTGCAGTGGAGTTTGAAAAGGCGAGGGAAACAAAGAGACACTTACAATCAAACCTGAGCTCAAATGAAGTTCTCATGCAAATGATGGTGTTATATATTAAAGAGGGTGAATGGAATTGGCAAAGTCAATAAAAAGTTAGTTTAGTAAACATTAATGTGCTTGTATGCCTGCGGTAAAAGCGGGAACACATTCATTGAATCAATGATAACGCCGGTCTTTTCCAGTTAAATGTCTGCATGTAAAGTCACAAGCATTGCAGTTATAGTTGTTTAAACGTCAGCTGGTGTGTGAGGAAGTCCCTTTTATCCTCCATCATCAGCCGATGCTTGTGAAATCAATCAATTCTTCATACTTCTATAAACACTCTATGATTTTTTTATGACGCGTCGCGATTCATAAACTCGTGGGAGCACACCACCAGTCCGCATTTTATTTTCTTGTGACATTTCAAAACATTGCCAACAATTAACTTTCCAGCTGAACAGAAACGCAAGACGCATTTTAAGAGGGCGGAGAGAGAGAGAGAGAGAGAGAGAGAGAGAGAGAGAGCTCGTTTCATATGGTGGTGTAGAGGGCCTCCGGTTGGGGGAATATACCATTCTGATGACTGGAACACAGAAAGAGCATTTGGTGTAAAGGTCACACACCACACATGCGCACACACACATACAGTGACACATGTAGATGCTCACACATGCAACACTTACACCCGTACATGGGTGAATTCACAGTCTCACGGACAACACTCACACAAAGGTCAGTGTTTCCCCCGATGTGTATTGATGCTCGAACCGGTCTGTTTTCTCCAGTCAGTCACATCTGAAAGAGTTTTATGTGTGCGCAGGAGTGAGTGCACTATTGACTTATTCAGCAGACTGGAGATGACAATCAGGAAAAAAAGGGGATTTTCTGCTAATTACACTTTGCAGAATATCCTGCAGTAAAATGTTTATTATCTCCTCATCATTTTTTAATACCACCACGACTTGGAATTAAAAGAGAGAAATCGTTTCCACAAACCCGCGTTAAGCTTCTTCATCCTTGAATTACTGCGTCTTGTTTGATCCACCCACAGGATTTGTGCTGCTTCCTTGTCCACTTTCTATAAACAGAATACAATAAAAGTCACCTAATGATGAGTCAGGTTATTAATGGAGTTTTCGAACTGCACTCGGTAAGCTTTTCTGGCATGGCCCACTGTCCAGAGAGCTGATCTCAGTCAGCTGTCAGCGATGCAGGAACCGCTTGTGGTCCTCGCTGTCGTTTGTCTCAGAGCTCACGAACAAAAGAAAGACTGAAATATGCATCAAACTTTAGTTCCTTTCCTGTTTGCTGTTTTCTACCATGCCCCCTGTTGTGCTTCATGCAAGAAGACTTTTTTTTACATCCAACCTCTGAGTCATCTCTCTGCTTGGGTCCAAACTGCACAAAGTTACTTATTTTAAGCTAAACTAATTCCATGTTACACAATAGACCACAAACTGGGACATACAGCCAAGAATCCAACCCCAACTGTGACAAGGCTGTTCAGTCTGCTGTCATTTAGTACTTCCTGTTTTATAGTGCATTAAAGGTCCAACGTGTCAGATTTAACAATGCATTTACAGTATATGAAAGAAATGGATTATAATGGAATATACTTGACTTGGGTATACCAAAGCAACATGACACAACACATACCTCCTGTAGTACATGCATACCATGACAAATCTAAACAATATGAAGACGTTAGATATTTCCATTAATGGTCCCAGGTCCCTACAGACCTAAGGCATATGCAACAAAGCCCAGGACATTACAGAATCTCGCCAACACATTGCCGGAGAAAGCACAGTATTGATCTGCAATAACAACATTCACTTTCCTGGTTGCAGGCTTTCCACCAGAGTTTAATGTTTTGAAATTACTGCAGTCATAATGACTCCTTTAAGGCCAAAAGCATTTCTTCTGCAGTACACCATTTAGACCTCCATGTTGGGAAGTAAAATTTACTGCCAATTTAGTGTCTGGTTAAAACTCTCTGGGGAGTGTGGCTGTGTCGAGAGGACTCGGGCAATTAAATCAGGCACCGATGATGTGATGTGGTCAGACCTGACTCAGACAGTGTTTCAGTTAAACCCAAATTTCTTCGTGGACCTCTGATCCTCGATCTGTGAGGCATCGATTCTTTGATTTGCAGAGCGTCCTGATACTGCTGCTGTATATAGCTGCTGTTAGCTAATATTAGCTCAGTTTGTTACCTGGACTCTGAGCTCAGAGCACCGGGGGACTGTTGGTGTTCGTACCACAGGCGCTTTGGACTACCAGGAAGAGAGAGAAGAGAAGGTTTCCAGACAAGGGGGAGGCTGGGGGAGTGGGCAGTGTAACTGGACTCTGTGGACATAATGACAGAGGGAAAAAAGACAGGTGGGGACAATGACTGAGGGAGCTAAGGAAAGAAGAGCACAGACGGAGCAAAAACTTGTTGGACAACACTAAATCGGGGGGCGACTTTTAGTCTTTGGCGAGAGCTTGATGAAATAAAAGGCTGAGATGGCGAGCTGGGCTTCTTGCTGTCGTATCATCAAATTGACACCCTTCATTTGGGAACTGCTGGTCTGAAATCACTGGAACTAAGGGACACATACATCATGTATAATAGGCTAAGTATGTATTATCCTGTGAGTTGTGATTATCTGCTGAGAGCTCTTGTTACAGGACAAATACTGTCTGCTTTGTTTCTCCGTGATTTATAAGTATTTATTATCTTCTAACCTTTTTCTGTCATCTCACTTCTGAAAAATAAATAAATAAGCAAACACGGCGGTGCACCTCTGCGGATGCTTTCCTTTTAATCTTATCTTGACAATTGGCTTGTGCCAGATATGTCTCTTGATGAGTACAGGCCCCCGAAACAGGGTTGAACACAGTGTGAAGTCTGTGTGTGTTTAACTAAATACTTCAGGCACATTAGGGGGAAAAAAAAGTCTATGAAAGCCAAAAAAAAAAAAAAAATTAAATTGAAGTCTGTCCAAAATTACTGCAGAGATTTGCCATCTGAAAATTACCACAGAGATTTACAGCCTGGTAATTGCTTGGCATTGTTTGTGTGTGTGTGTGTGTGTGTCCAATGCACTCATTCTTCGGTGCATGTGTGTTCTTTATCGCATATGTTTGCGTACGTGCGTGTGCATGTCTCTGCGTGTGCCTATTTCTCTCAGGTCACATCTCTGCACCATCAGTCTCCAGACGTCGGTAGGCTGTAATTGTGTGTGTGTGCGTGTGTGTGTGTGTGTTCGTATATGTGTTTCAGGCAGAGCTTAATTGAATAGGAGGTAAAGGCCACGGTGTCCCCCTATGGTGCAGACTCTAAATGTAGCCTCACTGGTGAGGAACCAAGGGGAAATCGAGCTTAGAGACACATAGAGACAAAGAGAGAGCGGGGGGAGGGAGATGTGACTATAAATTTGACATTCCTCAGAGAGTTTGAATACAGAGACCGACAAAGAAAGAGAGCGTAGCTAAATGTGGGCTCCCTGATGAGACAGAGCGAGTTTTAGAGAAAGGGAAAACGGGAGCAATGAAAAGATGGAGAGAGAGAGAGAGAGAGAGAGAGAGAGAGAGAGACTTTATCTAAATGTGTCTCTCCCCTGTGAGCGCGCTCAGAGACCAGGGGAGCTGTCCTTGGTTCTGAATAAGCCTCTGGCAGAGAACCAATTCAAGCAGTTAGCATTGAGCACATCACACAGGGCTGAAGGCTCGCGCACTACCGTTCTGTCATTGTCTTACTCTGTCTCTTCATCTGTCTCCCTCCCTTTTTCTTTTAACCCTGCATCACCCCCCATCTGTGTTTGTCGTGTGGAGGTGACACAAGCAGTTAGTACGGCGTACAGGAACTCAGCAAAACAGTGCATAGCTGTGACGTGGAGTGGAAATAGACTTTGTGTTGAATGTCAAAAATCATGATGTGAGCTACATAAACTGAAATAAATGACAATACATGAAGTAAATGGACGATATTCCATTTATTTTTAAGCAAATAATAATAAACTATTTATTTATTCGCTTTCTTGTCAACTTTTAGGTAATTTTATTTCTATTTTCTGGCACCTTTAAAGAATAGCAAGTTGTGGTGATACAAAAGTTTATAAGCTCCAGAAAGTCACTGGCTCAGCCGAGACGTAGTTCCAGTATGAAACATCCAACAAAACCACAAATTGTCATTTTACCATTGTGGTAACTTTTGGCAAGAAACCAAAAATGTGCATTTCCCAGAATGTTGAACTATTCCTTCAAAGAATAACTTTTTTTTTTATTGTCAATAAACCGTATGAAAAGACAAAAAAACAACAGTAATGGTCTGTCACTGTGCGGTCTTTGGCACAACCCCAAGTCAAAATGAAGACATAAATCTTCCAGTAATTTCCTGAAACAGCTGGAGACTGTAGATTTTAGCAAATGTTACTCAAGCAGGAGTAAATAATGCACTTGGGAACTATTTTCAGAAGCAGATTAGTCCACTTTTGGTGCTCCAGTGAGGATTTAGGGCAGCAGGGCGATGTATTTTGGACTGAGTCAGAATAAACAGCGGATACAATGTGTTTTAAAGAGGTTTTGGACAACAATGGAGCTCTATAGCACAGAGGAATAATATATGCAGGCACTGGATACACACAGCACTTGTTATGAGGATATATCCATTGTTGGTTTTGGTCTTTTCATGGGATTTGTTGACAAGAAGAAAAATATAGAATATCAGCAGACCTATATATTAAGAATAATAATGACAAAAACAGGCATTTTATCTGCACAGCTCCAGTAACTGAGACAAACTATGTCTGCAGACTGTACCCAGAGACATAAAAATAACTCCATTGCAGGTCAGTAAAACCAAACTGTCTATTTGGGTATCTTTGGTAAAGGCCACCTGGAACAGTAATATATATATTTGCTCTCACTCTTCATGTGACACAATACATTTTTCTGCTATGAAGCTCTGTCTATATATCTATATGTCACATCTTTTTGCTTCACTTTCTCTAACTTTTATTCCACTCTCATCTCCTGCATACTTCAGCAGTGAGACAACATTGTGCCTCACTGCTACACTTCCCTTACCTGCTGATTTGAACACAGTAAAAGCTATCGAGGTGAAAAAAGGGTCATGACCTGGTGAATGTTCAGGTAGGTGGATACAAATTCCATTATTAAGTCAAACAGAAAACTCTTTCTATCTTTCCATTGCCTTCACACACAACTGACCATCTCGATGCCTTATATAAGCCCATTTCTAAATGTCAGGATGGCCAAAGAAATATAGAAGAAGAGACAAGAATTGTCTACATATTGTTCTTAATGTCAACAGAGTCTTACTCTACAGTCTATCTGCTCTGTGTGTCTTTCAATAATCCTTTAAAACTCCAGTACATGTAGCATCGCAAGACACAAACATGACCCAACAACAGGCAATTTGACTTTCTGTCATTTCACAAGAGTGTGAAGCTTTGACGTCCCGATCTACACTGATGATGGAAGTGCAATATATTCAGTACATTTTACATTGGATTATACAATCCTCTGTGCTATCTACATTATATTTAGATAGCACAGATTCATCCATGCCTCTTTTAAAGTGGAAACTTTTTCAACTTTAACCCTGTATGGGATTTGGGAACAGACAAAAACGTGTAATGATGTGCAAAGCGTATTAATTCAGTCACGTTATTACTCTGCAGAACAAAGCAAGTACAGCAGGATGGAAAGGGGAGTAACATTAATGTCAGGGGAAAGCATTAAGAGAAGAAGGTGTGTGTTTGTTCCTTCATTTAGTTGATATGAGCCTTGAACCTCATTTTTTTTTGTAAAATACAGTGCTGGTAACAGAATTTCACCAATATAAATGCAGATGATTCATATCCTATAGCCATTACACTGGGCAATCAACATTTACCTCGTGATGAACATGCTGTCTCTTTACACTTTGAAACAAAGGTCAAGGGGCCACATGTACAGTGTTTTGCTCTTTGCTCTTCCTACTGCGGCTAAAAACGAGTAGATAAGAACGGCGACACTCTGCAGCGCCAAGGGAAACCATTTCATCTCTAGGAGACATCGCCTTTGTATTCCGCACAGTCAAACGATCCTTTTTTAAGGTTAGCTTTTACAGTTTATGACTTCACGCCGCACACCGCAGGATCTGCATGACTGTATAAAAGCAAGAAAAACTCCATTTGCCGAAACGTCTTAAGTGAAGGAGGGAGCAACCACAGGTCGACTGTCATCAAACGGCCTCATCTCAGCATGTTTTAATTTCTCACTTTATGTTGGTAAAAATGTCACCTCCCCAAACACAGTGGCCCCCAATTAGGATTCAGACAAGTGTTCAGGCTTCTTGGCCGTTTAATGGACCCAGGAGATGCAAGGAGATGAGGGCGGCTGACTGAGCTTGTCTGTGTTGACAGAGCAAGAGAAAGGCAGGAAGAGAAAAGGGGACAAAATGAGGAAAGAAGGAGGACAACATTTTAAAAAAAAAAAGTTTTTTTTAGGGGTGATGTATTTTGTTTATTTTGGACCACACAACTTCCTATTTATGCATGGGTTCACATTTTGTTTTTGTCTGTGTTGCTCGTGTTGAAAAAAAAAAAAAAAAGCTTGAACATATGTCAGGCCTTGCTGTTAAAAATAAAACAGCACTGTAAGAAAACTAAAAAAGTTTCTAGGCTTTACTCTGTTGCTACATGTGTCTCTGGGTATTTGCCACATCTATATCTCAACTGTCCATCCATCCATCAACCCAGCTGAATGAAATGAAGATAAAATGCTCAGAAATAACCTCAGTGATGGGAAAGGACAGCTGGAAAAACAAAGACATTGCCCCGGCTACTGTTTCCTCTAATAGTCGCTGTCACTTCAGCCAAAACTGTGTCTGTATTTCACTGCTAATATTTCAGCGCCATTCATATTAGGCAACCCCGCCAATATTTTAGCAATCATATTAACCTTGCCAGCCAACATCTCAGTATTTATATTAGCCTCCCCAGCCAATATTTTAGCATTATATCAGGCACGTTGCATCTGTTCAGTGTCCCAACATTTGAATTCCTGTCTGCCCTGCCCCCACGAACCTCTTTTCTGCTCCCTACGCCAGCCAAGGAGGCATCATTTTATGGCCAGGGACAGTAAATTACCAGAAGTAGCCTTTTCTTCATTTTAGTGAGCATCTTTTAGACAAGTGGGAAGGGGAGGAAGGGAGGGCCTCTGTTTGAAAAATCCACCCCAAAATCACATTTGACTAACGGCTCCTTCTCTCAGCCTTGGAACCTTAGTTTTCAGACATTCAGATGGATTAATTAACCAAAATCCTCTCTCACACAACTGTTTGTTATTGACCTCGATGAAACCTCCCCTACCTGATTACTGTCTAAAAACTCAACAGGAAAAGAGACAGGCAGGTTGAATTTCCTCCTCCAGCCACAATAGGGAGGTTCATTCTCTTTCAGGCTCAAGGAGGCATTGAGAGACGTGAATGGAGCTGAGCCGCGTTCAAAGCATTTATTGTTACCACTGCAAAGCCACTGCGAAGCTCAGCTTACATCTATTGGCTCCTAGTCTGGAATGATTCTTGGTTTCATGTAATAATTTCACAGAAAGTAACTCAGCAGAGGTTGATTCGATCCTTTCTTTTATGTTTTAGTTCTAAGCACGGTAGCAGAAGTCACGCTGATACACCCTGAGGTGGAAATCTCCTTTAAGGTTTTGGTACATTAGCAAAATTATCAGGTAGAGTGGAATGATCATTTCCCAGCAGGTCGGACTAAACTATTCTGTCAAAAGATTCAGGGCTGTAAACCATTTTAAAGGCAGTGACACACATGATATCGATGAGTTTATTATTGGTGTGTTTTGAGTGCCTTTAAGTCCATTGAGCGAGTTTATGTTGTCAGTGTTGGGATAAAACTATAAGGTCTGTGGTGTTTACTGATTCCAATCATTTATCTTCAGATCAGGTCATCAGATCAAGACCCACCATTGATCAGTTCAGAAGGTGGTAGTGGAAAGGATGGTCTCTTGGTTCAGAAGTAAATAGCCTCCTTTATCCCTTTCTGGCCAGTATCTCTTCATTGATGGAATTGACAACCCAAATTAAGATCAGAAATAAAGATTGGCATCTCAACAAGGACAATCAAAAGCCACCCGGTTTGGATCCCTTATGTAGTCGGGCTGAATCTAACAATTACCACAAAACATTAACCCCTCAAAATCTTGGCAACGACATCCCAGAACTTCAAAAACAAGAAGTTTGATTACCAATCTCCCTGTAGATGCTCAAATTTAGTCAGGTCCAGGTCAGTTCTAAGGTTGAGACAAGAATAAATCAAGTCTTCAATGAAGTCCGAATTAGCAGAGTTATACATGTGTTTAAAACAGATGTAGATACTCTGTCTCATACTTATGCTTCATATATTAATTATTCCCTGCATTTGTGTGATGACCATGATTTCCAGCAGGTATAATCTAATAAATTCTGAGACACCCTGGGTAAGTATATCTAATGGTGTCTGTGTGCAGGACATATTAAAGTGAAAACAGACACCCAGAAATGTACCACACACAGCACCACAAATGTGTTACAGTCTGGACACTCTCAGTTCCAGCTCTGCAGCCCAGCAAAAATGTGTCCACATTGATTTTGCCCAACTTACAAGTCATCCTCCAAGCTGACGGAGATGTTGTCCATCTTTCATCTCCACTATACAAAGCTAGAGCATCCATGGCTCCTGTTTAAGAGCGAACCTTCCCTTTATGGATCACAGAAACAGCCCAACATGTCGTTGTGGTGCTGGGGTGGATTTTCTCCTGTAATGAGCAGTCTGCAGTGTCTGTAACCTGCTGTGGAGACCAGACATCATTTATACCCAGGGCAAACAAGCCACACAGGCTCCGCTGCCAAAAGCACCATCCATTTAATAGAGACAAGTCAGAGAGAGGGCAGCCTGCATACTGCCACACAGCCAGCACTGCACTGCAGAGCCCAGCAAACAGACTGGGGGGCGGGTTAACAAAGCCTGTTTATGTGCAATGATTATTAGTTATGAGTTTATTTGTGAATGTTTTACAGTTTTAAGGGCTCCATTCCCTTTTTTTTTTAAAGTAAGACTTTTACTGTACACTCGCTCGCTGTGTTATAAATTTGGAAGCTGTAAAAATATATACTGAGAATATGAGTGTGGAATAAATAAAGCTTTATGGAAAAACTGACAACCCAAGTTCAGATTTCTGATTTCTGATCGTTTTGGGGTTTGGGGTGAAAAGTCTACCGTTAACTGTATTTTTTTATTGAAGTGAAGAAATTTCTTGAGCTATGAATAATATAATATATGTAATCTGTTTTAATGCAACACGATAACCTCACTAACACGACGTTGTTTGGCTTATTTATCAGGCACAGTTAAATACATTTTGTACTGATATCAGTCTGGTGTATTGTTGTAAGTGCTGGTACACTCAGACAATCAGTATGAATAACATGTGCATTGTTTTGCCTCACATTTTTTTTAAATGTACACTTTGGAATGGAAAACAAAAATGCAATTTAGATAAATACTTGATTGTCCTTACAAGGACATTTGTTGCCACACAGAAACAACACAACCACCCAAATAAACATTAAATACACCACATTTATCCACCCATAACCCAGATGTATAGTTCTCTGCAGATGGCGGTTACCAGGGCATTTTGGAACAACATTTCTGCCACAACGTGCTCATTTACAGGCCAGGGACCTGTATCTGTGACCAGATGGGAGCAGTATGAAGGATGAGTTGAGGGGGTGGCTGCGATCATGTGCTATACTGTGTGCTCTTTGTGTAATGGCTTTATTGTTGAGGTCTGAGAGGTGGTGGTTTAGATTCTGGTGTGTATTTTGTGCTCAAAGATGCCATATATAGAGAGAAAGAGAAAAAAATTGGAAACCACCTTGTTCACTATTATTACTATGTTATTTGTACTTGAAATTGTAGCCATTTTCTGAAGAGATGCAGAATTTTAAGCTCCTGTAATGGGTGCAGGGTCCTTGGCTACTGTTTGCGCACTTATTTGTGAACTAACACCGAAAAGAGCATCTACAGCTATTTTTGCAGTTTATTGCCAGTATATTTTCTAGTTTTCTAGCAAAACTCAGTAATCTAATTTCACACTGCTTCTATACACAGCAGAGTCCCTGATAATATTCTTTAAAACAGACTAAAGAGATCTGTAAGGGATGCACAGTACAGCGGATAGATGTCATTTACAAGAACTGTGGGTAACAGCTACAAGCCTTTTGATTTAATGCTTTACTTTGATTTTCAAGTCAACTCTAACTTCCGTGTTCTTTGTGTACAGCACCAGTTTAATATTCACCCATCGTTATTTAGCTTTGGTGAGGCAAGAGGTTCAGACTGTCCCTGAATGTGATAGAAAGATCACCGAAAAAGAACATTGTCCATATCTAAAGAATAGAGGAGGGCCATAAAAAGTGCAAATCCCACTTATCCTTGACACCAGAATTGCACTGCACAGCTTGATAGCCACTGATACACCCCTTACTGTGTCTCCTCCCACTCCAATTCACAGTGAGTCACGGAAATACCAAACAGGCACAGACGAGGAAAGAATCTTTTGTATAGTCAACAAAAATACCCCTTGTCTGGTTGAAGAAGTCCGCCATATGCCATGCTTTGTCATGAATATAGTCTGCGTAGGCCTAAATGTTACTTGAGTCACACGACGGCTAAACTTCTCTGCTCTGGACTGGTAATACTGAGCAACTCCCAGGCGTGAAACTAAAGGGCATCGCATGCTCAGCAACATTCCCGACTAAATAAAAGCTTTTAAAACAAAGGCACAATCTGTTTTAAGAGTGTGATACCGGGGTGAAACTCATTTCCTTGCTGTTGCCCCTTTAGTGTTTTGGCTCGGCACTCAGCCAAGAAGTCCACGGGGACGACAAGGTGAACGGCTTGGCCTGCTGAGTACCTTCAGTTCCTTATTTCTTTATTTCCCAGATCGTTTCTCTAATATCCGTAGGGGGGGGTTCAGGGTTATGGCCCAGTTCAGTTGCTGCCAATCTCTGCAGAGGCACGGTTCACTCACTGCAAGCACAAAAAAAAAAAAAAAAAAAATCAGCAGCTCCAGTTATTGATTGAAAATGTCACATAAAGTCTCCTACATAAGAAAGGGTAAATAAAAAAAGTAAGCCAAGTAAAAGTCATGCTGCTCACAGGCCCCAAATTCATTAACTAAGGGAAACAAAGATGATCGTAAGTCGACAGATTTTACATCTTCACCTTCACATTTAAATCATGTTGCATGTATGAATGTGTACTTTGTTGCTTGGTATCCTCATTTACATTTGACACAGGAGAGTCTTCAGAGATCCGGGCTCTTCAAATACAGGTTAAATAAATGCCACTTCGCTCTTGGCTCTGTCATGTATTGAGGGAATTGTTTTCTGTTTTTATGTGCTCAGAAGAAAAGAGAACATGACAGAAAGCAGACAGCAGAAGCAGAACGCCTTCAAAATACTGATAGCATACAGATAAAACAGGCCACATGTGGTGTAGATGGTCATTGTAACAATGCTGCAGTCAATTGCAAAAGCATTACTGTTGCAGTAATTTTAATACTAATCCTGATTTACCCAAATTATCTTTTTGTGTCCAAGTGCAGCATGAGGCAGTTATTCCTTATGACTCATTAGCTTCTATGCAAGCTGCAAGGCTGCATGGGAGGCTTTATACAGTACATGTTTGAGGCTTCGACTTCTGTCTATAGTGACACCTTTTTGAAATGACCTGGGCGGAGGGAATTCAAATATGATCCAAAGGAGGATTGATTCTCACAATGATCTCAGTCTAAATTAAGTCATTGTCACGCCCCTTATGTCTGAGGTTTCATTTAAACCTCAAGAAGGAAATCAATAACTCTGTGCTAAACACAGTCTGTTAATGAACAGAGAAATGCAGACATACTCTCAGCTATTAGAATTGGAAATTGCTATTTATGTTTTTCAACAAGCCATTAGCTAATCTGATTCATACCCACAAGCTTTAGCAACATCCCACCAATTCAACACATTTCTCTCACCATAGGAACTTTACCTGCTCCAAACCACGAAGTGGGAGGTTTATAGCCGGAGCAGAGCCAGGTAATGTTGGCAAGCTAGCAGAGTGTGTTGGTGATTAGCACCACAGTTTTACTATCATGTCTGATTCTCATTTTACGGTAGATGAGCAATGAAAATGAGCAACGCAGGGTATGCAACATGACTCACATGCTGTGTAGGATAACGAGTGCAGCGTTTTGTATTCTTCATGAAAAGCCAAAGAAGAAAATGAACAATGAGTTTAGGGCTCATGAAAATGAAGGTGGGTGTTTTCTGATCTGTTTCAAAGACCGTGACATTTCATCAACCTATCACAGGCTACTTGTGGGGGTTTATGCTGCATTTGCATCATTTGGGATTAATCATATACGGTGTCTGTGAAGTGTAAATCACACGCCAACACCAACAAATTATATTAAATTAAACTAAACTAAAGGGAAAATTCACAACAAAATGGTCATATCATCCATCCACCCATCTATTATCTGGAACCACTATCCTGCCCAGGGCCGTGCTGCCTTTGGGTGAGAGGCGGGGTACACCCTGGACAAGTTGCCAGCTCATCACAGAATCACACATCATGAAAACAGAAATCACAACCACAAAACACAACACTAACTTCTTCTGGAAAACGTGGGTACCTTAGATGCGTCCATCCAATCAAGACAAATGATTGGTGAATAGAGGATGTACACAATGTTAAGTGACAGTTGGATGATTATCTATGGTCAGGGTTAAAAATGATAATCTTGAAACAAACTGTCTGACAACAGGCATCCTCTCCACATTTTATTTTAAGTTGGATATATCTACACATTTCAGAAAGTCCCCCAGGCAGAGCTACAGTATGGATCAGATGTTGATGTGAACAGTATTGACCATTTGGAAGCTGGTATTTAAACTCCACATGGCATGGATACAACTATCTAATTCCTCGTATTACTCTACTAAAAGATTTACATAGCTTAAACCAATTACTTATGTTCTTAAATCTTCTGATTTGTATTGGATAAAAGATACTTACAGATCAAATAGCAGAGTTCCTCATTTTTTTTTTTTTTTTTTTTGTTCAGACCTTGCTGTGAGGTGCAGCTGGCTGACCTCAGATCAGGATTAATGCCAGTTCCTGCTGCATTCTGACCTCCACAACTCTGCATCCTCTTCTGTGACTTTTGTGACAGTTGGCTAAAGTTTTCGCCAATGTGCAATCACAACATATGCTAATTTTATACACTGAATAAACTACTAGTGCAAAAGGTCCATCAGATTCAAATATCGAGGTCTAAAAGTAAACTACAAGAAATTCTAAGTAAGTAAAAGAAATGTTGCTTTCTTTCTTAAAATACTGGTGTTGAGTTAGAATAACAACTAAGTAGATTTAATTATTTAATTAGAATTAGTGTTACCCACACTTGTCAGGAAATACTGTGCAGTCTGAGTCCTCAATATGCATTATGTCCACTCCATCAGATTGCTTTGTGCTGTGGAGACCGTTGGTGTTTACCACTCTAATGTGATGAAGCCATTATGAGAGACTCTCTGAGGTGGGGAGAAGTGAAAGCCTGTCATATCATTACAGTGGTTAAAAAGATGAACCCCTCCTGTCACTGCAGCAGCCAAAGGAAAACCCTTTTCAGGTGTTGGTTTTCGTTGACTTTTGAGCCACTCGCAGTTTGAGTAGAAAAGCACTCAAACCAATTAAAATGTCAGCGGAGAGAAGTGCTTGAAAATATCAACCTTAGTATCCCCAAAAATGTTGATGCAATGTCAAGAAGTGCACACATCACCCTCATGTATACTCTCAGTGTCAGCGATGCTTTGTTAAAAAATAAATAAAAAAATAGACATGAGATTTACCACAGTGTTTCTGCTACAGTGTTTTGGATTTGTCTCCAGCCCTGTAGCTGTCATAAAACCAAAACGAAGCTAGCATTCTTTTACAATATCGCAAGCTTTAGATTTCTCAGAGGTGTACATGGGTTAGGCTCCGTAGCACAGTTCAACTCAAAACCTCTCCGCTCAGAACTCCCATGAGCGCTCAGCAACCTGCCACTTTTTCCTCCTCAGCCTATTTCTTTGGGTAGGAACAGAAAAGTGAACTCACTCATGTGTGCAGAGCTCGAAGACAGGGCCGTGGATTTCTCTTTTCATGTTATTCAAATGTCAAATGAAAAAAAGGCAAATGAAAGTAGGAAAACAAAGTTTCATTTTGTTGCAGTAGCCAAAAATGAGTAATAATTATCAATCTACGGCTGAAATGGAAGCAGTATTCACTAAATGCATCAGCATCAAACCCCAGAATTGGGTTGTTTTCATAAAACCTGCCAGTCAGTGGATTCCCTCAACGCCCCAACTTACTTATTGCAAAAATATCAGACAGCCATAATATCTTAGAAAGTTTATTTTGCTTTTTCATCAGAATTACCATGAGAATAGAAAAAAGACCAAATCTTTTTTTATCTACAAAAAGGTTTGTAAAGTATGAATCTGAAAGATTTATTTTTTGTCAAAACTGTGAGATCCACTTATTCTAACACAGAAACAAAGACAGATGTTCATAGCCAGCTTTAATCCACTACTTGCTGTTAAAATACAAAAACACAAACGTAACAGCAAAAGCAGATGTGCAGGTACTGGGACACTAAACGGAATGCAGTCACCTTTAATGTTATCGGTTCCACTTGAGCCTGTCCTGCATTGACTAGTCCAAAGGTCTGTTGTGAATAACATCACATGCTGATCAAAGTAATTAATGGATATAAAGATTATCATGTTCTATATCATACACTTCGTACCATAAGCTACTTCTGAACTTCTGTACAACAGGCAGTCTGCCTGTAAACATACTCACTGAAAGTTGAACTAAAATGATTTGGTAATAAAGAGATCAGTGCCCTTGTGATCACCACGTCTGACCTAGGACACCAACATGACCAGAAACAGCCCTGCATAGATTTAATGCAAAGTGTCGTTGGCCGGCCATGACCAATTACATGGTTTGGGGAGCACATGTAATTTTAGATTGATGTTTATGAAGTCAGAAAATTGCCTCAAGGTAAAAGTAATAATCATTAACTGAGCTTAATCCGGAGGGCTGAGTAAGCAGAATGCAATGGAGACTTCACAGAATACAGCACAACTCCAAGGCTGCGTTACCCCTAAATTCCCCGGGCGTGGCTCTTTTATTTTGCAGCCATGACACTGTTTTTGTTAGTTCTCCACACAGCTTCAAACCCATCCAGGAGAGTTTTACCTGCCAGACTTTTTGAACTTGGATACTTGGTCATCTTTTCCTGATTTATGGGCTTCTACCTTTGATGTAGGCTACATTGATAAACAGTTTCCTTTTGTCGATTTTTTCCTCCCAGTTTTGGTACAGGACCAGACAGTGTGTAAGGCCACCAATATTTCGTTTGCATTCAGGGCACATTTGAAAGAACGTAGGCTTAAATTTGGTGATGAATGCATTTCGTGCAGTATTAGTAGTTGTAGTGCCCTAGCTTGATAACAGATTGGTATCTTCTGTAATCTCTCCTCCTGGTTCCCTCTCCCAAGTCTGTCCCAGATCCCGAAGGCCAAGAGCAGAACAGAACCACACAGAGTCACATAAAGCACTGACTGACGCGTCCGCCACTGTACAAAAGATTGACTGCTGAATACCAGACACATTCAAATCTGTCTGAAAACTTGCATACTGACAGAGAGTGGTATCAGTCTGCAAATTTCCCAAAATGTCAAATATTTCCTTTAAAGGGAACTGATCACATCTGTCACGTTGACTTGACTCTCAGGTAAAACATTTGTGCTTGAGTATTTCTCAATGTACTGATGGTGTCTCTTCACTGAAGTATATCATACCTGTCAATCAGGCAAGTTTCTTTTTTGGCCTTTCCAAGCTTTATTCGATAGAGACAGCTGAAGACGACAGGACATATGGGGAGAGAGAGATGGGGAATGACATGTGGGAAAGGGCAACAGGTCGAGAACCCAGGCCAGCCACAGCGAGGCTTTGCCCATGGGGCAGCTGCTCTACCAACTGAGCTAAACGCCACCCCACCATTTTCTTTCTTGAGATTTCACAACAGAAGAGAGGAGGACGGCGACACTGAAAGGAAGAATCTGCCTTTAATCAAAGCTTTAATTACCAAGCTTTGCAGCAAACTGGATTTTTCTTGTGGATTATCTGCATCTCTCTGCAGATGATGTAACACTTGTAAGTGTAACCACGCTCGTTCCAGTTTCTTGTGGTAATCACCTCCTCCCCTTTCCCTTTGTAATGCCTGCCAAACACCACCATTGCATCTTTAACAGCGAGAGAAGCCAGAACAAGTCCTGGAAACACTCTTTGAAAGACACATTTTCTGCTCTGAAGTGTTTGACGCCTTTCTCTAAGTTACTTGAGCAGTTATTGTTGAGCTAAAACAGAGGGAAGACTGAGGGGCAATATCAATAAAATATTACAAGTGGCCATTTATGGTCTGTTTAACAAGGAGGTAAATAGTATGGACATTACTTTGATACACAAGCAATTGGGTGTGAATAGGCCTTGCGTGTTTAGCTAAGAGAATTGTTGCACAACAGCTCACATTTCTGCTTTATGTCATCCACTCTCTAGTTCCCCTCCCTGGGTGATCCTTTCTCTCCACATTTTGTTGGAACATCTGGTCTTATGTCATGATTTCTCTCTCTTCTCCCCTTTTCTACCCACTGTGTGGCCAACACTACTGGCAGACATAATGTTGATACTGGAGTATTTTTAAACCACTAGTTATCCCGGTGGTGTAACAGGTTCATATTAAGATGGAGATAAAAGCTGTGTAAAATTCTCACATTTTCAACCCAGTTACTGTGTTTTAACAAAGCTCTTCCCACAATTTATTTTTTCTTTTCTTCTCTCTCTTTGATTTACACACAGTAAATCAGCCACTGTCTCCATCTTTAGTCTGCACAACATTTACTAAAGGAAGTGAGCCTGTTCACATACGCACTGATTTTACTCTGCTTGAATTTGTACAATAAAGAATGAGATTAACTCTTGATTGCTCTCTTATTGAACAAGGCTGTCATTCACTGATGATGTGGATGTCAGTGCCCTTTAACCTACAATAGCAACTTCAAACTGTGAGGTTTTTGGGACACAAACTTGGTGTGCATGGACCTATGGGTATTTATTTTTGCAGTTCTTGTAACCAGTGGCATGAGCACAATGTGGCACATTTTGAGAAATCATAGCATAGATTTGGCTTTAACATTTGAAGAGACATTTTTGCCACAAGGACCAATATTCACAGTTGTGCATTGCACTTCAAATAATTTCAAAGAATCACTTTCGACTTGGCTCAACTTGGCTTTAACTTTTTAAGCTGCAGTAGCAGAAAAAAATTATAAACGAAATATAAGTAAAAATAGAAACTACCTATTAGAGACAAAAAAATGACATGACTGTGTTGTGGTTAATAAAAGCAGACTAAGCAAATAACTTTAGTTTCTTGACTAACCAGATCCACAGGTCAGTCCGTATATCCCCATAGCTGATTCATGCATCAGTATAGTATCATATCAGAGTTCACAGTTTACTTTGAGATCCATTAAAAAGCAGCAGCACCTTTACCTTACTAGATACATGTCCCTACTGTCCGTGGACAAACTTAACAAAAAAACAAGACCAACTGGATCAATGTACAAGTCGAAGGGGGTAGCAGCAGCCATAGTCCAGGCCCGAGGGTCATACGGGATTGTGGCCTGGAGGGATGGAGGTGCAGCTGGCCGACAGTGTCTTCACGCCATGTTAGTTTAGAGCAGTTATTTCGAACCCTGCAGCAATTTCACCTTTGCCCCAAAGTTTCACCACCAGCCAGCGGGCATTAAGCAACATGGGAATGTCTCCTTTAAACCAATGAAAGCTGCTCCCCTCCTACAATGCATTCACATTGCATCATATGAGATGGAAAAAAAAGACACAAGCTCAACAGTCAGCAAAGTTTACTTTGATGGTTGATGTGTTTGTTCATCCTCATACCCTGCCTCAAGTATACTGAAGGATATATATGATTTGTTTTCCAGCACAATGACTCAGACCAAGAGCCTGTTGAGAGGGTGGATTCTCATTAGGGACACAAGCCAACTGTGCACCCTTGTTTACAGTCAGAATGTGAAGCAGTGTGAATTATACGGATGCTGCATGCCTTCTTCTCTCCCTAGTCTAGTCTCTTCACAAATTAAGATTAATAGGCTGAAGGTAGTGGCTCCTCCTGTGTCCCCCTTTATTGATAACTTAGAGCTTGAATTAAATGTTCTTGCTGATTTACACTGAAGTAAAACACACAAGTGCCATGGGTTGGTTACCTCTCTGGATTTCTCTTCATACAGTAGGCTATATATTCTACACTCAATTCTGAATCACAAGGTAAAATCCTATAACAGATTACGTCCTCTACTGTTTTTTAGCCAGGCTTGTGGTTTTATAATCCACCAATACGGTCCATATCAAGGGTACACCTAATTTCACACCACTGGTTTATGCAGGACCATTTTAAATCATCGGGTTTAGCATTCTGGAAGTTGCAATCTTGTTTTTGAGTTGGACTGTGTTTGGTTTCCAGTACAGCACAAAATGGCAGCCTTCCTTCTCACAGATTATCTATTATTAAAGCTAAACTGTGACTCTGACTTTCTGTAAAGATCTAAGGTAAGAAATAGTCATTGGAATTGGAATTGGAACAAAATCTGGGTTCCTGTTTAATCACTTTAACAGTTTGATCTGAGTTTTGGAGTCTGGCCTGTTGCACTGCATGGACTTGCTGAGGGGCCTTATTTTATGTGGCTGAAACACATTTTTCTTCTTCTTACCCTGTCCACATCAGTGCTTTGCTCAACGTCCGTGCTGGGAAATGTTGTCTGCTTCTATACACTGGGAGTGCACTGACCGTCACCTCCTGTAGGTTACATGTTGAATATGTAATCAGACAAACCGAAACAATCAGACCATTTTTGTTTGGAGTCAATTTAGCCGGCCCTTGTTAAGACACACGTTTGCAAATCTAACAAACTAAGTAACAATAAGCTTGTAAATACAATACAGGATTAAGTTATACCTGCTAAACATCAGAACATTAATGTTGTTTTGACCTTGTTAGCACTTCACCAATGCACCACTGTGCTAAAGAAACACCTTACAGAGCCGCCAACATCTCTGTGTACCACCGTCACCTCTTCTTACATCTACTTGTTAAGTCATGTTTCCCTCTTACCCTGTCCCCACCTCCTCTCCTCTCACCTCATCTTTCATATTCTGCCATTATTTATTTTTTATTATTTCTACTTTCTTTTCCTACTTTCTCCTCAGCTCACCTTGGCTAATTATACAAACGTGTCGAAAACATAGGAGAACATGCCTTGGCATATGAATAAACCATGGAGCATGTGTCCTAGAAGCCTTGTGTGCTCCCTTCTTCTGTCTTTGTTTGTCTGGATGTCTCTTGTTTTTTTTCTCTCACGAACATCCATCCAGTCTCACCACTTTCTTCTCTCTCACTCTCTCACTTTGTTTTTTTTTTTCCTGTTTGTCTGTCTCCTTATCTCTCTCCCCCATCTCCCCTTTACTATCTTTCCCTCCTGACTTCAGATGAGTTCACTGCCTCCCAAGAGACTCACCACCCACCCACAGTTCTCTCTGACTGAACTCTGAAGCCTCAGAACTTCGGCATTAAGATTCAATTTGTTCTGACCTGAGCGAGGGGTGTGCACGCCATCATTACATTGTTATATTAGAGGAATGGGATGACGCCATCACAGGCAGAAAGACAGATTGAATCCTGAATGTAATCATCCTAATGCCCCCCAGCAGAGAGCATCAACCAGGATACGGGGTTATGGTAATGGAGTGGAAGGCTGATTGAGATTTCAGTAAATTAATTAGGCCCCGGGAGAGGGCTGGGCTAAGAAGATGCGTTGGATTGCGTAGAGAGAGACAGGCGGGTGGGTTGGAAGTGGAGGGTGAGGATTGGGTCACTGCATGAACAAAAAAAAAGAAAAGACAAAAACAGAGTTAAAGAGGAGACAGATCGGCTAAGATGAGGAGAAATGTGCAAGGTGCAGATGAAGGGGAGAGATGGGAAGGTGCTGCATCGTGAGAGGTGGATGTGGATACAAAGTAGAGGCGGAGAGGTAGAAAGAAGGTGGATCCATGTACGAAGCAGGGCCCTGAGGTAGAAGGCCATGCTAGGTCAAGGGAAGTTTTTCCTAGAAAGTAAAGCCAGACAGAAAGACGAGACATATTGGCTACACAAAGAATTAGAATTTGAAATGACCTCAATTATAAAACTCTGCTTTAAAAATACGTCTCAGTGTGCTTTCCTTAGCCATGGTCCAAAGCACAGCACTTTTCAGACTAAGTGAACCATGTAAAGAAGTGAGTGCGTCAAGGGTGTGTAAGTGAATATGGAAAGAGGAAATAGAAAGAGATGCAGACAGGGAGAGACAGACAAGGGAGCATTAAGTTCAAACTGCAGAGCGTTTGGGTGGGGTGGGGAGTAGCTTCTGGTCTCTGTGTAAATGTCAAGCTCTCACTTCCCCATAATGACCCCTGAATCACCAACAAGTCAGTCCAGAGCATGAGGAACAGCCTGCTGACTCCATTATCCACAGGCAGGTTAGCCTGGGGCGCTGGCACTGGAAAGGCTCAAGACCCAAAGGTGGTGTAGTCAGAGGATTAAAATCCTATCATAAAGTTGTCCTAGAGAATACAGGACACGGCTCATTACTAAATCCTCTACATCTCCCATGTACCTCCAGTGAAAAGTCAAAAAATAAGATCGTACAAGACAGAAGTTTTATTTTAGTTCCACTGTTAACAAAACAAAAACAAACAGCAGACCGCCTAAACTATTTCTGCATAGGCTGTCCTTTAGATAAATTATGACCGTGTCTCTGTGAAGTGACGTTGAAATTAGTGTGAAGTTGTGACAGCACTGCAAAAGTGCTTATATAACTTTTGACACTGAAGACCACAGTTTGCATCCCATTTCCTTCCAACTGTCAGTGCAAAGGTCAATACTTTTTGTCAATATTGTATGTGGTTTCCGGGGTATTAACTTCTGCTAAATCAACATGATGAACATGAAAATCTTAATTGAAATAATATTCCTTTTAAAATGTTCTAAAAAGTCAACATTGTCTTACCCAAGCGCTTAATAGCATTAATTGTGGGATAAAGTCCTTTGCTTTGTATACCCAAACATCCACTCCAACCAATGCCAATCCTCCTGGAATAAACATTACCAGCGAATGTAACCCTTGCTGGGTTACGTTCATTTACATGTCATTACATAAGCAATTTTTTGCCACACAAACACATGTTGATTTGGAAAACAGCGGTATCCATAGTGGGAGCAGGAAATGAAATCATACTGGGCAAATTTGTGGCTAAAAATGTGTCTAAAACCATGACAGTTTCAGTATAGTACATTATCCTACTTTAATAAGGTGTACCTGAATTGGACTGAAATATGTTTTCTTGTATGTCCTAAATGCAAACAGTGACTCTGCTTTCACAGGATGTTGAAAAGTCCTGACAGACTGCAGTCTGACTAAATCTGACACGATCAACTGTCCCGGGAATGCATCAACTCACAGAGCAGCCGTTTGCACTATAGCATTTACTCTGTTTGGGGATCAGTTTGCTGTGAGCAAAATTTCCAGGGCAGTTTTATCTTCCAAACACTGTCTTTACTTGTGGGAAATGTTTTAAGGGTTGATCATGATAAATGTAGCCTGTAGTTCCAGAAAATCAGCAGCCCATACAGAAGAAGAGTTATTTACCCACTGCTTAAAATCACATTGTTCACCTTAAATAGACTTCAGAGTTTAAACACAAAAGTGACACAGAACAAGAATACTGTCACATTAAGCAACTCTTCAAATGATGCAGACTGCTGGGCCAAAAGTCAATTTATCTCAACTAACCAATTGGTATTGTTTGTAGAAACAGACTTAATTGTATCCATTGTTAATAGTCAGTATACTTTCTACCTGCTCTTGGGACTCTTTGCAACCTGGCTCGATCTGTTTCAAATCTGATTTATCTTTTCATGTAAGTACTACTCCCACTTGAGGGAAATATAAAACTTGAGGGCAGGATAAATCAAGTGCACCCCCAGTAAATCAAATACAGTGCAGAACAGGACTATATTTCTCCTGCTCCGGCACTTAACCCCTTGCCTGATTAAGGGGCAGCAGCTCAATAACCAACAACCCAACAAAGGACAGGTTAGGTTTGCAGCTTCCTGGAAAAAAAAAAATTATGAGTTCTATATTTCATTTTATTTTTTGCAAAAAACATGTCAGTCAAACTCAAAAACAAAGTTTAAAAATAACAAGTAGTGCAGATTTTCATCTCTGAAGCTGCTGTCTACAACCTGGAATCCCTTTTCCAGGAGCCTGGTCAGATTACTCAACATCAACAAAACAGCAACATCAAACACAGCAAAGATAACTGCCCCCCAAAACTATTATATTTGGGGAACATCGGCTTCTGGCAAAGTGTATAACCCCAGCATGAACTCAACACAGCTGGCTGGACATTGGACACCTTTTGCAGTTTGATCTAACTGCTCTAAAATGTCCCCCTTACAAGTCCAAGGGTGGAATGTTCATGCTCAGTCAACCGACTGCAGTTCAGACTTCCCTTTGTGAAAGGCCAATAGAGTATTCGGCTAAGTTGTTCAACACTGAGCGGTTTAGTTTGCGGGCAGATGGATTTTTAATTTAGTCAGAAACACTTACATCAAGGAATTGACCCTTTACAGTGAATGGTTATACCAATTGATTTGGTCCTTTTGGGGAGCTCTCACAGAATCTGAGCAGCAACAAAGATTCAGCTGGGAAATCTAATCTCCCTGTTCTAAAACTGTACAGCTATATCAACAATACCACAAATGAAGCACCTTATTACAGGAAGAGGTTGGGGTGGTGGAGGGAGTGGGGACAGCTGATGGCACTGATGTAGCATGATGGCCACACTGTACACCTCCATGGATAAGATTGGAGTTAGCTGAAAACCAAACAGCTTGAGGAGGAGCCAGTGATTAAAAGCATGAATATCACATCTGATGCCAATCACTGTCTATTGTCTTTTAGGTGGTTTGCCCACAAGGCAGTGGCTCTGAATATCATCTTGACTATGCTGGAGGAGTCACCCAACTGCAAGCTTGGACAGTTTTAGCTCCAGGCACTGGATCTCGGTGACCTCTCTCTAATCTTTTTGAACCTTTGAAACTAATTCAAAAAGAAGATGCATTGCAGAACATTGTCTTTAAGACAGTCATATAATGTTCATGAGATCATGAGACTAGCATCAGAAGTAACCCATCACCAGGGTTATAACTCAAACCGGACTCCTCCTGAGCCTAAGTAGATATTATAGAATAATTTTCAACTTTTTTGTTCCTCTAAAAAAGTTGCATGTTTCATCTACTCCTTGTAAACACACAAATCCATTATTTTCAGCCATTGATCACTTCATACCTCCTACATAACACAGACCCACCAAGTGGTATTCAGTGGATGACTCAGTGAGAAACTCTACATGGATGAAATTGAATATAATGTCTTCACTGTAGAGGAGCCAGATGGAACATCATTTTTTATATCTTTAATGCTAGAGCATGTTCATAAAGTCATGGAAATAGGTCTCTTCATATATTAAAGACTCATTTCTGTGGATTTTCTAGCTTTGGGTAAGGGTTGCATATGTTCATGAATATTAATTAACTATGATCAGAGAAATGGGATGCCTTCTGTTTTAAGGTGGATTTCCTCCTTTAGACCACGGAGCATTGGCATGCATCTCACAGAAGAAATATTCCACATAGACGCAGATTACCATAATTAATATATATAGCTATGAGTCAGATAAGAGTCTTAGCCAATGAAGGATGACTTATTGATGTCTTCCACTGATGATAAGCCAACTCCAAATACAGAATTCTCTTTACAATTCAGCCATACATTGCAATTATGAGAAAACTGATAATATGACACGGATCACTATGTCTCGCTCACATAGCCTCAAGCAGACTACAAAGCCAGCAGTGAAGTGATTGAGATGGAAAATGTCCAGTAGACTGGATAGTTTTATAATTCTTTGGCAGAGTAGAACGCCTTTCAACCTTGCAGTATTGAGTAAGTAACCAAACTTTATTGTAAATTTTGTTTTGTACTATACATATAGTATGCACATAATGAGCATGCACTTGTAATGCATTACAATGCAGTCAACCAAAACCAGAAAACACATTTAAAGAAAATATAAAATTACAACATTATAAAATTACAACATGTGACAGTGGCCGATCCAGTCATTTCATCATGCAGGTGTACAACATTATTATAATGTAGCACATCTTACTACACATGATGGTCAATATCTATAAACAAATCTGTATCAGAATTCAGATAGATAAGACAGAAAATGTGGCTACAATTAAGCTTCAGGAAACATCAAAAATACATATTTAAGAAAAAAGTTGAGAACTGAAAAGCTTTTAGTTTTTATTCAAATTATGGAATCCCAAATGGTCTGTCAGACTGCCACGGTGCTGCAAAGAACCCCTATTTTCTCAAAATTTGTATCATCATTTGCTGTAAATGGTCAATTCCTTGATACACATATCTGACTGAAATTAAGTTCCTGCAGTCCCTGCAAGTTTCTGCATAACTGGCTTTACTACTGTGGAAAAGCCTCCATTTGGCTTCCAACCCACACTGCTAAGTTGCTGTAAAAGGACACATTTGGGGAATGGAAAGGGTTTTTAAGCTGGCCAGTATTACTCAATACATCACTGACAGTGGTGCCTGATAAATTAACTAAACTAAATTAAAGTTTTAAGTGATTCTAACTAAGCCTCGTGTCAGCTGTATCAATTAACTGCTGGGAACGTACAGTGCATTACATAAGCGCATACAATCCAGAAAGTGCAAGAAGAATTTACAAAGCACAGTAAAAAGTTGTCGTTCTATAAAGCAGCTGATGCATCGGCTGATGTGAGTGGTTATTACAACAGCATCTGCCTAAGTAGCAGTTTTTTTTTTTTTTTATCATTTGGAACAGTCAGTCGGTGCACGTATATCAGAAAGCAGCAGCTTGATAAATGATGCCATTTTACTGAACAGACTGATCTTTCATCTCATCTTCCGAACAAAACAGCTGGATGAATGAATACACTGGCGAGCTTGAGCTTGTTAAAGCTGTAAAAACTTGGAGTGAACAAACAACCGACTTCAATATGAGTTATAAACCAATCTGTCCACTTGATGATTTTTTTTTTCTCAAAGTATCATTTTGGCTCATCTCTCTTTTTCTTTTTCATTTTGTCTCCACATATTCCACATTGCCTCTTAAAAGGCATTTTAGATTGGTCTTCAATGCTCCATTGCAGTTAGTCTGGAAATAATTCAATTGCTGTCATAAGAGTGGAAATCTCAGAGCAATAAATGTAATTGTCATCTTTTGTTCTGAAGCTCATCCAGCCTTGTAGATATGTGTTTAGGGAGTGTGACAATCGGAGTGTCCATTTTTCCCAGATGACATACCAGTGAGGGAGAAGTCATTTCTCCACATTGACACGCAGTAGTAGTTCCTTTTGGCACCTTTACAGTGGAAGCCATTAATCGCCCGTTGTCCACTGGCTAAGAGGCTCAGCAGAGCAGTATCACTAAATTAATTAGGATATACAGTGCTTGCTTCGAATGTAAAGTGAGTCAATTAGTTCACATATTCACTTCAGTCGAGCACCTCAAATCCAAATGCCCTTTAGAATCAAACCAGTAGACACATTTGATTTCTGCTCTGCTGCTTTCACACAGCTTTTACTGCTCCGCTGTCATTTCCATTCTCCCTCTCTCAGTCTTTTCCCTTCCCACAAAGCAGATTTAAGATCCAATTTACTGGGTTTGTATGACCTTTCAGCTACATGTCACAGTCTTGACTCATAAATGGAAGTGACTCCCAAACATGTGATCACAAATTCTAGCACCTGTCTCAGGTTCCAGGACGGTCCTCGGTGTCAGACATGGATGTCCTCGACCTTTCACCGGCAGTCCACTGACTCCTGGTTAGTGGTCATTGTTCCATTTGCTGTGAGTGGACTTTGACTTGCAGATTGAGCTCCACAGATTACATTCAACTTACACGTATCCTTTAAAATGTATGGATAAGATTTTTGTCTGTAGCTCTAGATATGTCTCGATCACAGGTCTCATTGGATCTGTCCTCTCCAAGACGTCTTCAGTAGTGGCCTCTCTGATGCAACTGCAGCTGTTTGGTAACTGCCAGAAACCCCAAAAGAAGAATGTCTGTGCTTCAACAGTTTAGATACAGCAGTGACAGTTCAGCAAGCTGGCTGACAATTAATTGTGTTGTGAGAAGTCTCTGGTTCTTTATGAAGTTGCTCCCTCACCCATACAGAACATTAACCCTCTCTTATCCGAATGCTTTATTCAGTAATTGAACTGATCAGGAATTAGATGCAAGTTACAACAGCTTTGTGCATCTACTCTGTGATTTTATCTGTTGAAATTTCAGAAACACCTCCAAGACAACTGTGCACACTTCATCTACTGATTAAGGCCTCATGGCATTCTCTAAAAGTTCTAGAACAAGCCAGTACGCACCCTTAAGTGGAGTTTAAACAACTGCAGATTCAAAGGTCAAGAAGGAACTGATAATCTTTGAGAGACAATATTTGGAATCAGATTGATTTGGACTCCAGTCGCCAACCAAATCTACAACCTGGCACGAACAGTCGCTTCTTTTCTTTCTCCCTCCTTCTGTTCTCTCTTTCTTTGTCTTGACAAAGCCAACACTCCCCTCTCATCTACTGTCCTCCCTTGGTGATAGCACATTCGTTTGTAGGACATTAGTCAGTGAAAATGAAAGCATATGGCGCATAATATTTACTTGTAATGAGCCGAAGTGCTACCATGCACGGAAACGAAATTATGAGTGCCTGGTTTTGTGGCAGCCCAATAAATATTTTACCCTGTAAAAGTATGGATGACGTGGGGGGAGTGAGAGGGCCACCTGTTCTCGTCTGCTAAATGATTTACCAGATGTCTCGTCTTCATTCTTTTTTGTCCTTGGTATTCATTTCTGTGTTTCCCCGATGTCCACGAGAAAGGGTGTGTGATTAAAATAGGAGATTAAGGAGAGGGTGCAGAAAAGAAGCGTCAAGCTAATTTAAGAACAGTACGAGCGAGCATGAATGAGAAGCACAAATGTTTCTGTGTACTCTTCACACTTCTAAAGTATTCAAGCTCCGTGGCGCTGCCAAATGTTCCTCACATCATGCATCATTGATACTGAGACTGCTTTCTATGACGACATCTTGTTTTCTCACACGTTCCTTCTTCTTCCATGCAGACTCTGCTGCTTCTATTTCAAGATGGGCCAACACATTCTCATTCCCAGCTCTTCCACCATGCGAACAGCTTGGTCTGTGGCTCGAGGACCACTCTACAGTAGGTACCCCTCTAGCAGGTGCATGCAGGTCTTCTTGGTGAATGTAAAAATATGAAACATCCAGTGAGACTTCACGTGACTTTAAATGATCACAGTTTGATTGACGGCTGATTTTATGTTTACACACACGGTCAGTGCAGCTGACTGCTGCTCTAATTCTTATTAAGAAGTATCAAGCGACCTCTAACACATACACAGACACACACCATTCCACATGGACACATTCATACCAAAAGAAGAATCACAGCCAGGAGCTCTCTCTCTCTCTCTCTCTCTCTCTCTCTCTCTCTCTCTCTCACACACACACACACACACACACACACACACATATACAGATCATGCTACCAAACAAAGAGAGAGATGGCATTTTGACATTAAGTGGAAGAGAAATACACAAATCCCTCCCACTATATCTGGGATTTGGGCCAACACTGACACACACACACCCTCTGTCTCCCTAACTCTTGGGAGAACAGGAGCTTAGTACAGTAGGGCTCAGATGGTGTGTGTGTGTGTGTGCGTCCTCCCACCTCCTCGTGTCTTGAATAGCTCTTTTCTTTTTTCCTTCCTCTCCTCGTCTCTTCCTTTGCGTCGTTGTCTCCCCTTCTTCCTTCAAAATCTGCACCGCTTTACTCTGACTCCTCTCATCTCGTCCTGCTCGCAGACTGCCGACAGAAGTCATCTTCCTCTGCTGAAAGAAAATGAAAAAGTAATAAATGTTACAGTAATAGCTTTTCTTACTGTCGCTGACAGAGCAATAAAAGTTAACTTTAATCTGGGTTGAGAACGTGATGTAATGTGCGGATTTTGTGGGATGAAATGCAACATCTTCATAAATGTGTTTCAACTTGTTAAACCTGCATTAATCTGAATTTTTTTTTGGAATAAAAGGTCCAGTGAGTCAGATTTAGAGACTTTTTATAGAATGTGGCAGAATATTCAAAACATTTCATTTCATTCGTGTATAATCGTGTGAAAATAACAACTTTTATGTTTCTATAGTAGTAGTAGAAGTAGCAGGAGTCCATATCACATTTTTCACTCCCACCATAGGTTTCCCCATGCTTGGGAAGGGGAAGGGGAACATGAGGCGAGGAATATTCAGTTGGTTGCAATCTGCAGCCTCAGCATTGGATGCCACTAAAAACTACAGACTGGACCTTTAAATTTAATGAAGTGACGTGTGATCTGAGCAGTTGCTGCTTATTTTGCGTGTTTTCACTTGATAAGGACGTTATATTTTTCTTACCAAAGTACCAAAAGTTTTGGGTGTCTCAGTCTACATTCTCATTGATATTTGAGCATTTTTGCCTTTCTTTTCAAGTCATCATCTCTGTCCTTTGCTTTCACTCTCTTCCGTCCTCTCTCCTCCCTCCCTCTCCTACCATCAGAATGTCCTCCTCTGTCCTTTCCTTTCTGTTTCACCTGCTCCGAAAAAGTATTCTCAGCTTCTATTGTCTCACTTTCTGTCTCCTCTCCTGTCCTCGCTCATCCCATTTCCTCGCTCCTTCCCACTGCATCTCGGTCTCCCCTCTCTCCTCCTCTGAAAAGGTATCACCTCTTCTCAAGGATGTCCTGGATTCGCAACCACACTATCACCATGGGGACTGTTACCGAGGAGATAATGAGCGAGAGCGATGGAGAGACAGGCGGATGAAGTGGTGGCGGCGGAGAGGGAACTCCAGCTTCACGTGGCCTTTGGTAGGACAACAAAAAAATTACGGAGAGGCGGACAGACAAGGTTGATAGATTGATTTAGGTAGATAAAGAACAAGTGATGAATTGATAGGTAGATAAAGAGCAAGACAGGGATGAAAGGAACTGATTGAGAGGAAGAAAGGGAGGAATAAAAAGAGGTGAGGGAGAGAAAGAGGTTGGTAGGTAATGAAGCCTGATCTATATTTCAAAGGCTTTACGGTACAAGAGGCCTGGTACGTTTCTCAGAGACATGGAGGGTGTGATGAGAGAGAGATGAGAGAGACTGAAGGAGGGAGGGTGGAGATGAAGGGAAGATGAATTAGTGGAAGAGGGAAGAGTAAGGATGCTACGTAGGTTAAGAGAAGGAGAGACGGAAGGATGATGAAAAGGAAATTAGAAACAAGAGAGGAAGGTTTGACTGCTGAAGAAGAGCTGGAGATGAAAGAGGTGGCTTGTGTAATGGCAGGCAGATGTTACACTTGAGTCATATATGAGGAAAGTATAGGTCTGTAATTAAACATCGGACGTGCTCCATGACATGAAGGAAATATGTGTATGTGTTCCAAGACTCCAAGTCCTGTATTTTATGATGATGTGTATTTTTCTGTTGTATTCTTTAACCCGCCTCATACGTCTACCTCATTTCTGAGTATGTTTCTGAAGATGAAACACTTGTTGCATTCATGTAAGTGTTGTTTTCCCACAACAGGAAGTCTTTTGGGTGAATCACTCCGCCGCTCTGTCACCCAGGGACACAGATGACAGCGACATGCTGAGCAGCATTAGGTCACTATCAACATACTATTATAGAAGTCCAACAAAAAACGCTTGTTTTCTTCACACATCATTCATCCTCTGTTCATCTTCATGCGTATGTCACGTTCCATGTGCTCAATTACACGCTCAGCTACGTACTGTACGTGTGCGACTGTATATATCTGTATGTGTGTGAGGAGGAGCTGAATGTCAGATGTGTGTGTGTGTGTGATCTGTGTGTACAGACTCTCTATGTTTGTCTGTGTGCCATCAGGAACCCCAGCAATCTGCCATCTGCCCCCATTCTGTCACCCTAACAGTGAAACACACTCACACACACACACACACACACACACACATGCTAATGCAAACTGCTCCTCAAAAATTCCTCCACCTTGTCACCACGCGATTGTTTTTTGTGACAGAAAGGTCACTCTCTGACAAGATTCTTTTTCTAAGCCGCTGAGCACTTCAGGCTGAACGCAGATGAAAAGTGAAAACCAGAATTAAAGAAAGCTGCCTCGTTTACGTCTTTGAGGACGTGTGACCCAAACACGTTACTGTAAAGAACCAGGATGTGTCGAGTTATGCCGCATGTATGCAGAAACCTTCATAACATTGTGACAGAAAGAGGTTGTGCATCAACGTGTATGTGTCCTAAATATTGTGAATAATTTTATGAAAGTGTGACTGTGACTCACTTGAACAAAATGAATGTAATGTAAATGTTTCAAATCTATTTCAACGTATTTTTAATCCAGATGAGACGAGTGTCTGTGACTTCTCTTCCCCTGCACCGCCAACGATAATTACAGACCTAACTGGCCACTGTTTTCACACACTTGAAGGATTGTAGAAAAACAGATTTTTAAATATATATCCTGATGTTACATGCCACGTTTTCTATTTGTGAAGTGACTCAGTGAGCAATGACATGATTTTTCCAGCAGAATAGCAACCGAACCACCTCATATAATCACTAAGACGCTGTCTGAAACGATGAGTCTACCTGCTGCAGCGTGAGTCTTATATTTCCATGATGTTGCCCGCAGCCTCCTGGAATATGAAGCATTGAATCAGACTGGATTCATTTCACACTTTCAATGAATACTTCATTAAGAAACGAGACGACTTTGGTGACACATTTGCACAACTGGCATTGATTCACAATCTGCAAATATTGCTCTAATACAATATTAATAGTTTGCTAATCATTCATTTAAATTCTGACTTGACTCTGCTGATGAGTGTTTTATTGAAATGCATCAAAATTACTGCAGACAAACTAAAAATATATACACACAACGACAGATAAAAAAAGAAAACCCTGATATGACACACTCACGTCATTCCTCCAAAATGATTCATTATTAAGAGTTGACAGTTCAGTCAAAATGAAGACATTGCACGTCAGTGATTAGCCAGGGGAAAGGGAATAATCTTCTCTTCCATAAGGCTGCCATTGCATGTCATGTGACGTTTGAGGCCAAATATAAGCGGCACGTGAAATAATTTCACGAAGTTGATCCAGCAGCTTGTACACGCTGCGGAGGCTGGAGCCAACGTGGAGCCGTGGTTCCTCCACAGACGTGTCCTTTTGTTCATCCAGAAAACTGCCGGCCCGATTCACAGCGTAGTGCTGCTCCACGCCCACACAAACACCTTCCACCTTAACAAACACCCACGTCCACCTTAACGCGCACAAACAGGGAAAAACACATAGTGAGAGTGGAAGCATTACTGATAAATCATGAAGATTATTAGTTGGACGGTTCTTGGTTCGGTTCGGTTTTACAAGGTAAAACAAGTGCACGAGAGTTTGTTTCTTTTCCATGCAAATACTTTCAGTTTCTAACATGATTGTTTTTTTTTTTCTTCTTAGACAGGTGAACAGAAAAAAACAACAACTCATGGACACAACAGAGGTTTGTAGAAATAGAAGCTTGATCATCCACCGTCACCACAGATACTGTGTCAAAAGCAATTTGATGAAGAGCAGCACACAGTTTAAGAACTTTTCCATACAGTCTGCCCTACTTTATTAGTGGAGGTCACTGGGGACTATAAATAGTTGAGATAATGAAATCATCTCATTCCATGTTCTCCTAAAAAAAAGGCAGCAGAGCTGAGACGCATCCGATTTCACTGATCAGACATGAAATACACAATATGATATCTAATTGAAAAATGAGAAATCACAACTTGAAATCAGACATGACAGCTTATTTATGGAAAGAGCTTCATGCTCACATGATGTTCAGCATCTAGTGTGAGAAAGAGACAGCAGAGCAGTTAGTGATATCGATATTGACGTGATTCAGTGATTCCTTTCATACATTTTCCTGACAAGACTGGAGGCTGGTCATTTTATCACATGTATGTTACATGATTTGGTGTATTCATGTGTGTTTTTTATATATATCTTGTTTTTTATTTTTATCTGATATGAGAATAATCTTAATTATGATTAATACTGAGATTGTGTACTTAAGAGGAGAAACTTCCCTGGTTGATTACTCACATGAAGATATATATATTTTTTTTGGATTACAATTTTTCAGGAATTGAATATTTAAAGATGCAAATGATTCATTGTGATGCAGTCATTTGCATAGCTTTTTCTTTTCTTCTCTTTCTTTTTTTTTAGAAAATAATGTCAACAGTGACAATAAAATCCATTTCCACCATGCTTTTAAGAATAATATATTACATAAATTAGGCTATGAATGAAATACGAACAAACCCGACAGTAAAAACATTCAGAATATTAATAAAACTGGAAGGTTCGGTGTGCATAACCACTACTGAGGTGGAAATTTTTGGCTCAGAGTATGAAAAATCTCACCTTCAAAGATATGTATTGTAAAATTCTATACAACTAAAAGATATCACCATAAACCTTCCCCAAATTTAAAGGTGCATTTTGGGCATTTTCTTTCCACTAGTCTGAAGGAAAACATGTAATAGGAACAGAACGAATCGCAGAATCGACTGGTACAAAACAAAACTGTGAAAAATGCCTCATAAGACGATGAATGAGACGATGGCTTATTGCAGCGGTGTGAAGCAAGCAGCACATTTCTCTCTGTTTCTTTAACCGTGTGCTGCTGCAGCCTGTGAGCTGACCTGGCAGCGCTACAGGTCCCACCTCGTAAGATTGCTGTCGTGACCTTTACATAAAAATGACCCGGGTGCTTATTCAGACATGACACTAACATATTACATGATTGTAAGATGTGTTAGGGCATGAATAATATAGACATTTACACAGCAGTCCAAGCTGTCTTTAATCCCATCATCATGATGTGAAGCACAATAAGCGATGAATATGTACTTTCTGATTTGCAGGATTGATTTAAATGTGCATGAATGCAGAGGATAACATTTACTTGATCTGCTGGGCCCCCATTAAACCCAGATTTATTGTTGACGCAGGGGGTTAACAGGAGCCCCGCTGTAGACACATACTGGGGAGATTATGATTTATAGTTCAGCGTCGGATTTCACCCCGTTGTGGCACTACCGCAGCATCAGACAAATGTATCGTACGTGATGAGGCCGCATCATCCTTTAATCATATTCCCCGCAGAAACTGTGTTACACATAGCAGCAGAGCCTACGCACGTCACCGTAACCCCTTAATGCAGACGTATAAATGAGGCTTAACCTTACATTTCCTCTGCTCTCTGTGCAGCGTGCGCAGATTCTCTATCGTCAAATATCACCTGACCTCAGATTTGACGTGTGATTATTTCATTGAACGCATTCATTTACAAGTATCCAACAAGGTGGAAGAGACACAGGCGTTGTTCAAGACAGAGCATCGAGATAAGAAAATGAGTTTCAATCAAATTAGCACAAACCAGTTGATGCAAATTAAGCCTGCAGCTCTTTGGGTCTCCTGACTTGTTAAGCCCCAGGGCGGTCGCCCACTTTGCCCAGTGCAGTAATTCAGCCTTGCTCATAAATTCTTGTGTTGCCCTAAAATAGAACATTACTTCAGACGTCACTTTCCCCGCACCGACTGCCATGTAATTCTAGGACTCCACTGATCTGTGTCATCATATCGCAGAGTTATAATGTGTTCAGTAATAAAATGGAACAGCGGGGAAGGTTGAAGTTAAGACCTTAAACTGAACAGGGAAATTAAGGCTGTTCCCCGATGGCCTGGCTTTATTTCAGAATTTCATTACCTCAACAAGTCACGCCCAGAGGTCAGATCTGTTTCATCAGCTGAAATCTGCCACAATGGCAATTGGTATCCAGCTGTGATGTTCTCAGTTTGATGCCATGTGTTACGTCAGACTTCACCATAAGTCCCTATGTTGAGAGGGCTTAATAAGTGTGGGTTTACCTGCTGCCATTGTCATGGAGGGAGGATGTAGCTCTGAAATGCTAACAAACACTTCTACCGTCCGCTGGGTTCAGATGTGCAGTATGGCTGTTTTATTCTTTAAAGCCTGTCACTTTACAGGTGAGTGAACTGAGTAAACCACAGCAAAGCAACTTAGAGACACAACCGGCATTAATCGAAATTTGCTGCCTGAGGCGTTTATTTGAAAAGGTTTCCTTTGTGTGAGTGGACATACAAATTCAATAATGCTCGGCAAAACGCAGAGCTATAATCACCTGGCTGTGATTGTGTCTTCTCTCTCGCTCTCTCTTGACAATGTTTTGACGAAGCAAAGGAGCTTTAAATTTATTTATTTTTTCCCTGAAAAAAAAAAAAAACGGCAGAAAATCGCTGGAATCACTAACACCGGGATTGTGCTTCAGCCATTTTGACACTGAGTGGAGTCATTTAATTTCCATATCAAAGGAACCCAGGAAACCTGCACAAGACTGAGAAGCGCTGCAGCATCTGAAGAAAGAGACGGGGGGGAAGGAAGAGAGTGGCAAAGAATGATTAGAGAAGTGAAGGAAGAGACAGAGAGACAAGAATTAAAAAAGTGTTTTGTATCTTGGATTCCAAAAAGTGTCTCTTCCTCACAAAGGGGGCATCTTTTCATAAAATGCTTTGTTGCAGAGGACCTGGGAGTAAATTAACGAGCAACGTGTCTGCTGGGATGGCGGGGTGTGTGGAAGGAAGGAGGGAGGGATAAGTGTGAGTCTTTAGTGGGAATTCTTGCTCATTTTGGTGTTCCTATGTAGGAAACAACAGGGGAATATTGCTCATGTCACTTCCCTGTGGTCCTGACTGCATAGTGAAGAAAAGTGGGCTAATCCCAACGCTGTGTGAGGTGTCAAGTGGCCCACATCAGGCTTTATGATGTTAGAAGTATTAAAACATAAATTCTCTGGATAGTAAAACTGCACCAGATTAGATCATTGGGACTTTTTTTGTTATCTTGTTTGTTTCTCTTTCTGTCCACAGCCGGCGATGAATGAATGTTTTTTTTTTTTCCAAATTTAGAAGTTGTAGCATTTTAATTCAGCTTTTAAGTTAGCCACTTTGTCAGGCTCTGCTTTCCAGGATCAGTGTAATCAAACTACTATGAAAGGCAAATGAGTTTCCAGTCGAGGGAATCAACAAACTTGTGTTGACGCAGCAGGTCAATACAAATCCCACAAAGCAGAACATAATCTGTGACACGTGTCCATTCAGTCACTGATAGATCATACTCATTACAGTCACTTTCATTTTGAGTCTGACAGTGACTGTCACTGATGTCCCATGGCTAGAACAGCTGCAACACGGATGATTTGTGTGATTTTAGACATGCTTGTTGCATGTGTTACAGATACACTCAGGACCATTAACATTGAAGTTATTTACTCACATTGCTGAGTGTGGCTTGGGTAATTAAATGCTACTGACAAGTGATATCTTGCGATCATGCAAATAATGGTTAATAAGTAAAAAAAAAATGGATACTTGACATTTTGACATCTTGTTCTTACCCTGCAGCCATGTGTGACTAAAATACACCAACAGCAGGTTAGAAGGAAGGCATGCTTTATTAATCCCTCCAGGGGAAATACTTTTTCTTTTACTCTGTTGTTATTTTGCCAACATGTTCTCACTACCGACTTGTCAGAAATGGCAACTTGGTCCTGACGGCTCTGCACTTCAAACTAGGACATTGGGTACCCCTCCAGCGTCCGTTTGGCATAAAGAACAGTTGGATTTAGTGCCTTACTCAATGGCACAATGGCAGTGCCCAGGAAGTGAGCTGACACTCCTCCAGCTACCAGTCCACACTCTGTACTGACTCGTCCATGCCGGTCTCCAACCAACCATCCCATGTTTTTGTTCAAGGGTCATGACTTTAGTCATGCTATTAGCGTGACTCTGAATATGGCAAAGTCTGTCAGTTGGTTCCTAAACTGAACTGCCAATTTATTATGTGACTTTGGTGATCCCAGAAATTCAATTTAGCACCACCAGCAGCTGATTATTATGAACTATCTAATGGATGGATTATTTTTCACTTTTCATCTGGTGCCATCATCAAATTATTTCTCTTTCATACTTGTTAGCAGGCAGCTTTTTCCCAGCTTGTCCAATGGGATCAAACTAAACCAAGGGTGGCCATTGTTTGATGAAAAAAGTGTTGGGAAATATCAAAACACATGCAACTCATTGCCATTTTCCCTTTGGTTCCTAAGAAGCAGCTATTTTTAAAGAGGTCAGTCCAGTTCACATTCCAGTCGACAGTCTGACGGGTATAACTGTCAAATCCCTGTGACTTCCCTGCATGATGGAAAGTGGGTTAATCCCAGCACTGTGAGGAGTCAAATGACATTTTGACTCTAGTTTTGCAGAAGTTGAAAAGTTGAAAGTTTTTTTTTTTTTTCATATTTTCTGAAAAAGAGGTCCAGTAAGTATAACTGCAACTGTTTTACTCAAGTGTTTGGTTAATATTAGTTACACAGATGATTTTCAGTGTGTCAAGTAGTACTTTGACTTCAGCCAGACGACAGTCACCGTCCTCTAGAAATGTCAAAATACACTGGCATTAATGTGAAACTGTTCACACTCCACTGGAGATACTCTGTGGGGTATTCCTGCTGTCAAGTTCCAATGAGTTTACTGCAGGATGATGGCAAGTGGGCTAATTCCACAAGAGTAGAAACTCCAGGTGACAATGTGATTTGTGAGTTGTAAAACATAAATGTATCTGTCAGCGCCGTGGGAGCTAGCTGTGATTTCAGCTCTATCACTTTTGACATTGACACTTTAAGTGAGTTCTGTCAGTGTCCTTCCTGAGCGCAGACCGTAGTACATGATGCAACTGAATCTGTAATGTAAAGTCATAAAATTCAACGCTATAAATCACCACAGGCAATGTTCTTCCAGTGACACTCATTCAAAAGGTCATGTGAAATGTCAATAGGGGCAACTGTAGCCTCCGGCAGTGATCGCATAGGAGGCCTTTTTGAAAGCTTTTTGGCTGATTTGGGGGTTCCGATTGCAATGTCTGTCTCCTCAAAATGATGTTTATTTCAACCTCATATCTGTAGTCTTGGTTACAATTCCCATCGGTAAAATTAGCATTACACAGACTGTATTACTTGCTGGGATTTGGGGACATGATGACATTGCAAAAAAAGAAGTCCCTTTGGGGAATAAGCATAAAGAGTCAGACAACAATTCTCCTTTGGAGGAGAAAATAAAGGTGAACAGTAGATCATCACTGAAACTGTATATAAACATCCAGCACAAGTTGCAGACACTTACATCTTCTAAGAGACTCAACTTGGGATTGTAACTTAAGACATGATGACTTGAATGATTTGTCTATGTTCATTTTATATTTTTTTCAGTTTTGGGCCTTCTTAAAATCAACAGTGATTTGGGGTTAGGGTTACACTGCATTATAGAAAGATTACGACCATGCTGTGACAACAGATAAAAACTTTGTAGAACCTGTGGAGGATCCTCTTCCTTCACAACTTCTCGTGGCAAAGAGGACGGCGATCTGTTCTGGATTATAACTGTTTGGGCTCTTGCCATCTTCATTTGTGAAAGACAATCTGAGCTTTGCATCCATGCCCATTGGCTGGTTTTTGGAAAAAAAACTGAAAAGTGAGAAAAAGTTGATGTTACCTGTAAAACTGTTTTATTAGTAATACGTACCATTGTCTTTGTGAAGGAAATAACCCCAAAAAATAGCCTCAAGTTGGGTTGAGGTCTCTCTCTGGCAGTACCAGTATTTTTTTTACATTGTTTTCCTCTTCCTTTGTGTCTCTTGTGTTGCACTGTCTGTCTGTTTGTAGTCTCCCTTACCCCCTCTGCCTCCCGGCTGTACTCTCTATACACCCGCCATCATCATCAGCAATGAGCACACCTGTCTGCCATCAAACAATCATCCCTGCTTACACGAGCTCTGGACAAAACTGCCAGTCCTCACCGGATCACAATTCTACTCATGGTTAGTTTATGGAGTTCACTTGTATGAAGCTAGTTTACTTTTGCATTGAGTGAGTTTGCCCACCTGCTCATCTGTCTAAGACGTACACCTGGTTTCTCTGTCTCAGGATTCTGCCTGCCAGATTCTCATGATCTCATCAGCCAGCTCTCGTGCCTGACATTCCCTCTGCCAAGCCTCCACCTGAATTTCTTCTACATCTCCATGTCTCTGTCCCTGACAGTATACTTAATAAAACCTCATATATCACCTGTTTTCACCTCACCTGCCTGTCCTGTGTCTGTGTTCAGCGCTGCAACTGCTACAACCAGGCTAGTTCAGCCAAGTTGGGTCTTAGTTTCATGAGCCGAAGTCTAGTACAGAGAATTAGAATATTTAAGAATACAAAATAATACTCTACTCACAACAGTAGCATTTCAGTGCATCCTAACCCTAAAAACGTACCTGTGGTGCTGCTCAGTTGCTGTGAAGGGCATTCATTCAACAGTATAAATGCGTGAAGTAATGCTGGGAGAGAGTGCATGCTCAGCAGATCCTCCAAGAATAAAATAAAAGTTTAAATAATGCATTCACACTAATGGAAAAAAAAGAAAGAAATGAAATTCATAATAATGAAAACTGGGCTTATCCGATCAGTGGCAACTTTGCAGTGTGACTGTAAAGATGTAGGTCATCAATACTACCATACCGTTTCAGTATTAAACTGCAAAGAAATATCGCTTTAATGGAAAACAAATGAAGCAGCACTGGGTAGGTGCTTTGGATAGGGCCGGTTAATGCTGTTTCTGGATAGTCTCAGGAGTGTTGCAACAGCTGGGTGATGAGAACTGGGCTAATCGCATCAACAGAATGGTCTAGCACAGGTTTCATTAAACTTTGGAGGGCAGAAGCAGAGGAAAATGTATTTTTTGTTGATTAACCTCTATAAACATCAAATCAACTAGGACCAAAGCAAAGCAATTTTGTGTCTTTTGTGTAGAAGACATGCGTTTTCCCATGTTTTATAGACTCCTTTTTAAAGTGCATTTGTCCAAGAGTCATGAACAGCAGTTCTGTTCATCATTGTTGCTTTATCTACAGCATCTTTTCAAATTTAGCTTGTGCTGCCGTCACGCTTGTAGCCCAAGGCTTTCAACTAAAGAGAGAGCAAATGTATCAGCAAAGCCCAACCGTGGCATTTCCCAGTACGCTAATGAGAAACAGGTTATTTCTACACAATATAGTTCATGTATAACGAGACAGAGTGGCAGACTTGCTGCTGGAAAAATGATTACATTGCACAAGGAGAGAGTTTCATATTATGCATAGCCTCTGGTAAAACAACTCCTATTTTCTGTTTAACCTATGCAGTGGAGAAGGTTTCATATAATCTCAGGATCTCGATGAAAATGCCTTTTCTTGGTTGCAAACATGGTTGACCTTTTGAGTTCTTTTGCAGAAGCATGAAATCAAATCATGTCCGATTTGACAGGGGGAATGGGTTTGTGTTGTTCTCCCATCGTCAATTTCATCGCTTCAAACTTCTCTGCCATCTGTGATTGTTCATCTTGCGGTCTGTGTTTGTTCTTGGAGCTCGTTCTCGGTTAGTTAAAATGGCGAATGTGCAGCCCAGAACTGGAGCTTTCTTTCCAACTTCTACTGAAAGTAGTTGAATTTAAAGTTCAGCCTCAGACATGCGGACATTCACAACCCACACACTGTCTATCCCCCATCAGGATGGAGAGCATCGATCACTGTTGAGCATATTGCAGAGAGGAGGCCTGTCTGGAAAGGACTGTACAATGTCCAAACAAATGGACAACACATTTATCAGTCAGGATCTGTGTAATTACACTTTCATGCTCATCAGGTTGTTCTAAGTGGTTAAATTAGTGGAAACAAACAGTTCATCAGAAAGATAATTGTCCATGTTGGGAAGACTTTGAGAGCCAGAGCACATAATCACTTTGTCAAATTCTACCAGAAAATGTGTGTGTGACCACCTACAGGATAAAGATCCACAGGCCGAGGTTTTTATTTTGGGGAGCAGATGAACACGGTGGCACTTGCATACAGCTCATCTACAAATCTGGAAACTTAGCTGATGTTTTGTGGCACAGATTGCTTCATGGATAGTGCAAATAGACCTAATTATGGTGCCATTTTTTGTCACACTTTCCAAGACATGCTGTTATAATTCTATTCTAAAAACAGTAATGACTTGCTGTCTTTTGTAAACACGCTGCATGTCACTCTGGTTTGTTTTACTGTGTATGACTAAATGTATAGCACCATTTAAGCATCAGTGTGAATATTTAGACGACAAAACTCAGACTTTGTGTGTTCCATGTTCTTTCTTTGGTTTATTTGATAGTAAATTGTCAGATTTCCTATGAATATGTAACACAGGTGGGATTTCCAGCAAGGCGGATCTCTTTGCATTTTTTCAGTAACCAGTCATTTATCTCTGACAGGGGTTCTTCCCGTACACTCTATGTATGCAATGAAGCAAAGCCTGCAAGCTGCTTCAGGCTTACAACACTGTCTGCTACTACTCAGACATTATATACTCTATTCACAGAAACATATATCCACCCCACCCTGGGGAGTGGGCAGTTTATATAAGTCATCGGTGCTTCACTGCACTAGCTGTGGCATCCCTGCTGCTGTTTGGCTCACCTGAAAGGTTTGCTATGACTCCTTCAATTACTTGCAGCTACTGCTGCTACTGTTCATGAAGAATAACAGGAGCTTCACTTCCACCATAGCATCCACCTGTAGGTCTCATGTGGTTTCCACGGGGTGATGCTGTGTAGTCATTCCCCCGCAGCCTCTGCTGTGCTGAGCTGCGCTGAGCACAGTGCATGCTTTCTTGGTGTGACGAGGTGAAATATCAACTGAGAATCGGTTTATGCTGAAATGCAGCGGTTCCCAACTGGTGGGTCACGGTCCCAACCTCATCCCCTTACCATGTATTGAATTTGTAATGAATTAATCAATTTGTAAGTCTGAACTTTCAGAATGTTTTAAAGCCACAGTTTATAATGAAGCTTTCTGTTTTTGGTTAACATCAGGATTCTTTTATCCGCATTTCAAAACCGTGACATCGTTCTTCTTCCTGTATGTCTCTGTTCTCTTTTCATCTGCCTAACTCTACCCCTCTTTTCTTTTTGTCTGAACTTTGCCTTGACTGAACTCTTGGTTTCACCTATGTGCACATATATATCTGAGAAAAATAAAAAAAAAAGGCCTGCAAACTCTGTCTCACGCTCTCATCTCTTCTTTTGCCTCCATCCGTCACGTCCTCCTCCTCCTCCTCCTCCTCCCCTGTGATTACCTTAAAATAGTATTGGGGTGTAGAGTGTTGTCAGATCCAAGATGAAGTGGATTTACTTTCCTCCATTCTCCAGCCTCTTCCTCTTCTCTCTTTATCACTCATTCTTTTTATATATTCTTCTGTAATTCCCCTTTCTTTCATTATTTTCACACAGTCACTACTCCCCTCAATTTGTCTCACCCTTTTTCTTATGTGCCTTTTCTTTAAGTCATCCTCAATCTTTCTCCCTCTCTCTCTCTCTTTTCTTCACTCTCTCCTCTATACCTTCCCCTTTTGTCTCTCCCTGTGGCTGTAGCTTAAACCGAGCTGTACAAAAGGAAGAGAGGTCGTCTTTAAATCAGACAAAAACAATCCGCGCAGTGTTTTCTCTGTCACAGATGAGCATTATTCTTCCATTCAGTCATTCATTATTCTCCTCCATCCCATTCCATCCCCATTTCAATTTCAAGAGTTAAATGGGGCAAGAGTAATTCCAGAGTAATAGTTGCTTTTTGTTCAATACTCGGTAATAAAATCAGTAATCACTGTACGAGGAGAAGAAAATTGTTGTTTTGGGTGTTCAGTTTTATTGCACCAATTTTCTCTGTAACTGTAACAGAAGATGTTATTAAAGAAGATATTAAATCCTAACTAATAATTAAAAATAATAAAAATGAACCTGTCAGAAATGCATGAATGTATCCTTCTCATATGTGAGTCTCTCTTTTCCACCTGACACCAGGATGTATCCATCAGTCTGCAATTATCATTATCATCAAAATATGTCTTGGGATGTTCAAACCGTGATTTAATACAATTGATGGTCATTATTTTTTTTCTGCAATAGCCACTCAGTGCATTTACATTCAGTAACTGTTCCCCAGTATAGTAGTTCTCTGTCCTCTGTGCTGGATTCAAATTACCTACCTATGCACAGACTCCCTGTTTACTTTTCAATCTCTTCACACTGTGTCAAAGCCGGATTTATTTCGAGCTAATGCAAACCAAACATTTCCTACTGCTGCTGCTTCACATTACAAGCTTTCAACTGGCTTTTATTATGAAGGAGCCAAAATGTTTGTTTGTTTTGCGGTTGGCGCCAACAGCGACCATTCATCACCAGTCATCTATTTGGCATTTCAGATCATTTTAAAATATTGGATGAGTAATGGAACAGCGAGGAGCTGCTAGATGAAGATGGACACCTCTGCCGTGTGCAGCATGTTCTCACTGTTACTGACCAGCTTTGTCACGTTTAAAAGAACATAAAAGAACAATAATAGTAAAATGTATTTTCATGAGCTCCTACTTTACATTTACATTCATACAACAAACCTAAGTTGTTGAACTGCTGAATAAACCACTCTTTGCAGGCCTTGTGGTCTTGTTCACGATGCTCTTGATGGAGTATAAATTCCTCAGAGTTTGAGTCAGTACCGGGAATTTCCTCAAGTGTCTTTGCTATGAACACTAAGATACTTCAAGTTGTCCACAGTTGATGGGGACATGATTTCTTATTGCTCCTTTCTAAAGTCCACTATCATCTCCTTAGTCTAGCTGATATTCGGGAGGAGGCTGTTGGCTGCTCCTAAAGGCCACTGTTTTCAGTGATCAAGCCCAACACACTCATATAGTTGTGTGTGTACAGAGAGTACAGCAGAGGGCTCATAACATAGCTCTGGGGCACTTCGATGTTAAGAATGAGGGTGGATATGGTGTCTACCCACCCTCATCACCTATAGTCTTCATGTCAGGAAGTCAGTCATCCAAATTTACAGTGATGTGTTCAGCACAGGGTCCTTGAGCTGTGTGGCCAACCTGGAAGGAACTATCCTGTTAAAAGTTAAACTGTAATCAATGAACCACAATGTGGCATAGTTCCCTTTCTTATTCAGGTGGGGTATGATGGTGTGGAGGTCAGTTTGCTTGGCTGCACTGGGAACACATACCCCAATTGCTGGTCTTATGTCTAAACGAGGCGATGGACGATATTCTGCTCACTAGAAAGCAGATAAACTGCCTCAACCATCTCGCATACTGTCATCTGCTACACTCAGTTCTACTGCCAACTGGTCTTATACTTTGAGTCCTTCAAATCTGGGTGTTTTCAAGTATTCAGAAACTTTTAGTTTGTGTTCATCACTGTAGTTGATTGGATTGTTTCTTCTTTCATTGGACAAACAGTTCATCTCCATGTCTCCATGTGTTAAAAAATGATTGGTCGAAAATGAGCATGTCTGCAAAACCAAGAGGCAGAGGCCAGTCAGTGCTGTGCTTTTTTTTTGTTTCTCTTTGTCTTCATCAAAGCACATGTTTTGTCTCTTCATTTTCGTTATTTTCTCCATGAATTCCAGTATTTCTCTGTCACTCCTTCACTGTGTCTCATCATTTTTTCTCCTGGCAAATACATATATGCTGGTCTCACATTTAAATTACTTCCTGCAGGCTATCTGAATGTGCTCTGGGCCTCATAGGTAGCTACCACACTGCTTCTGTGAGATACTGATATGCAATTTGAATGCAGATAGGAAGAATGGGAGTAATGAGAGAAAGAGAGAGTGGTATAGACAGAGAGCAGGGGGGGGGGGATTTGCCCTCTAAACACAATGAATCACCACTTTAAATTTCTGCACACTGTATAGGCTTTTCTGTCTAGGTTTTTATGTGCCTTGCTTGGAGGCTCATGAATAATGCGATGGAGTCAATATTCTCTTGCATTATGAATTGCAAAGAAAAGCTGCAGAATAGGAGTGAGGGTTTCAAAAATCATGGATACATGACCTTCCCAACCTTTTAAACATACTGTTTTTGGAATCACCGGATGAAGCCACAAGTTTTTTCCTAAAGTTTTTGTGGTCACTCCAGTCATTATTGGCCAATTCTTGCGGTTGAGCTCATCCAAGAAGAAGCTTGGACCTTTTGCACCATGAGCAAGAATCATACCCCTACACCAATAACCAAACAGACCAAGCAATGGGTGATTTGAGGTCACCCCGCTGATAAAACTTTACTTGGCATAGCAGTTGGTATATATTGCTTTGTCCATACTGACCTAGATGGAGGTTATTCGGCCTTTCTCAAGGTCACTATGGAACCTTTGTCCAGCCTCTTTGAGCACAGCCCCTTAATAAGTGAACTGTTGCTCTGGGTCCATTGATAGACTTGAATTGTTTTCCATAGCCAGTGAAATTACATGTTGACATATTGAGTCTGATATGTCATTCATTCATCAATGTATTGAAAGTTGGATTAATGTACTTCCTTCAGCCACAAGGTTGTCTGTTACACTGTGTAGAAAATCTTCCTCGGCCTGGTTGTTTCTATGGTAGCTACAAAGAAAAAATATTTATTTTTGGTTTAAAATGCTACGGTCTGTACTGCGTCTGCTCAAGCAAGCATTTCTGCAGGATGGAAATTCACAAAGTAATCAAACCTGAGAGTATTCACACCATTACCACACTAGAGGCAATTTTGAGTCAAACAAGCTTTTATTGATCAAATGCTGTAAAACAGAATCATCTCTTTCTCAAATGGAGCTGAGTTGAACAAAAAGAGTATCACTGAGGACCAGGGAGTCTTTCTTCTCTCTCTCTCTCTCTCTCTGCCACACCATGCTGATGGACACAATAGTCTAATCGCTAAGTGAAAGAAGGATTGGGGGGGGGGTGAGAGAGATGAGGAAAGCCCTTCTTTGTCTCCAATTGGATCACAACCCTTGAGGAAATCTTTTTAATTTCTTATCTCATTTTGTTCCTTTTCTCACACTGATAATATCTTCTGTACTCGCCTTTTCCTTTAATTTAATTCACTTCAAATCACTTTTTTCACATGAAAAAGAAAGCTGGTTATGTGCCAAAGAAAAAATAATGCCAACAAATAAGCGATTCAATATCAAGAAAAAAAAACATTATTGCACTTTATCAGTGACTGGAGAGATGGAAATTATGTGGAGGCTGTTTGCCTCCTCTTTTTCCCAGTGTTTTCCTCTTGTTTGTGTGTGTGTGTGTGTGTGTGTTGGTGGGTGTGGTCTCTGGTTTCCCTCATAATCAGCTCACCACCTGTGCCTCACCGGCATCAACCTCAGCTGTATAAAAAAACAGTTCAACCTCCCAGATGTCATTAAATTGTTCGGCCTCTCTCATGGTAACAAAGTTTTGGTCAGTCCAGTGATCATCTGTGAAAAGTATTTGTTCTTGTTTGAGTGTTGGCTAAGTCTGATTTCCCTGTGCTCCAGGAGAATCCTTCTCTGCCACTCACCTGCCTTGTACAACTCTGTCCTGTCCTCACACCTGCACTCTTGGACATCTGCCACCACCAGCCCTGTCTATACTGGACATCCTGTCACTGGACCTCCACCTGCACGGCACTTACCTTCCATTTGTAAATTCAATAAACTGTTTAAACTTGACTCAGCCTCTGGTCCATGTTTGTACTTTTGGTCTGCTACCATTCTCTTTAACAGAGAGTTACTTGGACATTTGATCAATGATTCCTGAAAGCAAAGATTTCAAGGTCTTCGTGCTTCCTTGAATCTTGCAAACTATGAACCCCAGTTCACACAACACAACTCTAAAGGCAGTACGCTTCAGTCAACGTTTTTGTTTTTTCGATCACCTAACAGTGTCTGGAACCCTGCTTTCAATTTAGGAATGAAAGGGGTTGTCTCTGAGAGTTTCTTTGGAACTTTAAGAAACAGACAATATGACAACACCTATTTCACTCTGATTCATCAGGTCTTTGGAGGTGAGAAAGCAAACAGTTTTGAACATTTCCCTGGTGCACTGTTTTTGTTCTTTACACAATTATTAGCTATTCAAATTAGCTCACTGCCGTCATTGCAGCCTCCAGCATTCCTTTGGCTCTCCCGTCTCATTGTTACATCTGTGGAGGCCATTTAATCATTTTGCCACTCAGCTGCTTCACCACTCTCTCTCCCTTCCTCTTCTTCTGTGGTTTGCTCTCCCTTTCACACAGACACGTATTAAGAGACACATATTGATGACCGGGGCTTAATAAGTGACATGCTTGAGTTGTTTCAAGCAATTATCCTTTGGCTCATTATTGGCAGGTAGGGATTGCATGTACAGTATGGATGTGTGTTGGGAGTGTGTGGGAGTTGAATGTACCTGCTCGTGTATAGGCATGTGTGCTGCATTCATGTCCACATATGCTGCCTTATGTGTGCATGTATTTCTGGATATACCTGAAAAAAGACTAATGGTAATTAGAAGCATTAATGGTGTCAGCCAATTAGCCAACGAGCCCAGAAGAGCACTGAGCATTGAAGCAGAGGGCAAGGGACCTATTTGTCTTCCCAAGGCCAAGCTATAGCTAGGCAGAATGCACACACACACACACACATACACACACACACAACACAGCACATAAGTATGTACAGATTGAGACATGAGCTGATACACATACTAATGATATCAGCAAGTATACACATAGAAAAATGGCATATCAGCATGCACGCAGGTACATAAACCCAACTGCCATACAGAAATATGCTGTAAGTCCCATTGATTTTTTAGTACCTTGCCTTGCCTTGCTAATTTTGTTGCCATGGTGATGGAGAGAAGGCAGGAAAAAAAAGCTTTATCTGCATCTGGGAAAGAAAGAAAATAAAAAAAATACATATAGAAACAGAAGAGACCGAAGAGGAGGAGGACAAGGAGGCATACATATATATACATATATACTGTACTGCTGGTAGAAATGTACAGAGGAAGAAAACAAGCCAAAACAAGTTTTGCTTGATTGATTTTCTGAGCGTGATTTCATACATCCATCTCCCACTATTCAAATGCTTTTTCAAATGTCAGGAACAATGTTTTTCCCCAACTTTTATCTCTCAGACAAAGCTGCATGGACATACCTGTGTGTGTGTGTGTGTGTGTGTGTGTGTGTGTGTATAAAGGCCAGCTCGGCTGTGGGTTGTTCCTGGGAGAGGTAACCTTTGTCTGGAAAGAAGACAGAAACTCACCCCGACAGCCCGAGGTAGAAGTCCCTGGAAACGTACACGCACATGCATGCGCGCACACACACACACACACACAGACACACGTATGGAAGCTTACACTGTACACAAAGAGGAGCATGCAGACACACACAAAAACACACATAAAATTCACTTGAACTGGCAAAGGGGGAGAAAAAGCTGTTTGACTGCTCAGACTGACAAAAAACAGCAGCTTGACATCAGAGCCATACACACAGTCACTCTCACATACACACACACACACACACACACACACACACACACACACAGTGTACACACTTGAAATACCTGTACAAAAACTCACACACCAGCCTGTTCTGTCTCAGCCAGAATGACGCGCTGCTCGTGTTTCATCTTCTAAAATCTGTTATTCATGACAGATGTGTTTTGTTGTATGCAGCTGATTTACTCTAATTAAAAGCATTTCGTTTATTGATTAACAATCATATTACTTTACTGTCTCCTTGTAATTTGCTGCATTCCGGACAGCCACTGGTTTAAAATCCATAATGAGACTAATTAAATTACAAACAAATATCCATTGGCCATTCAAGTTCTTCCCTGACTGTGGAAAGAGTGGTTTAACAAGGTTTAGGGGTGAGCTTTCAATCAGTGAATGGATTTGGCTCTGTCACCCAACACTCAACCCAACGTTTGCTGGGTGGGAGCTCGCTTAGCACAATCCATTATTTACTATATCAGTAAATCCAACCTGGAATATAAACATTTAGAAAATACAGTCATCATAAGACCAACATAGATTATGTCATGTGTGTTTGTCTTTGCATTTACACCATATTTAAACAGATATTAATGCAGAATCTGTAGACAAGGGATAGGAAGAGTTTCCACTGATGTCATGTTTGGGCAGTCTTTGGTTGCAGCAGTCTGTGTGGAGAGCAAATGAGAGAACATGTAATCCAAAATAATTTAGACTTTTGTTAGCGTTTTAAAAAGTTGTCTTCATTCAAATATTTGTTCATAGAGATTAGAAGAAGCGTGTCTGTCTCGTCATTCTCACATATGAACTTGCTAATTGGAACGCCTTCCGGATATCTACTGGGAAGCCCGGAATAATTGGCCATTCCCCACAGAGGCTAAATGACTGTCAGGTGCTCGCTGACGGGTTCAGAGATGATTGACACCTGATGATAATAACAAAACCCCGTCACTATCATGATGCAGCACGCCTTGTCATTGTATGTATATATGTTAGGTAGCTGGAGCTGGTGACTTGAACATTGTGTGTGTGCTTATTCAACATAGGAAGGAGTCAACTGTCACTTTAATCATTCGTCATTCATTCTGATCACAATCTGAAGTGTCTGTGCAGTTTGCTTTCTTTGTCAAGTCTCTATTAAAGAAAATTTAATGAGTTCTTTACACTGATAATCTAAGGAAAAGGAGTGGGAAAAATCTTTGACAACCACTTGATCAATGAGAGCATGATCAATTGTCTCTCAAACAAGCAGCAGGTCTCAACAAGACTAGGACAAATACCTAAGAATGAATGGGGAATGTGTCAATAATGTAAAGAATACACACTTTGTGTTGTTTCCATTCAAAACTCCCACTGAGCATTTCTTCACTCTCAGTTTATTGATCCATGACAGTTTAGTCAGACACATGCATCACATACACTAACTATAAATACGTGCTTTCTCTCAAAATACACACTCTGTCTGGCTCACTCTCATGCATGACTGCACACACACTCACACACCACACTCTCTCTAATCCAGACGTGCCCCCCCCCCACACACACACACACACACATACACAAGTACTAATACTTGCAAGTAAGCAGCCACTCGGATATTGTACACACTCATGCAGGGCCGTGTGTAGAATCACACATTTTACACACACACATGCACGTACACACACACACACACACACACTTGAGGTTTCTGCCAGAGTGTGACTGATTGAATTTCAACCTTCTCCATGTCTGCAGGCCAAAGGCAGCAGCAACCGCTGAGCAACGCACATTTTACTGCTCTCACTGCCTCTGTGTGTGTGTGTGTGTGTGTGTGTGTGAAGGGATTGTGTATTACTAATACATATGTGTGTGCATATTTGTTTTTGTGCCTGGGCTGGCAGTAGACATGGACTGTATAGTAGCATGAGAAATATTTATTAATATTAAGCCTTTGCTGTTTCACCTGTCAGTGTATGAAGGTCTTTCCTGAAACATGTCGTCTCTTTCTGACACGTCCTCCATGAGTTTCTTTTCAACTGTATTTTAAGCAGTTCAAACAACTATCCATTATTCATCCGTGATACTTCTCAGATTGTGTTATTTTCCTATGTATAAATGAAACGTTTGATTTCAGACAGAGGATTGTCATGAGATAATGAGTAATCATGAGTCTCAGCTCAAAAGGCCAAAACAGGATGGAAAAGCTTTTTAAGCAGCATTTAAATAATCAGACATACTCACACACTGGCAATTAATCAAATCAGACAGTGAAATTCATCTCCATGAGTTAGCAGCAAGCAACCGCCACAATGGCCAAAATTGTGAAGCCAGTACAAAATAGCTTTAACACTGATATATAATGTAATAGTGCAAATGCAGGATTGTTCCTGAGTTGCTAAGGTTACTTTTTTTTCTTTACACAAGACATGCACAAACATTTTGAGGGCAATGGCTCAGAAAAAACACACTAAACGACTAAATGCATCGTGGTATTGAGTTGACATTGTTCATGCACCGTTTTGTCAAAGAAATGGCATCAGTTAGTGTTACAGTCGACCCAGAGTGGAGAACACTCTTGTGTTTCACCGATCACTCTCTCTATTCAAAAAGAATACATGCTGGTGTCAATTAGCATAAATACAATTCAACCCACTTTTTTCCGAACATAATCCAAGCACAGTTCAGAACAACAGACAGTATTTGAGTCAATACACTGCTCAGCATACTAAGAAACACTGCAGAGGTGCATTATGTCAGTGTCTTAGGAATGTTTCTTTGAATAATGTCCATAGACATGAACACACACACACACACACACAAAGAGCACAATGAGTTTAACAAAAGAAACCCTGGAAAAAGAAAAAAAAGCTGTCATGTAACTAATACACATTTCAGTGGTCCAAGGCTTACAGTTACAACACACAATCACAAAGCTAACACAAATCTAACCTCTCATTAAATGATTAATGAGAACCAATTAGCCTGAGTACTGAGTGATCACACGGTGTAGGCTTAGTTTCAGGGAAACATGCAAACCAAACCAAGAGCTACCCATTAAATTATCTACACAATGGTAAAGAACAAATTAAAGTATGTTATGTTCAATCACAGACAATGAAGGAAGAGGATCTGTGGTAGGAAGTCTCTTCTCAATTGAGCCACTATTGTCAGTAGAAAATGGGAGCTTGGTAGTCTTTCCCACAACTAATTAATAATTAGGTAATAACTAGTAAAATAATCCTAAGCAATGCAGCTTGAGTCACGTTAGTAACAAACTGTGTACGCCTCTGAAGCTAATACGTTGGTCTATAACCCTTCTGTGCATCCTCATTCACAGGCAGATGGGTCATCAGCCTGTTTGCCCTCAGCTAGAGGCCTGACAGGGCACAGGGACAGTCATTTACAAGACTGTCAGAGAATGAATGAATAGCCCATCTCCCTCATCATGACCTCTAGCTTGTTTTCAGATTCAATCCATTACAGATTATGTTTGGTCTCGTTCACCACTCCCCATTCCCGCTGAAAGCAATACTGACCACTGACCACTTCAGCTGTAGATTGATCTGCGGGACACAGGGGGGACAGAAAAGACACAAAAAGACTGATGACTCAATCTCCATAATAACTGAGGCCTGGATAGATTTCCTTTCAATTAAATCTGCTTCTCCCAAGTCGATTGGGCTTTTTGTCCTGAAAAAGAAACAGAGAACACCTTTTTTGCTTGAGCAGGTTGTGACATGAAGACAATTTGGATGTAACTCTGAAGAAATGCTGTGTCAAAAACAAATGGATTTCAGGGACACGCTAAATAATCTGAATGAATACAGAGAGCAGTTTGGATGTTCATTTGACAGAATTCTTCTCAGTCCACCTTGGTTTTTATGGTCCAGTAGGTCATTTTGGTGAAGCTGAATGGGGTTGAGAGGACTAGTCCATCATCAGCTTAGCCTGAGGGACAAAAAGGTAAAAGTAATTCAGCACAGACCCAGTGCACTGAGTTTTTTCCTCTGTGGCTTAAAGGATTTTGGAAATACACTTCTAAAACCTATTAAGCCACAGATTGACAAGTAAACGCTTAAAACTTTAACCTTCTCTGACCTCCTTAGATGGAGCCCTTTAATGGAGCAAAGCAGTCATCATAGGCCTTGTTCAGACTGCCAACCTAAACTGTTTTTGGCATATGCAGATGACAGAAAAATAAATGACTAATACACTGGATAGACGCCACATTTGTAGGGTGTTTAAAAACGGGATTCCAATTGTATTTCAAGGGATGCATTTCAGTCAGAACGTTCTAGAAACACAAGAATGATGTCCATAGTAAAGGGCTAATCAGTAACTTGTGCTTATTATGTTGTTAAAAGAATGAGATAAAACAAACTACACTTATTCTGATTTGGAACCATTAGGACATCAGTCAAAGATGGTTATTCCCATTATTAGCCTTGTAATAGTAAAACAGGTTCTCATTATGAGGCTGTGTATGGCTCTTTGATTAGCTAAATCAAAAGTTAATACTGGATTTCATTAGACTATAAGGTATGGTGTTTATCGCCATATGGTTTGTGATTTTTCAGCAAGTGAAAGATACAGCTGCTGTGAGTAATTGACAATATCAGAATGGCAATTAGGAAGCTATAAGAGTTTGCAGCCACATTAGGGGATCTGCGGGGCTGTACTGCACAGCAGTGACTTAAGCTTAATGCTAACAGCAGCATAGGGACAGAGTGCAACATGTCATACTATGACAACCGTATACCTATAATTGGAATACAGTGATGGCCCTAGATCAAGTCGAAAGATTGCCATAGTATTACAGTTCATCCTCTGTGAACCTTTGACTGCCTTCAATTCAGATCAGTCACATGTAATCATAAAAGAAAAATCCCAAACCTTCTTCCCGATCCCCAATGTTTCCAGCTATTTTTTGTGGTGTGGATGTATTTTAGGTAGGGTAAAACAGTACCTCTTGAACATTCAGCTGAATTGACCACACATTGCAGCTCCTTGTGGTCTTGTTCAGTGCTGTTTCTGTGCCAGACAGTAGTGTTCCCACCAGGGCTAAAGATTCTTCAGTATTTGAGGGGATACTTGGAATTTCCTCAAACATCTGAGGTGAAAAAGTATTTCTCATATACCAGGTCAGGCCCACTGTGGCTTGGACACCAAGGTACGATGTGCATGGATTTAAGAGATTGCTCTCAATTGTGTCATCAAACTGCAGTACTCAAGGCACATATGGCCTATTCCTCCCATCCACGATGCATTAGATTGATCTGTATATTGCCTGAAGGACAGAGTAGAAAGCAAATGAAGGCAGAGACAAGATAAATTACCCGCCTCTGTCACAATGACCTGACAGGTCAAACCACTGACCTCAAAAGAGAAGAATAGATACTCCCATTGCTCATTTGGATGGATTTAGCCAGATTCTGTCTTGGCTTTAGGTCTCAAGTCATACTACGGCAGTTAAGTGGGGTACAGATGACTGGCTGATCACTACCTCGGCCTTCAAACCTCCAACCTATTGATTTGTATGAAGCCAGGGGGACAGAGAAGACAGTAATTGAAGACTTGCTTGAAAAAAAGGCCTTATTTTCATCAACTGAAGCTGATGGGCCAAAATGCAGAGGTAAAAGGAACAGTGCAGCAGTTCCAACTCCATTTCTGTCTCTGAAAGAGTACAGCCTTATTAGATTTCTTTGTGGATAACAGACTTTTTCGAAATAGAAATTAAATATATATATATATATATATATATATATATATATATATATATATATATATATATATATATAGCAATATATATATATATATATATATATATATATATATATATATATATATATATATATATATATATATATATATATATAGCAATATATATATAGCAATATCTAATATCTAATCTTCCAACTTTCACAATTACATCTCATGCATAGCTGTGTGTTGTGGAGTAAAGATAGTTTACCTACCTACTTTTAATTACATTTAATTAAATTTAATTTAATTAAACATGCATCATAACCGCTGATACAAACTGCTTTGGAAACGTACAAAAGTCAATTAAATCAAACATAAATGAACCACTTGGAGCATCTGCTGCTGCTCTGTCACAGTCTCATATAGAGACATAACTGCAGTCGTTTTAGTTGTCGCGGTTTAATGTACCCCCCCTATTTTCACTTTTAGAGCAGGTGTGGACAAGGTCTTTGTTCTAGATGTTCTTTTACATGACTTTAAAGGACACCTGCTGGCTAATGAGAGATGATTTGGTCATAGTTATTATATTTAATGTAGTGTCTCAGCAGTACATTTTAACATTGAACGTTAGTGTCAAGATGGAATTATTTAGGAGTAAGGTAAATTTGTTCACACAACAGCATAACGGTTAGACTGTTAGCAATCATATCATCACTTAATAATAATTTGATCAAAGAACTTGTTTGCCAAAAAGTCAGAGTATTCCTTTAATCAAGTAGACATTAAGCATAATGGCTCACATCCAGGGTCCCTAATGGACAGGCAGTTGGCACAACTTCAGCCATCTCTGACAACTGAATTCATCTTTATCCAGGCAAAGGAACAGCACGGAGAGGCCGGAAAAGCTTTCAGTGTGAGGAAGCACTTCCAAAGTGTTGTAAATGTAAGTCTGTCTAATTTTGTTAAGAAGACAGTATGAGTATAAGAAATGAGAGCAAACATCCAAACGTTGTGTCTTCTGGTTACCGTCACGGTAACCAGAAGAAGCAGGTTTAAATGATGCCTTCATCTGTCTTTTTGTTCTGCACACATTTAACTCAAGATCAATCAGAAGGCTAAAATGCAAATGCTAAACTCAGAAATCTGTTAACCTGCAGTGTATTTTCCAACCTTAATCATAAATAAATCAATAAATGTCACAATGCACCAGAATGCCACATCTTCACATATGTGAAATTAGCATATAGAATATGGATGAATGCCCCTTTGTGGGATAAATAAAAAAAAAACACAACCCTCTGACATCACTCTGACGTAACAACTGCTCATAAATTAGTACTTGTGTCCTTTATGTATCCATATGCCCCTACAAGCATCTCTTTGATAACATTTGATACAAACAGCTCATCCATTCCCACCTGCATTTCCACCTTTTTGTGCTTTAACCCCAAATCCAATCTGATCCTGCTAGTGAGCACTTTCTGCATTGAGAAAAAGACAGGGGCCGACCAATAAGCTGGCTGGCTCCCCCTGCATTATAAAAGGACAGAACCCCAGCGCTAATTGGTTTTCATTTTGATCTCGGCAGCCTTTGAATAAGTCTCCCACCCCTTGGGTAATGGAATGGCCCTGGCCACTTTAATTACCCACCACTGTGGAGAGAGAGCACGAGTCAGGGAAAGAGAAACGGTCGGAGATGGATTCAAAGAAAAGATGAGTGAATGATGGGAGGAAAATCCAGTAGCTGGAGGCTGAGTGAGCAACAGAAAGAGAGACAAGAAGTAGTTGTATGAACTTTTGTGTGCATGTGACCATGACCACAGCCTTGGTGTCATGGCATGCCCTGATGATACGCTCAGTGTGAGTGTTTACAAGGGTCAAGGATGGCAGGAACACAATGTGGTTTTGATGCTGATGTTCATGTGTAGACTTGGTTGGGTTGAGTTTGGGTCCAGTTTGCCTGGAGGTGGTGGTGACCTTGGTGGTGGTGACCTTCTTCTGTGGTTCCATACTTAGGCACAGAGGGGCTTGGAGCGTAATGCTAATGTCAGCAGGTATGCTAGCTCACTGATGTTTATGTTTACACTGATTAACGTCTTAGTTAGGGTGACAGCATGCTGACATTTATTAATTAGGCCAAAGCCCAAAGTAAAGCTGAGGCTGACGGGATTGGTTATAAACCAGTGTTGAACAAAATAAACATTTGGTGTGAAATTCAGGGAAACACCAAAGAGATTACAGCTCATCCTGAAGGGAAACATTTCTGTACAGATTTCATGCCAAACCAAAAATATCAACCTCGTGGTGCTTCCAGAGGAATAGTTAGAACATCAGTGAATACCTGTACAGAATTTTGTACCACTTGGAGATGTTGAGATATTTAATTTTAAAAATCGATCCACATGAAAAGTCACTAAAATGACTAAAAGTCAATGTCTAGACAGAATAGATTTTATACTAAATGTAACTGCAATCCATTTATCGATTGTGAAGCTAATTCCCTGAAAACCCAGGATGCCAGACTCATAGACACATTAGAGGACAAGTCAGAGGAGCATTGACTTTAGGCCCAAAAAGTACTATGGCTAATTATGTTTTCTGGAAGCCAGTGCCCCATTCCTTAACTGTACGCACACTGTACACAGTGAGGTTTGTTCAACAAACCAATAGAGGTTCAGGCAGATCACTGAAGTACGTGCATCAGCTGGTTGTTATTAGCACTTTCAATCATCCTTCACTTTCACTTTCAGCAGAAATTGTGAGCCAGGCACAGATTTAGAGCAAAGCCAGAACACAACAAGTATTATATTAGTATTATAGTTTATAGTGATCCACCTGGATAGCCTCAGTTTCAGATCAGACTGTGGAAGGGTTTAACCGGTCTGATCTGGTTGGCAGTGCGACTGCTGCAAATGAATGGAAAAAGAGACCTCATTTTATTTGCTCTACTCTACTTTTTTTTTTTTTTTTTTTTACCAAGGGAATGTGACTTGTTATTAAAGTTGTTACTAAGCCCATCCTCTTGTGTGTATGTTTGTGTGTCTTTTCCATGTGTCTCTGTGTGTTAGCCTTGGATGCTGATATCGGTGGCTTTGAGGCAAGGTCAATGGGCCATGGTGACCAGGAGCATCTGGTATGGGACCAATAGATCATTTCAGGGAGAGAGCACAGAGGAGTGAGCCAGGGAGTGTGTGGAGAGAGAATATTACATTTTAATCTTCAGGGTCAAGAGGGCACTGCTCTGAAGTCTTTTCTTAGCCTGGGACATACAGCAAACACAGTGGGGGGAAAAAGAAGAAGAAAAGAACTGAATTGTCATGTGTGGACCCATCAGTTATGTCCAAGCCTGTGAGTGACTCATCCAGGTCCCAAGCCACGTGCAGGATTGCTATCAGCTGTATCAATGTCAAATGAAATGTTGAGATGAAGTGTGATGCTGTGAGCTGCAGATCCCTGTGAGCCCCTTTCAACAGCAGATTTAATTTCTTCTCCTCTTCTGGCTTTAGAAGTGTCATTTAGCAGCTGAATGGCCACTGAAATTATGCTACTAAATGACACTTCAAAGATGGACTAACCACAGCCCGCCTCCTGGATTTTCAGAAATCAAAGAACAATGGTTGTACCATGATGCAGCAGAACAAAAACCTTCAGAAACCTGGCCAATATTCAACTTTTTCACAATTTCTGCACTTATTTCAGATTGCTTATCAAGAGCTCTGAAAGGTGTTCTTGTGCCTGAGGCAGATTTGAGTGTGCTCTACCTTTCAGTTCAAGTACAAACAAATTACCGGATTTAGAGTTACAGTCGACTCATTTGCATTTTTGCAGCATCATGTGTCAATCAGCCTGAAGAAAGCACGGAGAAGTCAGTCTAATCAGTTCTGCAACACACCGCTGTCATCTCCAATCTACCCCATGGTGCTGTAATAAAGAAAATAAACCCAAATTTTGTTTGCTTATCTATTGAGAATGCAGTATGACCGAGAGCTTCACGTTGCTCTGATCTATCGCAGTCACACACACTCATCTCCTAAATGACACTGAGTGGGTGAGTCAAGGTAAAAGCTACAATCTTCTTGATTTAATCCCTCTTTATTGGCACAGAGTTGCAGATGAAGAATAGTAGAACTAAATAAAGTGTCTCCACAACTCTCTTCTGTCCCTCACATCTCCCTTTTGACCTCTCCATCGTGTTACTACCCACTTAATGCTCATAAATTTGGAACGTAGCCTTTTTATTTTTCATGAATTTCTTTGTCACCAGATGCTTCCCTTATTTTCTTATTCGTGGTCTAATGGGGCAAGAACACAAATGGTTCATTTTTCTACCAGTTGGCGTTACTGCCTTTATTATCTCTGATGTAAACACATTAGCAAGGAGAAGGCAACTGCTGCTCAATGGAACACGTGGACATTTACCACTATGGTAACCATCTGAATTGATAATGGTTAAACTCTCTCCACCAGCAAAGGACAGACAAGAAAAACTCTTTACAACATAATAGTGTTATATTGCTAACTATGTCGAGCTACAGTCTACACTGTAAGGACAATGTGATGAGGTGGACAGCAACAGCCTGCAGCACGTGGTGCAGGTCATTAGTAGGATTGGAGGCCAGAACGTTGAATGCGAACCTGCTGCAGCAGTCACTGCCTGCTGCTCGCCAGCCTCTATTTTCTCTGGACTCCTCGGTCTTATCAGCCTGCATGACAGGAGTGGTGATATAACAAAGGCTCCTATATGCCAATGTCTCCTTCTGCAGTGCTTGGCATTGTTTAAAAAATCATGACCAAAACCAGGACCAATATCCTTGAAGTGATACTGATACCAACAAGGTCGGAGGGTTCGATAAGCCATTGGACTTGTGGGCATGGTGCAGCTGTGCAGTTTGAAGTTGCCTGTATTCTCAGTTCTTCCTCAAATAATCTGCCCACATTCTCTGTATTTATTTTCACCTGACACCACAGACACAGTATCGCCATACTTTCAAAGACTCTGGGGCATCTCGGCATGCCGAACTGCCAGCTGTGTCAAATACACCGTGCTGAACTGCACCTCAGACTGTAGTTGCTAGCCGTAGCTACCACAGCAGGTCAATCACACACCACATGAAAACAAATAAGTTTTGGAGAAGTTTTGAGACTTGGTACTGGGTTATTTCAGATTAAACTTAAAGGTATCTATTGAGTTCTGTGGGTAGTAACTTCATTCTCAGCGATCATTAAATCTGCATATATTGTGTATTTACATTCCATTATTTGTTCAGCTTTGATTGGTCCAAATTTGACATAATTAATGAAACTTTATCGTCTCTTTGTTTCTCTTTTTATCTTTGTTCATTGTGTAGATTTTCCCAGAAAACACTTGATTTTGGTTGTTGTCTCATCATCCGTCCAATAGTCCAAAGTGGAGACGCGTGTAGTGATCCATAACAGTTACCTACCTCATTGTGACTATACTGTATATCTTTCTAAATGTCACTTCGACATCAGCTTCAAATACACTATAACATTTTGTGTGGGTCAGCACTGAACTCAGTCAACTTGTGCACATTGCATTTGCACCGTATCTCGTGGGAGCTAAATTTCTCATTCAGTTTCTAGTTGTCTTTTCTTTGCCGTCCCCTTTGTTCAGATCCCCGTCCCTTTCCAACTCTCACTCATTCATCTCCTCTTCATTCCATCTTGCTTTTCTTGCTCTTTTGCTATCAGTTCCTCTCAATTCATCTTCCTCCCCTCCTTCTGTGTCCTATTTGTGTTGGTCTGCTGGCTTAAACTACTTCTGAGGCTAGTGTATCTTTCTGTGTGTGTGTGTGTGCATGTTCTCAGAGGGGTGTCGTAGTTTGAAGTGAAATATTTCTACAAGGTTTGTGACCTTAGAATCTCAATTGCACTCACAGCAGGTTCGCAGACACACACGCACACACACGTTCTCTGCACTGTCAAACATAGTCAGCATCCCGTTTTCGTGCCTGTGCATTACTCCTCCCTGTACTTTGTGTGCTGGTTTTGTTTATGCCAGGAGCACTTTTCACTGAGGAGTGTGTGCATGTGTGTGTTTGTGTTGGTACATGTATTTTTTTTTGTGTGTCTTACTAAGTTCGTGTGCGAATAAGTTCTCCTATGAATTTTTGTGACTTTGTGACTCCTCTGTGCAAATCAGTGTGCACCCATTGTGTGTCTGTGTGTTGCCCTTGTGCGCCTGTGTACAGTATTTTATTTTAGTCATTGCATCAGGATTTGCACAAATGTAGAAACACACATCAAACAAAATACCTTTTAGCATGTGGCATACTTCCTGCACAGAGGTGAGTAATGTCTTAATTTCCTCTCTGGTCTCCCTGTCGAGTTGCTCCAAAGAATTTCAGGCGCTGCAAAATAGCTGTTCACCTCCTTTTGACTGCACTCAACTTCCCTGAAGCTCACCCCAGTTCCTTACTGCGGGTCAAAGATGAATTTTCTTCCTGGAGAATTTTTCCTTCGTTATGCCTATTGAACTGAAGTGAAATGCTGAGAATAGTGAGACTCAAATACCCCAAACTGTTATGTGGTTCTTTCTCTGTTAACTACAAGGAGCCGTGCTGGTCGGAAAATGTTATGACCCTAACAGGAACCCTGCAGGGTCCAAAGAAGAGGAGGTGAACAAGCAAGATCAGACGGTAGTTCTGTTGAAAGAGGCTGGACATTTATATTTTAAGAGATGGAAACATGGTCACTCTTACAAGGGATAAATCTGCAATGGAATAATGCAATGAGAAGACTGATCTTCAGTGTGTAGCTTCACAACTCCTGCAAATGACGAGAACCCAAGCCATGGGTGGAGCTGGTGGGGCTCAGAAGGGTTCCTCTACACCTTCGTCATGTCTCATGTTTTTGGTGTGTTTTGTGCCTTATTGTTGAACCATCTACTTGTTCATGAGGGTCTACATGCCTGAAGACTGTGATCTTCTGAACATGGTCATGAATTCCTTCATGGTCTGGAGGCCTGTGGTCAGTTTTCACTGCTGCTGAAATCCTCTCCTCTGTTTTTGGGATTGTAGTCAGCACCATCAGAAGCTCCAGGCCTGGCTGTGGAGGAGGAAGAAAGAAGAAAAAAGTGCATGTGTCTTGTGGATGTAGGCAGCAGAAGTACCCAAGGGTAGAGAACATCCATCAGGGTGACTTATCGTGAGTTAGTGGGCAGCACTGATACTACAACTGTACCAGCACTGTCTACAAGCCAAGTTTAATAACTGAAATATACTGAAATCTATACAACCTGATCAGAAAAGGTAAGACACTACAACTAACTACTAAACCGACTGTTGTTGGTTTGCATTAAAAGCATGCAACTAGCTGTGCACGAGGTGACAGTAAGAAACACAATGTGCTTTCTGTCGAGGTAAGTGCTCATTTGATTGCATTAAAATCACATCATGGTTGCTCATGGCTTGATGGAAAATAGCCAGTTATTGACTGACTTCAGGAGGAAGTATCTTACCTTATTGTCTTATTGACAGGTTGAGATATTTGCAGCTCAAGGGGTTTCAGTCCACCTACCAAGGGTGACTAAAACAGCAAAGAGCACAACATGTTGAAGACTGCGACATGGAAGTGTAGGTGGTAAGAATCAGATCCAAAGTTTGCACCCCATGTGAAGGGTTTTGTTTAATGGCATTCTGGGTAATCACAAATTAGAGTAGAAGATGAAATGACAAAAGAACATGAAAATATATAAATAATCCAATAAAGTGCAACCATGCGCGCATGGGTGATAATCTTATTTAAAGAACGGGTCATCACAATGACCAAATGACCTAATTTCACAGGTGCCATCCATACACAGTGCTGGCAGTCAGTTTAATGGTTCCATGTTACATTTGCCCTTGTTGTGAAAGGAAAAAAAAAAAAAAGTGGCCACAAACACACTCCTGCCCTTTTATTCAAAAAACTGAGATAGACATTGGCTTTATTCAGACAGCAGTATTCAGTCACTGTGAATGGCAGGTAAATAGACATTGATTGTCGATAATTGTCACAACGCTCTATGGATTTGTGCCGGCCTCTAGAAAGGGCAGATGCTATCTTGGTCTCGACCATGACTGAAGCTAAATGGAGAGATGCCAATATCTCACTCAGCTAGTTTTAGAGCGGGACAGTTAGATGAATGTCTCGTCTTGGGCGCTTTGTGTGCGTTTGTGTGCTGGTGAATGTGTCCATCTCGCCCAAGCCGCACAAATAAAATAGGTGAGGTAGACAAATGTGTCGCATCAGTCACTGTCTTTTCCCTTTTCTTCTGCTCACTCTGTATCAGTTTCTCTGTTATTCCCAACTTCAGCCACTCTATCTTTTGCTCTTTAAATGTTTTAATTTCTCGCTGCTTGTGTTCGCTCTCATTTTTCTCTCCTTACTAAAACATCAAAACAGCATTTCCAGGAAAACACAGCTTGCATGGATAAACATGCAAATATATAAGTGGGGAAAACATGCCTGCAAGGTGCAACTCTCATCCCGGTCTCACAGATCTACACCATATATTTTTAGGTCGTGTAGACAATGTGTATTTGTCTTGACCTTACAATTATGTTATGTCAACAATAACATACTGAATATGTTTATTTGTCCAGATGTCCTATAGCTATTATTTAGCAACAGTAGCTACACATCTTGGGTCTGCGTGCAGATGCATTCACAGTATTTCAATAAAAGTGAAAATGTATTTTGTAATGTTGTGTCTTTAACTTTACTTCCTGCCGACTTCTCCATCGGTGGTGCAGCTGACACCAGCCCCTGTTCTTGCAGTTCCTGTGCTACAACAGACTCCAGCCCTGCCAGGAGACCTGATGTGTCCTGCTGGCGTCCTCCAGACCAGCCCTGTCTATGTCTACTACTATGCAGACATTGACAGCCATCCCTGCAACCTGAAAATACATTAAGGACGCTTGGAGAACCACATAAAGCAAAGCAGAGACCCTCTAGACAACTGCCAGCATACAATGGCCCGGGCCAGGGAAGAGAATGGCTGACAAGCATTTTGGACAGAGTTAACAACATACTGATAATTTTACCATTCTTGGAGCATTTGAGTCTTCTTCAAAATTGTATTCAATGCAATAAATTAAAAAATTTCCCCAGCCAAAATAATCCGTGTGGAAATATTTGTCTCTGATATTGCTTTTCAAAAAAAAAAAAAAAACTTGTTGTTGAAGCTGAAGTTTGCTTCAATATTGGCCTGAGGTGCTTAAAAAAGAAGTTCAGATGGTCCCTGCACGTACCTTGTCAAGGACCTCAACTGGAAATTTTGACCTGATCGTTGAAGGTCAGTGGATCATCAACATCTATTCAGTTTTCTCTGGTTATGTAATATGTTGCTTTGGGCCAAAGTTTTGGACAGATGCCATCCTTCAGACTGACTTACAAATAAAATGAAATAAATAATAAAAAAAAAGAACCTTGCAAACTAAACAGACACTTGTCCAAGAAGGAGGATCAGATAAAAGCCAGTAAGTGTTTGTCCGCATGTTGGTTTGTGGCCCTTTGGGCATCGATAGTAAAAGATTAAAATAAAGTGATTTTGGTGATTGTTGTTTTGTTTTGTTTTATTTTGTTGCATGAAAATGATCAAATGATCCATCTTCATCATCAGCATAAGCAAAATCATCCATCAGCACCACACCTCCAGAAGTGGAGTGAAAACAACCATATTAAACCCAATATGACTCATGCTCACGAAGCTGTCTATGTTGTAAAGATACCGAGCTTTATGTGGCAGTAAAGAGAGTAAGCCTAACTCTTTCTAGGAAATTTAATTACTGGTGTAAATGAAGGGAAAAGGGCAACAATACAGAAAGAAGAATGACACTGTATGTAGATAATCTGTATGTAATTGATTGCCATTGTTCAGTAGTGACTTTAATTCATTCTGTCACCCCCTGTTATGGCAGAATATGGGACTGCAGTGTCATAATAACAATGATGCACCAACTGAACTGAGCTGAACTTAATTATTTCAGCCTCAACTGAGAGACAAACACAAAGCAGGATGGCAACTGTAAACTATGAATATGTCAGTGAAGCAAATAACATATCTGACTGGCCAATATGCTGATAAATGCCACAGCCTGAGGGACAATGTGTGACTAAGACACTCACACACAGCCACTCAGTCTTCGATTTAGTTCAAGATGGCATGAATATGAACTCGTATTTGCTGGATTTTGAAATTGTTTTTATACAATGCTTTTTTTTTTTTTTTTTTTTTTGGTCCTCTCTCACCTGCATTGACTTGAATAAAATGACAAAATCAGAGAATGAACTAGACTCAGATATTTTGTGCGACGGAGACCTTGAGATTGATTTTGTTGTTTTCTCGCCGCGTGAAAGCAGAAGAGTTAGAAAAGGCCAAGAGAAAGATGTGGACAGACAAGGAAATGGAAGACAGAGCACAGTAGATCGAGATATAAAGTGACAGGGCGATGAAAAAAGGCTTTTCTGTGTGATGATGACTGCAATGAGTTAAAGTATGGAAACTGAAGAATGACAAAAAATGGAGGAGACAACAAAGATAGAGAAGGTGGGGAATGAAAAGGGAGAAACAGCACAGCACAACAACACAGCAGCCACATCAGATGAACAGCAGAGGCATACCGCACCAGAAGACATGCAGTATACATTACGGCTCCTGCAATCAATATTTCTATATTAACAATGGATCACATGACTATATGAAAGGTGAAATGCTGAATTTGAAGGGAAAATTTCAGCTCTGCTCAGCTTTAAAGAGCGATTTGGCACCTTTCAGCTCAAGGATTTTGGTTTTCTAGCCCACATTGTTAAGCTGAACATTTAGTAGAACCACAAGCCAGAGACTAAGAATATGTTAAACAATTTATTGATGACCAGAGGTGATAGTGTGGTGGTTGGTTGAAATGATGCAGTGGGTGAGTCATCAGGCGCAGGGCTGGTGGTAGCAAGAATCCAAAGACAGGACTGGAGACAAGACTCCTGACTGTAGTTGACTGTAGAGTTACCATGATAGTGACTGATCTGCTCTTCCGACATTTTCTTGCAAGAGCTCCATGGTTGCATCCTTTACGAGACTGATAGTGGGTTGAGCACTAACACAGCACTGGAGGTAGGTCTGGGTATGGGAGACTAGCAAATGTCTGAATACTGAAGAGTGCTTGTGGCTGTCATTGCTGTCGGTTGTTCATCACTGGTATTTATTCCCATCTGCTTTCTACATTTACTACAGTTGTTGAACAGAACAATGAAGACAAAATGTCTAACAGCTTATTCTTTTAAGCTCAGACCTGTTTGTTAGACTGGTGTGGAAAGTGCTTTAGATTATAAACAGACTCAAAGGAACACATACAACCTGTGGTTGAATCCCATCTGACATTCCCATCCATTCTCACTACAGTTACCTTCTTTGGGCATTTTATTCAGCATTTAACCAGTCATGCATGTCACCTCAAACCTTAAAAAAGGTCTTCTTCCCATCTGCTCTACCTTTATTTCATCTGTACACCAACACCATCCCCACAGGGTTTTCCACGCACACTGTGAGGCTAGAACCTTCATTCAGGCTGAGTATTTGCCCTGATGGATGTGCCGTTACATGACGGGAGCTTAACAATGTACAGTTATTGGGAATACATCATGCATCACAAATGGTTCACTGAGCCTCGACATTCAGTGCTCCAGTGTATACTGACGTACGCATGATGATGCTGACATAGTGCTGGCTGTCTGCTCACACGGGGTTCAAGCGTCCGGTATGCTCACTGTTTTACATAAGCAAATGATAAATGCAGCTATTCTCGGCTTCACAACAATCCCTCAGGCATTATGCTTTTGATGTAAATGCTGGCCACTGTTGAGTCCTATGAAAGTCCTGTGGTTGCTGCCTGATAAAGGCAGGCTGGGCCTTATTTAGATCATGTTATGCATCTCTGATGTGATGTAAAGATGCACTGTGAGGTGGGCAGCAATTTCAGAAGCACCCAACACTTTAATAAATTATCTTTGTCATAGTAACCCAGCACTATCCTGTCTTTGTGTACATTTTAGGGGAATATTATGAACGCTTGGGGCTTGTACCTGCTCTCTAGAGGAAATAAAATTCTTACCCTGGCAGAGGAGCTGGTGCAGATTCACAAATGAAAAAGGAATTGCAGAACATTTCGTATTGAACCTAGACAGCATGGTTTATCATGAAAGCATGCGTGGTGGTTTTATATGTTTTGGCTCCAGGTTGGGGTTTGGGAGATTATCTGAGATTGGGTTGAGATGAGAGATGTTATTTGTCATGTTGTTATGTTGCTCCACATCAGGGAACGTCCCTAGATGCCACACTGGAGCCTGTCCTAGTGCATATATAGTTAGTAAGAGGCAGAAGGCAGGTTGCCAGTCTAGGACTGAGCCAACACATACACTTATACAGCCATTCACAGCAACATTCACATCTGTTCTAATTTGATATATATATGTTTTTGGACTCTATAGGAAAGGTACAATTATACTCTACACAGGGTTAAGACCCAGGACCTTCTTATGTAAAGTGACATTTCTAAGTGTTGAGCCATGTTGCTGCCCTATAATAATAATAAAAATAAAAATAAAATAATAATAATAATAATAATAATAATACCAAAGACCAAGTAATATTATCTTCATCTTTATTGTGACTGGTGGTCTGTGTTCATGTGTTCCTAAAATGTTTCAGATCAACTATATCCAGTCATGGAGCTAAGTCTCAAGTCCAACCAAGCCAAAAGTCCCAAATCAAGATCAACAAGTCCCACGTCAAGTCCGGCCTAAACTTTCTGTGTGAAGTTGTGAAGTGCATCATGACTGGCTGATTTTTGATCTGCACACACGTCCCCTCCTGCTTTAGCAACACGATTCAGTGGTGACGGATTTATCTAAAGTATAATATTCAAATGATTCTGATGGCATAATGAAGTGAAGTCAGAACTCATTTGTGTTTAAGTTAAAATCAAGTTGAAAGTCCTTTTTGATTTTGTCAAGTCATGTCTAAAGTCACCCCTCACCACCTCGTTCAGTAAACTGTTTGACTGATTCTTGTCTCTTGGCCTGTGTTTGCACATTGGGAGCACACTGTGACTGTTCACCATTAGAGTTTCAGCTTGTACATTCACTATGTTGTGCAGTTATGTTTCCATACAAACACAAACTTCCTCTGGTGCCATACACAGTTATTCCCCTTAGGGGGCATGTTAACACACAAGGGGGAGATTTCCACAGACGTCCCCTGTGTTTTTCTGTGCATTAATATTTCAACACACACACACACACACACACACACACACACACACACACATACAGAGAATGGGTTGTAGCTCATCTTTAAAACATTATTTTTTTTCTACTCGCCTGAATCAGGCCACATAGTATTTCAATGTACAACTGTTTGCACAATTAACATATTGTAAGCACAAGAGCATATAAGCTCATACACAGACACACACACACACACACACACACACACACACTGCAATCACCCAGGAAATGCTGTATTTAACTTATGAATAAAACATGACATTTAGGCCACCAGAGACAGACTCTCCGAGGACACTTTTAGGAGTTTACTACTTTGTACTGTTTAGACCAAAACAGGGAGAACAAGAGATGAAGAAAGAGAGCCACAGAAGATGATACAAAACATGTTTGACACTGAATGATTTCCAGCAATCAAACAAATGATTTCAACCATTTTGAGACATCCATTGACCGCACAACCAGAAAAAAGACCTAATGTCATTGATGTTAACATAAGAGCGCTCATGTTGGACCTGCAACCGCAACAGGAATCCATTAAAGCAGAAATTCAAAGACACTCAAATTCATTAAAAACTTGTAAGAAGGTTGCAGAAATGTTACAATCAATTTGCCCTCATTGACATCAAAGCAGCTACAAACTACTTTCACAGCTTACTGGCAAAATGTGTTGTTGCATTATGGTCCTCTCATTGAAGGCAATAATGGTGATCTCCTGCTTCCCAGGCACTCAGGACCATAATGAGTTTGTACTTCCTACCTTTTTAGTAGTATTACAGTATTATGGTTTACAGTATACCCATGTCTAAACCCTTAAACATTAAAAGAAAACACAGCACTATCTAAATAAAATATACTTTGAGAACAAATGCAGCTAGGATAGCTGCTGTGTAGCATCAGAAATATAATAATGTAAAGAGAAATCTCTTACTGGTTTATTTAAACTGGCTAATGTGCCACCCAGAAACTTTGCCTGAAAATATTTAAACATTGGCTCTTTCAGCCTGAGTGCCATAAATCATTCATCGTACATCACAGGGACAGGCGTTTAAAATATAGAAATATTATCACTGATTTGAAGAGGTGTTGGTATTAAATTTGCACTGCCTCACAATCGATTTAAAATCTCTGCTGCTTCAAGCAACATGACCCTGAGATCTGGACATATTCTGTGAAAAAAGATGGAGATTTGCCATCTGCATGTAGGTCATGTAGCCTCATTTGCTATTGTATTGTACTGTTGTGATGACAACAGCATGTAAATCCAGGATTTAATAATACTAACAAATCTGCACTAGCCCGTGGCACATTGAGTAGCACAAAAACAATGATTGTTTCTGAAAACTGTCAGACAGCTCCAATTGAAAGTGAAAATGGAATTCATTTGCTAATGAGCGTTCATTCCCACTATGCAAAGGGATGATGAAGAAAATTAATTATGTGGATTGCCAGACCTCGGCTTGAATTGATCCAGCCTAATGTCATTTGAGGTAAAAGGTCTTATGATGAATGATGTTTTGATCACACTGCAGAGCATGGAAAGTTGAACATGGAGTAAGATGCATTTATTTTATATGGCTAAAATGAGATGATTAGATGTGTACTGCTGCACAGCTCCATGTTAACTAACTGTATATATGTCAAATTTCAAAAACGCAATCACGGTGGTTTGGCAAATCTACAGAAATACAGTAAAAGCCTGGTGTAAAGGTGGTTTGTTTTCTACTTGCTTTTTTGCTTCAGATTTTGAGAGTGCCAGCCGCAATTATATAATTGCGAAGGTTTGTGGGTGTTTGCGGAACACAGTGAGAAAAGCAAGCAATGTACCTGACACAATATAAATCAACAACACCACAAACTCACAAACCACAACCTAGAAAATCCAAAAAAAAAAAAAAAAAATCTTCAAGAGGTCAGGATTTACTGCAGAACTGTTGTATATTAGGGCCGGGGTACAGTCGAAGAGAGCTAGTGTTTACAACGTGTCATGAAGGTGAACTCGAGGCGGTATAAAACCTGGCTGTCATAGAAGAGCCTCTGTGAAAATTGGTAAATATGGGGATAACTGCTCGCACTTTCTGACAGACATCCGTAGTGTAAACACATTTTTACATGGAAAGCGACAGAATTGGTTGACAAAGAATGAAATAATGAAAAAGAGGACTTGACGGAGAAGTTCAAACTCAGTTTACTTTTCTCTACACAGGCAGCCAATCGCTGCATGGTGTGGGTGTGAATAACAGATTGTCGGTTTTGAAAGGTTTAGAGAAAATGCTATGTGTAGCCCCCTCTAAATCTGAAAGGTGTGCGGAGAAGCTTTCCACCATCCGACAAGTACTTCTGTTGGAGTATATTGGCGCATTTAGACTGGCAACTCAGTGTATGCACATATTTTACAATTTGGGTGCACAGACTTTTAAGGATTACACAATGGCAACCTTCTTAACCTCATTTCTTTTATGTATCTCAGCTACAGAAACATTAAATTTGTGAGACAATGTGCTAGAAGTGTGCCAAGCACTTAAGCAGTAAGACACACTATTATTTCAGCAATGATGTACCCAAAAGAAAGTCTGATGTCAAGGGCATAAGCAATAGACAGAAAAGTAATGTTACAAATGAATGAAGGACTCCCAAGTGTACAAGTAATAAGGGACAAGGTTATTTCAGAAGTCAATTAAGGTTTGATGAAGCCTGCCACCATAATGGCGATAAAGACCAAAATAAATCCGCTCAGAGTGGATTGTCTTTTCGGCTGATACAGCATTGTGAGATCATGTTGACGCTGTCTGGAAAAAAAAGAGAGACTATATGTTTTTCATAACCTTTGTAGGGCATATTGTGAGGCCTGTTTTTGGATTTTGTCCCAGTTTGTTTAATAATAACTCCTAAACCACAGGGAGCACGAGGAAAACAAGGCACTGACACATTGAAGAGCTGCTGAGAAAGTATAGCTGGCAGTATTGTTGTAATGACAGATTTAGACCTTTGCTGAAGCACTCACCACAGTCTCATTTGGGGGAGGCTGTGATTTTTTTACAAAACTGTTACTTTCAGTCCAGATAGGATAAACTGTATACTGTGGCTAGAGGGATGTTCGAATCTCTCCCCAACGATCCACAAGGTTCCTCTGTCGAGAAACTACTAGTGCTGCAGTCCAATGGTCTTCGCTGGGGAAGCTTCCTATCTGAGTGAAATGACCCAGAATTATTATTAAGTGGCACCCATGAGGAGAGCTGGTTGAATTCTCTAAATGCTCAGGAAAGGTTTCTTTCTTCTTTTAAAATAGAGTACACTGGACCATTCTTTGCAAAATTTCAAAATCCTTGGAGCAACATAATTTGGGTATAAACCATCATCATGACAACCATTTAATTTAACGTTTGAGTACTAATATATAAACCTTTTTAATCTGAATTACAGCCTTTGTAAGGTTGCCCACATTGACAAACCTGCATGACACAACAAGGTAAGAACCCATGGGCTGAAATATCTAAGACGATTTTAATTAAAAGTTAAGAAGCTAGTCTATCATCATCTTTTGGGATCCATATGAACTGACAAATGACAAACGTGATATCACTCAAACAAATGGAAAACAGAATTCTACCACTCCAGTCTCATATCAATAACATCTACTATCACATGATTATGTAGCTGAAATACAGTCAGATTTCTGTTCGTATCTTTCCTTTACCTCTTTGCCATTTTCAGTGTTATTTGGAACCATTCAACCACAACTAATATAGATTTAATTTGTGATTTTCTCATTCTGACATATTGATTTTAACCTCACAATGAATACATCATTTATTTTCCATTTTCAAGACAGTAGCTGATTTCAATTTTTTTCTACATGTTGGAGATGACCTTCACCGTAATGAAACAACCATTTTAAAAAATGCACGTAGAAGTCATTCACAGCTCAGGCTTTAATGTTCAACATGGAACAAACTGGAAAGCAATCAGATGTTTGGGTGTGCTGTCGAAAACAGCATTAGAGTCACAGGATGAATCTTTAGGCAGAAAACTAATGGAGATGGTCCTACAAAGAGGTGTGAGCGCTTTGTGCTGGAAGGCGGGAAATATTTAGAACAGGCTGGAATCAGCTGCGAGGAATGAGAATGCGGTAGTGTTTAGGAGCTGAACAATGAGCCAACAGATAGATACTACTGTGAAAAAAGAAGAAATGAGGTGATAAAGTAAACAGAGAATGAGACCAGTCATGTATCGCAATGTTCTGTGTGGTAATTTTTGCCCATTAGTGCAGATTAATTAGGCAGAGGTGTGAATGCTGCTTCGCAGTAACAGCACTCTGGGATGAACTCCCGCCATTGCTTTTGTAAAATGCAAGTATTTAGTCCCACTCAGTCTAAACCCAAACAGCCAGCTAACTCAATGCTGCAGTGCAAATTGTGCAACACACACCGCATCACAGAGCAATAGCCATTTGTCACAAATACAATACACTGGACACCGCACAGACAAAAGATGTGCTTGAGAGAGGAGAATGAATTTGCCGGCTCAACAAGCCAAAGTAATACACGTGCTGCTCTTTGCACTGTTGAACCTCTAACACTGTGAAAGAGAGGCAACATTGTTGGTTGGAGTTTTAAACTTGCGTAGAATGCAAGTGTGTTTTGAATGTGTCACTGTCACCGTGCTTTTCTCTATTCCTTCTATCATGATAGTGAGAATGTTCCTTCACAAAGGCATGTACACATATTTTGATTATGTTGTATTGACTATCTTGACGGTAACCTGTAGAAATTTGACCTGGAGCCGTGGTTTTCCAAGCGGGTCCCTGTTTTGTTTGTGCACCATCCTGCCGAAGGTTTCACGTAGATCTTTAAAAGTTTGAGTCCAGGGTGGGAGGGGTCAGCCGCAGTCGTACCCACACGCCTCAGGGTCCTGGAGGTGTACAGGTCCTGGGGAGATGGCAGATTGCAGCCGATCACCTTCTCGGCAGAGCGTATGATACGCCACAGTCTGCCCTTGTCCTTGGCGGTGGCTTCAGTGTACCAGATGGTGACGGCGGAGGTAAAGATGGTGGTGTAAAGGTGCAGCAGCTTTGTCTTTGGCAGGCTCAACTTCTTGAGCTGGCACAGGAAGTACGTCCTCAGTTGTGTGTCTTTTTTTTTTTTTTTTTGGTGGTGTCTTGAGGTCTTGGGTGATGAAGCAGAAGGACTCCACAGAGGACATGGGAGTCATACAGGGTGATGGGGCCACATGGGGCTAGGTTCTTCCTGAAATCACCTCTCCACTGTCTTTAGAGTGTCAAAATTGTTCTGGCTGCGCCAGGTCACCAGATGGTCAATCTCCCACCTGTAGGCAGACTCATAATTTGAATATATCGCTGTATAACTCATTGATCCTGTCTTTCAAAATCCATGTAGAAATATTCCACCAACATATGAGCCTTGAAACCGAGTGACATATTGCTCTCACACTCGAGGCTTGTATCTTTTATGCTTTTGTGCAGCTTGGCCTTCACGTTTCTTTGATTTCCAATAGATGCTTCTTTTTTTTTTCTTTACCTCCCTGACAACTCGCAGCTTTTTTTATCCCTTGGAATCTTGCACGTTGCCGTCATCCTTTTTCTCTTTGACTTGCCAGTGTGCGTTGGAGTGGCAGGAACGACGTGGGAGAGAGGTAGGCGGCATTGGATGACATGCGAGGTAAACCTCCAGACATGGTCCCAAAACATTGGGGAGGCTGCGGGGTGGTGGAGGGGGGGACTCTGTGGGCTCCGTACGCCTCGACAGAAGCGCCTTCCTGACTCGATTCTGCCTCACAGCGTTTTAATTACGCTCTCAGCCATCGTAATAGTCTCCCTGTGTGTATGTTGGGGGATTGGTGGTGCGTAGGGGGGTTCAGAAACACAGTTGGATTTAAAATAGTCCCTGTTGTCTCCTATTGTCTTTCATGCTTTGATGTTTCTGGTAGTGAGTAGTTAGTAATTAGCACACCCACGCAATTTGGCACATCTTCTCCTTCCCTCATTCTTTCCATGATTTTCTTTTTTTCTAAATGAACAGGCAAGTCCTTCCTTTCCTTATTGCTCTCTGTACAACATGCCTCGTCATTAGCTTTCTATCTACAGGTAGCATTTGTCTCTTTCCTGTTTTCCTGACTCCATCTTGCATTACAGTGCTGTTCTTTTTTTTCTTCCTCTCTCAATACAATAATTAACCCTGCACTCGATCCTTCAGTCTGTATTCTTTCTTTCCATCTCTTCACTTCCCAACCTGTCCCCCCTCCTCCTGCAAACCATCATCCTTCTTCTATTTAAGTAGCCTTTTCCTTTTCTCCATAATAGCACAGCAGTGTGTGCTGCTTGCCGAGAGAGCCATGTAATTTATCAACACATGGGAAATTACCACCTATTGTTGTTGTGGAATGAACAGGGGCGGTGGTGTAAAATAGGTTTAAGCACGTAAATGAATCATCAAGCCAAGCCTTCTGACTCTCGTTCTCTGGATTTCTATTTCATTTCATTTCTCTCTCTCTCTCTCTCTCTCTCTCTCTCCCTCTCTCTCTGTTTCTTCCCTTCTTTATGTTCCTTTGCCTCTCAAGCCTGATCTCTGTTTCTTCCTTGCTTTGTTGCGTTTCGTGTAGGGAGCTGCATCTCTGACCTTTTCAGTCCTGTGTTGGTTTTTATTCTTGCAATCCAGGATTTGAAAGTTACTGGAAATTTGCTCTAAATAGTGCCTTGAACTGCAGTGAACTTTTATTTGAAACAGACACGTCTTTATTTCAGATTTTCCCAGGATATTTCAGATAATCATCTGTTGATTTGCAGTTCATACTGTACCGATTAATGCAAACTCAATACTTCACTAATACACTAATGAAAAAAATAATCTATTTAATTTCTGCATAACTACCTTTATTAATGATCTAAATCTGGGAGGTTTTGCTGTTCAGACAGATGACTGAATGTCCATCATGTAGGAAATGCACCAACACGGTCAGACCTGCGGTGTCTGACCAGTGGAGGCAGCAGTTTTATGTCTATTTTTACCACTTGTCTCCTTTTCTGGAACTATTTTTATTAATGTTTGCAGAAGATATTTTTAGGAAATTAATCATTCAAAGTTCAGCAAGCTGGAAGTTCGTTTAGGAAAAAAAAAGAGACTTGAGGGGAGAGGCTTCAGATGTCGTGGCAGCAGACAGACCCCGACAGTTTTATCTATATGTTCCAAACATATTTAGAGCTCCGATTATATCAGAGTATAATGTTTTCATTGGTGGCCTGTGAGATGACAGTGGACGGTGATGCTTTGCTTGTGTGAAGGTAAAGTAGCCCCTTCCATCCACCACCACCCTTATGCACACTCCACCATGTAAATCAGGCCAGCACTTGTTATTCTTTTCCACTTACAGCGCCGCTTGTGAACAGCAACAATGAAATTATATGCAAATACACATGACAGTCTGACTGACCGTCGTGGCACTTGTAGGGGTTGCTGCCGGCAGTCCTGGTGTGACCCTGCTGCGCTGACTCTTGTTGTCTTGATCCAGATAATATACAGTGTTATAGCATCATTAAATCTGTTAAACAGTCATACGAGTCTCAACTCTGCTGCTCCAAGTTCCTCCCTTTGATCAAATTACTCATTCACTCCAACTCTTTCCACTTTGCTGCAGCTCAAAGAGCAAAATTCTTCCTTTTCTTGGCTTTCACGTCAAGGAAAAGGTGTCTGCACACTGAACTGTAATCTTAAAGAGATTTATGAGGTACAACAGCAACATTTTCAATGTTATCTTGCATTTTTCTCGCCGCCTCTAAGGCATCCTTAAAATTATATGTAAGATTTAAATGTGCCTCTGCACAAATTCCTATAAACTGTATGCCGTGCAAGAGCAGGAGACAACCTTGAAATGAAAGAGCATGAGTTACAGTAAGTAAACAGTGCTTTAACGCACTCGTTCACTTATTCCGACCGCTTCTACTTGTTGTTTAAGCTGCTCGCACAGTGACCTGCTCCTGCTTCCCTGTCCATCCAGGACATTTCAACATTATATTTTCATCAGGCTTACTTGGCATGTGCCCAATATCTATGCTGGGTGACCACCATATACTGCAGATCAATACCACAGCCCTACTTTTACGTAGTTAGAGGGGCTGTTGTACTGTGCTGGACTGCAGTATATTGAGAAATGCTTCAAATCTTTGTCCTCCCTGCTTCCAAACATAACCTTGACACGTTTTTACAGCACGTCTTATCTTATGATCCTGAGAAATCCCCTTCAACTTAGACAGCAGATGACTTTTTTTAGTGTGTGTGTGTTCCAGCAAATTCTGCCACAGATACAATTCATCTGGAGTATATGATCCTGATACAATATTGAGAGATATATCCACCATGTTGAAGCTTTTAGCCTTAAAGAATTGGGATTAATTCACAAGTGACAATTATGCCTGCCTAAAGGAACTCCAGCTGACCCCAGTGCGTTTCTACGCAGCCGCTATCAAACAACAGCTTTCATTCTGTAGCAGCTATTAGTGGTGACCTGGCCATTATTTGAAAAAAGGGGTTTCCTGTTTGATAGTATATTGCTTTGTGCTGTTTGCCTTCACTCTGACTTCCTCAGGATCGTCACTCTATTTGCTTCTTGCTTTCTTTTCATCCTGCAATTGTGTCACTGCCTCTGAGGACTGTTTGAGATTAAATGTAAGATCCAAATGTGTCCCAGAGAAACGAGAATTTCACAGAAGCAACATCAATATTTAACCATCTCTCCTATTAATATTCTATCTGTTCTATGTGTTTTTTGTGTCTTTGTTCATTCAGATAATTATCTTTTTTTTTTCTCTTTCATCATTTTCTATTACTGCTTGTCTATATTTCTGTTACTCTAATCCTCTTTAGTTTGAGAACAATAGATGTCACCTGTGACACAAAAACCTCTACATTCCTCCAAGCTCTCTCTCTCTCTCTCTCTCTCTCACTATGTGTGTGTGTGTGTGTGTGTGTGTGTGTGTGTGTGTGTGTTTCCACTACACATCCTCTGTCTCAGCTCCTAACCAACCATCATCCCTCCCTCTCTCTCTCTTTCTCTCTCTCTCTCTCTCTCTCTCTCTCTCTCTCTCTCTCTCTCAATAGCTGCTAGGAATGATTTTTATCAGAGGAGACAGAATTGAAACTTCACAGTTAGTCTTTCTTTAATCTCCTCAACCCTCTGCCATCTCTGAGATTACTGAAGTGGTGTGTGTGTGTGTGTGTGATGGGGATAGGAAGAGGGCAAACATCTGCTTGTATCACGCACATCAATTTTCCCAGGTAATTTTATAATTTTATTTTTATTTATTTATTTTTTTTATTATTATTTTGCAAGTATACAATTTGTTTGTACATGCATGTGCAGAAAATGTGGCATCCAGTCTGGCTTCACAGCCACTAAAAAAGAGAAGACATGCCTGACATTTTACAAAGTAATCCAAAAGAGTACAAACTCACAAATTTAATGAAGTTTCAGAGATCCAAAATAAACTGAAACCTTCAGAGAGTGTTGTTTTGGTCGTAATTATAAAAGTCACATTGAGATTTCATGTGTCACAGATCAGATCAGATTATTTTTACTCTGTACTGATGTTATAAATATAATTCCAAATTATTACAAGTGAGTGATGCTTGTGTGTTATAATGTTATGAGAAATGGGGAGAAAAAAAAATGTAATTTATTTCACGAGCACCCACGGGAAATGCAGCCACATCCAGGACTGGAATTCTGGCACAGGCATGTGGTCTGCACCACTCTTCGTCGACGTCAGGGGGGTTGTAAATGTGAAACCACAGATATGTGAATATTATCATACAGACTCCTTTACGGTAACGGTTCTCTAATGTTTGACAGCAAATTTACCCTGCTGGGCAGCCCTATAGCCTGTCACATGACAGGTCACAGTTATTTAGTTAAGTTGTGTTTACGGTACATAGCAAAGGAAATAAGTCTTCCTGTGAAGCTTTGCAAAAGTTTGACTTTGTTCAGCTGATTGAACCATTTATGGTGCAGGTTCTTTGGTCTTCCCAATGCTGTCAAACATCTGGTTAAGCTGCCAGGCCACTGAACACCAAGTACAAAGAGTTTGCTTTGTAGCATGGCTTGAAACTTTTGGCTGTGTGGAACTAGATTTAGTGCTCTCACTTGTATGAAATTAAAGGACCGGTCCAAACTAGATTTTCTTTCAGAACTTTTTCTAAAAATCCCTGTCATCGGCTTGTCTTCATTTTAATCAGCCAGAGCAATAATTCTGTCCAGAGCTACGTTACACTTCATTTAACCTCCTGGTCTATTGGAAAAATGACTTTGATGGGTAGTTCAGAAAGTTTCCCAATGCGAGTTTGTTTACTGACAAGAAGTAACAAGTTTCATGTTGATGTCCGAGTGAAGGTGTTCGCTGTCAGTGATCTGTTGTGCAGCCTCCTTTTAAATGCAAATTCTTATAAAACCTGCCAGCAAATAAGCAAAGCAAAAAATAGGCAGGTATTGTGAGGGAAAGCTTCGCTGCCTGCCAGAAAAAAAAAAAGTGCAAACACAATATTTTCTGTCATTGTTACAATGCACAGCCCAAACATTACAACCAGGTGCTCTGAGTGCAGTTGTGAAAGGTCAGTTGAAACAAAAAACACGCTCTTATTTTTTGCTCGTGTCTCAGCATTTACTGCACAAAGACAAAAAAAAAGTCAGAAGCGGCTGAAAAACTGTTAACACCTCTGTTCAGAACTTCGGCGACACGAGAGAAACTTTGTTTCTGAACCTCGACTCCACGAATGGAGCTGCTCGAGAGCTGTGTGCTGAGAACTTTTCAGCAGACTCAAGGATAAAATCTCTCACAATCATCACTTACGATACGGTATGCTGCATGTTATCGACTTTGACAGACCCATGTTAGACAAAAGCCTGCTTCAAACGGAGACAAGAAGTAACCATTGACTTCACTTCAGTTGATGGAACAAAGGCTGAATCACTGATCGTTTGAATCAAGCAGCATAACTGTGCAGTGAAGCCAGTGCGTAAGAAAAACTCTAATTCCTGAAAATTCATACCAGAAACTTCATAGCAGAAATAAACCAGTTTGCAGCCTGGTACAGGAAACAGTTTGGTCTCTGCCCAAATCCCCAAATTCCCCCGTTCATGCCAACTGTACTGAGAGTGATTTTTTTGTAGAACTAAAATTACATTGAGGCTTAAAGTTATGTATAATTAACAGCGTGGCCACTTGGGGCGGATGACGTTTCAGGCGGCTTGCATGAGCACTCAGACTTCATTCAGCCTGCCTCATCTCCACCCACGCTCCGTGTCTTTACCCATATTCAGACTGGCTCTCAGCAGCAGCTCTCGACAAACCTATGTGTGACGTCACGGATGTGACGTCCAAGTTTTATACTGTCTATGAATTCGAATTCATGAACTTTGAATCTTCATGCTGTCAGAGCAGAGACGAGCGTTTAACCTTTACCTGCGCCAGTGGAGCAGAAAAGTATTGACACATTTGGTTACACAGTGTGTGTGTGTGTGTGTGTTTGTGTGAGTGAGCGTGTGACAATAATTGATCTCTGACTTCAACTTGTGTATAATGATCGGCCATTAATCAGGAACAGTTGATGAAATATCTGGTGATCAATCCTGAAGGTGTACAATACATTTTTCAATCGGCCATAGTGTGAAAAAGGCCTCCGGTATAATACACACTGTGATTTATGACGCTGCTGAAAAGGTATGTGATTTAAATTAGCGCTCGCTTCTTAATTACAGTAGTACTATGTCTTCTTCAGTTGGCCAGTCAGTGAGCTGCTCTCTCTTCTTCTCTCTCCCACACACACACACACACACACACAGAATATGAATGTGATGCAAAATAGCAAATAACTACACGGACCAAACAACAATTAATTTGCAGGACTTTAATTGAATAATTCTGACATTTTCTGTCACTGATTTTAAACAGCAGTGACTGATCTGATAATAAGGTTTCAATAAGCCTGTTTCAGGTAACCCTGTATGGCACTACCACCCACACAGTGATTCATGATACTGAAAATGTGGGAATTCTCAGTATTTAATGTGATATTTAAACAAGACGCTCTATTTGCATTAATAAACCTGTGCACATGCACACTACTTTATTGACTTATGCTGTACATTGATGGTGCAGTCGGGTTTTCATTAGTACTGTGTCATCAAACTAGGCTCCAGAAGTGAGTCGATCTTCATAAGCCGCCATATGACAGCTGTACTGAGGTGAATTTTTATATAACTCATATGTTTAAATTACATCAAGGTTTAAAGTTATGCATAACTGGTAACTAAATATTGTCATTATTGGATTAACCACTTTAATAGAACTTTTTCACTCTCTGCCTGGCATGGATTTCTCCAATTTGTAGAAATGATGAAGAATATCTGTTAAATCTGTTAAAGTTCGCCTCCAGTCAAAAATATGTTTTGCTTATTGTTACTTCACTCTTCAATGTTTAACATTCTGCAGAATCGTGCAGAGTTTTCAGATTTTCCACATATGTTTAATGGGGTTAAGTTTCTCTGTGCTTAAAAATACTGTAGCACATGTATTTCAGAAGCATTAATAGTTATATTTTCAGGGAAGCAGGAGACATTTTGTGTTTGATATATGCATATAAATCCATTTTTTTCAAGGAAGAGAAGCGGTAGTTAAAACATGCCTGGGGGACATTTTAAGTCTGCAGCTTCTTATCAGCATTCTACCTGCAACAAAGTGAACTTGAGTGATTGAAATGTTTGGGTTAGCTTTTAATTAATGCGTCCTCTGCTGCCAGAATGCAGCTTAGGAGCAGATAAGCATGTAGCTGCGGTCAAGAGATTCCATAAACACAGTGTAAGGCAGGAGTCCAACAGAACGGGCACTTACCAACAGGAGCAGTGGTTTGGAGCAGGGGGGTCACATCCACCACAGTGTTCAAAATTTAACCGTGCCATAAGGTTAGTTTAAGCTCATATTGTTGTGTTTATTTACACTTGCAGACAGAATTCTCTCATTTCTTGACAAATCATTATAAACACTAGACGACTTTGGTGACCGCACAATGTCCATGTCTGTCCTATGATCCACATAGGAAGCAGAACACTGCTCCAACACGCCGGCACAAAAGTTTCTCTGCTATGCGAGTCTCTAAGTAAAAGAGAAAGGCAGAGGGGAGAAGCAGCTTAATAAATTGATTATGTGTTTGCACGTGGATTAGTGAATGACTCTGTGTCCTTGTATGTGGATGAGGGGGCGATAAATTCATTTATATCAGCCGTCAGTGACGACAGGCTGGTGGGAGGGAAATTAAAAACCACTGCATCAGGTAAACACTGAGAGCGTCTCAGTTATGACTGCGTGTGTGTGTGTGTTCACTACATGTGTTTGCGTGTGTGTCAGTCCCTTCCTGTATACATTTGTGTGTGCCTGCCCCAGATAAATTAAAACTCCTCCCCTGCCTCCCAAACAGATTAAATATGAGCAGAAGTAATTAGTATTTTTGGTACTAAAACAATACAAATGCAAACATAAATCTCTACTGCTTAGGAGAATATTACATCAGGCTTCATAACTCACAGAGAGCTTAAAAACATTTACATAAAAAGTAATTATGCAAAAGTAATAAGTATTTTTCTCCGGGCTCCGTCATTTGTTCCACTTTAGTGACATTTTGAGATCTGATATATCTGATCTGACACTGAGATTTTTTGTGTCCTGTGAAGTAGCTGTGCAATCGCACATCATATTTTAGGATGTCTTATTTTAAGATTTGGAAATTATATTTTGTTCTGCTGTTGTATTAATTTCAGTAAGTGTTAATGGGCTAAAATAAAGATGTAATCTAAGCAAGCAAAAATACAAGTAGGATTATGTAACTTTCTTACAGTACACCCTCTAAAACCAAGAAAAGCAACTGGTGGTCTCCAACCAGACCTCCAGTCCAGCCTCGTCCGTACCAGGACTTTTTCGATCTTTTTGTTTGTGGGGTTTCTTCATCCTGTCTATCTCTGTTATTTCTTAACTACCTGCAAATGCGTTTCTAGAATTTCAATAATCAAGGTTATGATTAAACTTTCTTAGAAGCCATAAAAATGTTCATTTGTTTCAGGGAAAGTGGAAATTATGTGAAAATATCTCATGAAACTACTTTCTGTCTGAAATGTAGCCTCACGTGCGACTGAATGGGTAATTAAAATGTGTTTAATGCTGACTCACCTCCTCCCCTTGACTCTAATATTATCCAAGGCAAAGATTAAAATGTTAAATAACTGTTCATGAAGAGAAGAACGTCTCTAATGAATGAAGAAAGTTTGTGTATCGGGCATTAAGTCATGATTGACTTCATTAAGGTTAGAACAAAGTTAAGTGTTTTCAGTAAATGTTGAAACTTAATTGTGAGTTTAGAAGTCACAGGTGGTAAAAAACATGCTTTAATAACCAGCGCAGCCCTACATTTGCTGAAAATGCGTGTTATAGGATTCAGGTTGAAAAACTCAGGACTCCTCTTCTGCATCAACTTTGACCAGACTATTGGACGCAGTGTGTCCAGTAATACATTATAACTTGTGTTTTCCTCATTCTCGCTGCACTCTGAGGCTTTGGCACCCCGCCCTGCACTTGCTGGTGTAAAACTTTGTTTGACACTCGTTCACAACCCTCCACGCACGATGAAGAGGCCTCTTAGCTAATGCATTTGAACACGGCCACTTGACTGCCTCTGCATTTCAGTTCAAATGACTTTGCATTGTGCAACGCCATTGTCCAGCTGCCGTTACCCAGGATTCCAAATTATCTCCAAACATTTTATTACTCTTTTACATGATCAAACCACCTCCTACAGCTGGTTTTCGTAGACTCTGGTGTAAAGTTTTTTTAAAGGTGGGTGTTTCTTTTTTAGTTGGATGCGAGGAAATGTGCAGCACCGGAGCAAAGTGTATCATTTATTTATTTTTTCTACATACAGAGCAGACTAAAGTGGCAGCATATGGATGTGGCCATTTGACTTCCTCTGCATTTTAATTAGAGGAGGAACTGGAGCAGAACACTCATAACTCACCTGTCATCTCAGTGTGCAAATATTGCTTTCACGCATCCAGTTTACTGTATGTACCAGAATAGTGTTCAGCGTTTTAGAGGTACAGTCTTATGCAGATGCAGTCCATCTATCTACGTGTGCATATATGTGTTCTCATCAGGTTCTTCTAAAATGTTTGACACTTCTGTTTCAAAGCATTTATGTTCAAGGACATAACAACCTTTAGCGATGGACAGAGTCGGATTTCACTGCAAAATGAACAGTTTACAGCACACCGGAGGAGCCTATGTTTTACAGTAAGTGGTACGTTAGCCAGCCAAAAGTGTAGTCGGACCAGCAAGTTGGAAAAAAGAAAAAGGATGTGGAATCAGAGTTGGTTAGCTATCAAGCTTTTCACCTGTGGAATCAAATCTGGGTCTGAGAGCCTCTCCACATTAAAGTTTAGGTTTAAGATGTTCCTTTTTGATAGAGCTCTTAGTGAGGGCTGGCCCGGGTGACTCCTAAACCATCTCTTAACCTCTGAACCTCACAGGTTCTCGTGGATCATGTTCCGGGATTGGTTGAGCCTGCTGCTGTGCTCTGCATCTCCATTCTCACTATCTCTGTCCTCACTCTTTCACACAGTGTAGACAGGACAGTCTAGAGATGTTCTATTATGGAAAGTGTCATAGTCGGCCAACACATAAAGAGAACTGCAGGATTTGAAAGGATTGAAAAACATCTCTGAATCAGCTTTGGCCTAGATGTATGTATGTGTGTAAGGTGTCAATGCCTGCAGCTGTAAAGCAAGTAAATGAGTCCACTTATTGGGGTGAGGAGAGAATTAAGGGCACGTTTCACAGCTACAACTGTTGGCTCGTGCATGGGATGCCCTAAGAAGCATGTTGCAAAGTATTATGGAGGACGTAGGAAAGGAGAATCAACACGTCTCAGGGAGAAACTGTGTTTTGATCAAGGAACAGGAAAAACAATTGTTGACACTAATGAAGACAGTTGCCAAGCGAGGTTTCCCACTGAGGAGGCAAGAAAATCAGGCCCTAACACGTCAGTATGAAAACTAACTGTGAGATTTTCCAAGATTGGACAGTACTGCCAGGACAATTTACTAAGAAAAAAAAAACTTTTCTGCTGCTGGCTGAATTTAAATTGTGGTTGAGAAGTAAGTCTACAGGAAAGTCTTACCAGAACTGGGAATTGATGACTTGGTCTGCAGGACCACTGTGTCTCCAAGAATCGTGGAAGTAGGGAGCGCCTGCTGAGATCACAGCTGGTGGGCTTTAAAGCCAAGTACTTTAAAGCCCAGTGACTCCACCCGTCACCACCAAACACTCCTATGAGAGTTCCACACAATGGGTGAATTGACAGTAAACTGATCCTGGACTGGCCTGTTTGCTCAAAAAAGTTGCCAAAACAAGACCCAAGGCAACATTTGCTTCTCCTGGATGAACACAGTGTCACAGCGGTGACCTTCTGCAGTCAATGAAAGAGAACAATGTGCATGTCTTGTGTTACCCAGGGTGCGCTTTTTGGCTGTAAGAGGAAAGTGGCCTGGATTAATTAGGCACAAATTTATCCGTCCTGTGCCCCCCACACTGCTTAACTTTGCTAACTGTTTGCTTTTGTCGCTCGCTTGACAGTAGCCGTTGGGCTTTAGCGGGTGGCAGGCTGATTCCCCACCGGAGTCCCTTCACTGATCACAAGGAAACTAATAGACTGATTTGGGAATTGGCTATATTTGACTCGCAGCTAACTTGTTGCAGTACTGTGTCGTATTTTGAAGTTTTGCTCCTAATTTTAAAAGAGAAATATTGCTAAAATCCTTGGGGTGATTTTCCCTCAGTACCGTTGCTGTCGACAAACCCAACTCTATCCACACAGTCACAGCACATTTACTAGCAAACGGTGTGGATGTTGTAAACTCAGACATCCACTAACCCAGACACAAGCATGCGTACAATAAAAAGAAACAAATCAATAAGTGAGTCAGAATTAAAAGTGCATTAGAGGTACGCACACAGTACCTTAAATGCAGAGGCACACTAGATGCTCTGTGTGAAAAGCTGAGCCAACTGTGGAGTGATTTAAATAGATGTTTCTGAAGTCCCAGCAGGTTTTTTTTTTTTCAGTTGAAAGCAAAGAAGCTGGGAGGATTTCCTCTGTGGCTCTTGATGAGGTGAGGGAGCATCTCCCAGTGAATGCCACTGAAAATGAGAGCCTGGCCTCATCACGACTGACGGCACCAGTCTCCCACCTCTTGCTCTCGTTCTTTTTCCTTTCTAATTTGCCCATTCCTAATTAAACAGCATTTCTTTAACAAGGCGATTGCAGGTTTTTATGCTTGACTCAAAAAGATGTGGAGCTGATTCTTGTCTCTTTAATAGTTTTCTGCAACGTTTTTCATTTTTCTTCGAAATTAAAACACTTTTAATTTCAACACACAGGTTTTTCTTTTCTTTCTTTCTTTTTTTTGATCAGTTATCTCAATGAACTTGATTTGTTGATTTGACTCATTCTCAGTGAGTCTTTAAATTGTGATTATGAAGTTTTTAGCCAAAATCCCAAAACCATCCCAGGGCTCTTCCTCTGCAGAGCACCGGTAGCTCATTAGCAATGCGCCTCTAAGTCGTGGGCGGAGACGCGCTGCTCTGCAACCCCCTGACAGGTCTTGACTGAAGGAACTTCAGTTTCCGTCGATGGCTCTCTTTTCCCTCTTCCTTCTGGTCATTCATGAAGTGTACAAGCATACAGAGACTTCACATTTTACATCTACTTACAAATTTGATGATGATTGAAACCCCGACTCTTGGTGCTCCCAGTCCCAGCAGCCAGCTAACAGTATAGCTAAGTAACGGCATGTCTAACTCATTGTGGTCAGATAAACGATTAATCATATTCACTGAGCCTTATTGCTATTGTCCAAGATAAGTTCCTGAAGCTGTCAGGCCATCGAGCACAAGTGGTGGAGGGTGAAGCGGTGGGCAAGAGCTGAAGCTGGCCAATCAGAGTAAAGTGGGCTTTTAGTGTACTTTTTGAGTGAATCATGCAAAGCTACACTAGTGAAGTCCAAGGCTAAGATTTTGGAGCTGGGCAGCTGGCATTACATCACCACTTCAAATGGTTTGTTTGAACTGGAATGGTCAGGGAGAATCGTGTTTTTTGTAAAGTCGATGTGGGTTGCTAAGGCGATTGCCTACCAACCTGCGAGTTCATGTTTTAGTTTTCCCATAACAAATTGTATGAGCTGCTCAGAGGCTGAAATCTCTCCAGGAAATATGGTCTGCTCTGTTAGCTGCATTTTGATTGCTAGGTAAATGTAACACCACCGCATGTTGAGCACGATGATGGAGGACAGAGACAAAGACAGCAGGGTAATGTGTTCGGGTTCGCATGGTGCAAACTTTTGTTTCTACATAGCGTTTGCTGTTTGCACATTTGCATATCATTCCACTTTGCCACACAGGTGATCATTAATGTGAGTTCAGCCCACATTGTGTTCATGAATATTTATAAGAGTGGCATTTAATATGCCGCGGTGAGTTTACTGTAGACAGAAGTGTTAGTCATCAGTCAGAGGGCAGTGAACACATTTACACCTAAATGATGGGTTTTATGAACACAAAGCAAATTTATGTGTGTATGTCTGAAGTACAAAAGAGAGTGTGTTTGTGTTTGAACAGCTTCTTTTCCTGTTAATGTCTGTCACTAAACGCCGTGGGAAAAAAAAAAAAATCTGCTTTCATTTGGAGGCTTTTGGTTATTCATACAAAAGAAGGACATGTTGCAGCCATGTCGGTGCTAATATATGGAAAGCTAGCCGGTTCAAATATACATGACTTGTTGATGACAACGTGCAAACATGTTGATTTCCAGATGTTAACTGCTAATATTTTTATTTTATAAAGCTTACGCAAGAAAAATGAAGAAAAGGACAAGACAATGAGAGCATGTTAAATAGTGGTAATAGGCAACCCCCAAATTTATAGAAATGGTTTAACCCTAGTGTTCATCAGCCAGTAGAAACTACTGACAATCACCCATTGGAACTGGAAAATTGGCCAAATGGCTCAGAGTTCTGTGAGACTGAGACCAAACATTGTTGTCATGTTGTCAACGTGTGAAATTAACCCGTTGTTTGCATGTTGTTAATGCGCTGAAAGTCATGCATATTTGAACTGGATGACCTTCTATACCGATGCCCTGTATCGCACAGTCATTTCTATCTGTTGTTATGAGTGGATTGATCTGCATTCATCTTTGGTTTATCTTATTTTCCTAATTATTTATTTGCGTCTTCTACATTTGAAATGATAAGGAAACAGTGAGAGGAAATGAGACAAACAGAGCTTTTTATTCAGCGCAGACTGATTTGTCATGAATGAGAAGCAGTTACAGTTTGTCTACTTACATTCGCGGCTCTGTGTGAGTGTGTTCCCCCGCTGGATTTAGTTTAGGTAAAGGTCTGAAAATCCTCCATCTGCTGGCACACCCGCAAACTCCTATGGCCACCTGAGTCCAATTTTTACATAACAACCCTTGACCTTCACTATCAGAATACGTGTGCACACACACTTGTGCGCACACACACATGCTCTCAGTTTCTGTGACCTCCTGTACAAACTGTCTGAGTGCATCCAGGACAGAATTTCTCCAGATTTTCATACTCACTTAATGGAAAAGCAGAAAAAAACTGTGCAACTCTGACTTTTTTTTTCAGTGATGTCACATTCAGGCTCCACTTGTGACTGTCTCCAGTCTTTGATTTTGTGATATTTCCTTGAGCATCCTGCGTTAGCTGACAGTTTAATCTCTTTCATGAAGTACTGACCTACTCTGGTATCAGCCCACACGTAATAGACCTGCCGATCCAGTACAAGATACCGTGTCATTCTCACATTTTGCCTTGCATAGATGTATGAATGAAGTCTGCATATAGACCGGGTCAAACGAACATAGAACTTTCTGTTCCTGTTATATCACTTCTTTGATCTTTTCCTGAAACTAAAAATAGTTTTGTCGCCTATTAACCAAACTACGACCTCAGCAAGCTTCATGTTGGAAGTCGAACTGGATATTGCATATTTATGTTCGGGTGTTGAAAATGCGGCAGCGTCACACCAAAGCGAGGCAAAGCATGACACTAATGGATTGGCGGATCTGTTACACGTTTTGGCATGATATCAGTTCATCGGTTCATTAGAGTAATAAAGGCAAAAGCTGCATTTGCTTCATAAATGATTGTTTTTGTCTGGTTTAGGCAGCAGCCAACAAGAATGTCAGAAAGAAATGAATACCTAACAATTACCAGAGCCATGGAAAAACCTCAGCTGCTTTTTTTCTGTCCAACCAGCCGACCGTTTCTGGTGTCTTCCCATAGATCACATGACATCTTCATGTCAGGTTAGTTACAGTTTCTCCATCTCTGTGATAACTCATACATACAGTAACTAAGACGCTGAGTAGACATTGTGACAGATCATTGACAGGAAATACAGTGAACTTGCACTGGGCTATTGCAATCAGATTTGACTTCCATCAAGTTCTTGCAGTTTCATTCCTTTCACAAAGAGATTGAAGAAGACAAACTTTCTGTAGGAGGAAAAAATGACATTTGAAGACTGAGTGAATGTGTGTGTGTTTCAGAGAGAGAGAGAGAGAGCATGCATGTGTGTTCATGCATATGTGTGGGAGGGTTGGCATGGCAGTGTGCACGCAGCAGCGCCTGGCAGTGTGATACAAGGGCAAACAGCCTCGCTGTAGTGAAGATCTTTTTGTAAAATATGCTAAATTTTGTGCATATTCCAAATCTTTGTTCACTCGTTTGGGATAGGACAGGCACAAAGAGACTCATTAGAAAATATTATCTTTCCTTTCCTGGAAGTAAAATTAAAAGCAGCCAAAAAGATATCCACGGGCCAGCTGAAGGAAAATGGCACCCACATAATCGAGCTCCAAGAAACTTTCCTCCATAATTATGCTGGGAAGGAAAGTCACAGCTTTTGTTAGCTACCTATTCATTTCTTGACATTACTCCCATTATGTTTGCTGGTGTGTGTCACAGGAAGTTCAAAGGTTTCCAGTTTCATCCATTCGATGCATCAGCACGTGTAAGGATAATGAAAACGTCTTGTGTTGGCAGCTCAATTAAAACATATCCATCACTTTCCTTTAGGGTCCTTTGGGGACAACTTAGAAGCCATATGATTAACTGCTTAAATATTAGCTGAGGCAAATTTTCCATTAAACAAATAGTTTGACAGTTTGTGATATATGCTTATTGGCTTCTTTTTGCCAGTTGGGTGAGCTGATTGATGCCACTTAGCTTAGTCTAGCATAAAGACATAAAAAGCATAAAGAGAAACAGCTAGCCTGGCTCTGTCTCTCAATAAACATAATTAAAACTCAGTAATTAAGACACATCTTTGTTCAATCTGAACACAACCTTGGAACTCAGTAATATTTTGTCTCTAGCTTCTGATAATTCATGATTCAGTTTGGTTTCTTGAATGTGATCGAGGTAGTGGTCCATTCGGTTAACTGAGCACCAGCCTGAGTGGAGCCACATCTTAATTATCATTCAGTCTAATCACGTTGGGTAGGGTCATGCCGTATCACTGCTGGTCTCGGGTCTGTCTGTCAATATGTGTGATACCCGAAGGGATCCAAGCTGACATGCTGTCAGACATGATCTGGTGGTGCGTCATACTGCAGGGAAAAAGACTGCAATTCATTTTGAGCATGGCTGCTCAGTAATAAGTGGATAAAGAACTAAACGTTGGAGATCGCATGTCAGTCAAGGTAAATAACCTCTGCTGTGACGTCTTTTTCCCTTGACTTTCTGACACTGAAGTCTGAGTTTCTGTGGCATATTTTGAGGAAAGATTTCCCAGAACCGCTTTTGTTTTGCAGAGTTTCAAAGCGTTTCTTTTCGATTGGTACGTTACTTCTATGACAAGTCAAGTGAATCAAAGTCATTTCACACAAGGGTGTCACAGTTAAAAGAAGAGAACCCTCAGGACACCTCATTAAGGCCACTGATCTCAATCCAATACTTTTCATGCTTAATCACACTACAAGAAATGTGCACATCATGCCCATTTTTTTATAGGCTCATAAATATCAGAAATAAACATCAAAAGATGTTTTAAAGCTCAGTCATAACAGCTATGCTCAACTAACAGCAACAAATATATACAGATTTATGGGTATTTTTCATCAAGAAGAGTTATGAAAGACGCACCAGATTTAATCGATGTAAGACGGTAAACATGCCAGCTGACAACTCCTCCACATCCTCGTTGGCATGAATGAGTGTTGACAATATCATTATGCCATTTCATTTTGAAGAAATCTGACTCAGATTTGGGTTATGTGATAGACTGGTGTACTGTCCAGAGTGTACCCTGCCTCTCGCCCAAAACACGCTGGGATAAGCTCCAGCCGACCGCCAACCTGAGCAGCATGACGAGCTCAGAGACTGGCTGGACGGATGGATGGATGGATGGATGGATGGATGGAGAAACTCAGGCCTGAATTTTCTTTCTCATTTCTGTTGTTTACCTCTCCTCCTTGTATTCTAATATAATTATGAACAGAATGCAGTCCAGTGTGAACGTATCAGCTTGCTTACTTTTATGTCATGCAGTATTAGTGCATATAGGGTGGCAACTGACAGGATGGAAAAGAAGAGAAATGTGCAAGAAATACTTGTATTTAGAGGAGGAGGAGGATAAGGAGGAGGAGGGTAGACTAAATGTGGCTGCACATTGCTGCTTTTACTCTAAATTGCTTATTTCACTTTGGGCAGTTGCAATGTGACCTGGCCACAGAGGTCAACCAACAGGCCAGGCAATCAGGAATTCTCCCAGGACCTTGGATGGCCCTTTGGATCCGGCATGTAAACAATCCACAATCCTGCACATGAAATGTAATTGCACCCATCAAACGTGTTAATGTAGAGTTTGTTCCTGCAACTCTTTTATCATGAAAAATACATTTTATCTTTAAAAATAATATCAACATGCCTAATTTCTGGGACCTTGCTAAACTTTGAATCGTTGGCACAGGAAATGAGCTCGCTTGGCAACCATCTACTACAACCAGTCACTGTTTTTTTGAAGGAATAGACCATGTTACGTAGGAAGGTTCAAACGGTGCTCTCAGGTCTGTACAGTAGATACAAAGCTACTGCCAGCAGCTATTAGCTTAGCATAGCACAAAGACCTGAAACAGAGAAAAAAACAGCTGGCCAGCTCAGTAACAGAAGGAAGTTATTTCATACTGCCAAGAAATATTCTGGCACATAATCCCCCACAAAACCACAGCGTCTTTTTTACCCTTTGGTTTTTGTGTGTTAAGCTACTTAGACCTAAGATGTTAATTGGTGAGCTTTAGAGGTTCTGGCTGGGAGATTTTGTTCGGTCATAGCCAGACTGTGTCCACCTGTTTTACTGTGTGCTAAGCTAAGCTAACTTTCGCGAAGACGTGGAATCGAACCTCTCATCATCCTCTCACCCAGAAAGCAAAGAAGCCTATCTTTCAACTCTTTTCTCTCCTTTCAATGAATCATGCTAATATCCCAAAAAAAATGGATTAGAAAAGGCTTTGGAAGCAGCCAGGCAGAGCGAGAACACAGGAGGTGATTGTGGTGAAGATGACGTGAGAATTAGAAAGCACTGTGAACCATAAAGAGTAAGAGGTGAGAGAAAGAGAGAGAGCCCTGGCTACGAGGCGTTCACCTCTGCTCAAAGAAACCTCATTTTCCGCCTATGATGTCCGCCTCCATCCATCACTCTCCACCTCCTCCTCTCCTCGTCTCTTCCTCTGCTCCCGGTGTCTCTTCCTGCTCTGATTAATGAGCAGAAGCCCGGCTGAACCTATTAACAATGTGTAATACCGCTCAGTCTGCAAATAGCCCGCACTGTCCAGACCTACTTTACACTTCTCAAGGTAGCGGTGGCCTATTAGGCCGCTCTCTGACTGTGCCATGTTGTCTCTTGCCGGGTAGCTGTTTCTGTAACTCCTTCTCTCCTTTTTTCTCTTTTTTCTTTTGCTGTGTCTATTTCTGCCCCTCTGCCTCCCATCATGTCTTTCGGCGCCTCCTCCTCCTCCACCCTCTCCTCCTCCTTCCCAGTTGTCTTCCTCATCTCTCTTTGTGTCAGTTATTTCTCTCTCTCTTCTCCAGCTATCCTTGGCCCTATTAGGGTGGTCAAGTTGGGAGATTAATCAACCTGAAAAGCACATCAATCATCAAAAAAAGAAAGGAAAAAAAAAAAAAACTTCAACGTACACGTGGACCTCTCAACCTAGTTTTTAGAGCAAAGACTTGTTCTTCACTAGGTGTTAAGACTTACATGTGGATGTTCGGCACACACACGTAACGTGTACCCTCCTTCACACTCTGAGCAGTAAACATCGAGTTGTACCGCAGCTACTTGAACTTCCTCCACACTTAGCTTTGGTTAAACAGTTGCCACAGAGGCCACTTGCCAATTACATTGAATTTCCTCTTCATTTCCCAAGATTCCACTCAGTCAGTTGCTCTTTAAAGACATCATTAGCTGAGCTGATTAAAAACAAATGTAATGGGAGCACCACATTTCTACAGTAGCCCAGAACGGACAAAATAAACACTGTCTCTACATGGGGACCATCCTGACCTCCTCTATATGGGCACATTTCCCACTAAATCCTACGTGTTAGTCCATTTCTTGTCTTATCTGATGAATCTACGCAAATGCTATCAGTGGCATGCTAACATAGTGCTAAGGTGTTGCATTGTGGGGAATACTCAATCCCACAGCATGGATAGGGCCCGCGAGAAAGCTGTAATTATAATCAGAGTTATATTAAGTAAATTGTTGCTGTTGGCTCAGTACAGGGCCCCACATTAGAAAGCCAATGTTAATCCAGAAAATCCAAAATCTCACTGACGTACGCATGCGGATGACATCGAATCCAGATGTGAAGCCCCTGCTACTTATTTCTTCTCTCACATAGCCTCACGTTCAGCCTTTTATCATATTTTCTAAGAAACTGGTAGAATATGTGGAGGAGCTGAGATATTCTCACTTACTTTGGGTGTGAATTGAAATACCTTAAAATAAAATAGCGTCTCTTCTTCATCCAGCTGTAATGACTATTATTTTGTTTCGCTTCAGGAGAAGAGAGAAATTACCTCACTGAACGGGTAGAGTCTTTCACTGAATACAAAACTACACAAGGACTGCTACGTCCCAGTTAAACAAAGCTATTTATTTCCTGGAATTAGGAATAATAATCAATGAAACAAGAAAAAAAAAAAATAAGTGCGAGTTAACATACTGATTAACGTTCACCACCAATACACAAGCGAAGCACAGAGGGGAGCCCTGCACAAACAAACCAAGCCGCCACGACTGTTGGGCGGTTCTAGTTTAAATAACATAGTTCAGATTGGAAGCTGGGGACTGATCTGTCGGGTAGGTGTAGCACCAATCGTCTTCTAGTTTTGCAGGAAGTGGTGACTGAAGTGGCCCCGCCTCATCAGCTGGGGCCAATCAGGGCAAGGCGACGCACACCTAGATTAACATACACAACGCTACAAGGAAAGTCACACAAAGGAGCATTAGCGGCAGCCCTAACGAGAAGCGGCAACATGTGAAACACACACAAGGGGACTATTCATGTATACTCACGTATACTGTATGTGCGATTGCATTCACACAAAGTAGTTCCTAACATGTCCTGGAGGCCAAACACTTGCACTGCAGACTGCTCTGTTGCCATGTAAGAACATTACTCGAGCAGGCTTTTTATGAAGGCTGGGATGAATGTGATGCAGTCAGGTGCCGTCGCCTCACAGCCAAGGAGCTGCAGGAATGTCGGGGGCCCGACGCTGTTTAATGTTTCATTCACCATCAGCCGACACTTTTGCCCTCCGGACACGTGTGGAATGACTGCAGATGCTCCACGGGGTGCAAAGGAGAAGGGAAGTAGAGATGAATACAAAGACAAAACATGGAGGGGAAGACAGAAAGTGATGGGATTTAGCAGTAGAGGAGAAATGTGCTTTTTGAGGAAAAAAGAGGTGGGAGGGTGGCTAATGAAGAAGCGGAAAAAAGGCGATACAAAGAGAAATTACGAGTGAGAGAAAAGACACAATGCTTATAGGAAATTCAGTGAAAGGGGGAGACAGAGATTCAGACAGACAGATAAAAAAGACTTTGAAAAATTAACAGTGGGCTGCCACTGTTATGCTGGTAATCTCACTGTGGAGATGGTTTGATTTGTGAAAATGGAGCTTTAGAAAATGTGACAATTTGACAGTAGCCTGGGGTAAGCAGTCTGGGATGGACAGACTTTTTTAAAGCAAAAACTGCCTCCTCTTTTCCCTCTATGGATCAAAGAGAGAGGACCTGCTAACCTGTTATATAAGCTAGCAGCACCGAGTGAAATGCTGGCACGCAGAGAGACAGAGGATGTCCATATCTCGAATAAAAGCAAATGTGAAGAGCTGGAATTGAGGAAAACTGGCCACAAAAACTGTCAAGTACAATTCCTCTGCTAGTTCTTCCCATTTCGTTTTGTCTGACTAGAAAGCTGATATACTGAGTGTAAAAAAAAAAAAAAAACATAATGGAGGTTGGAATGGAATTGGGTTGCAGCCTCTCTTACCTCACGTCTTTGTACATCTACAACATATAATCATATAATTGGACCACACTCTGGTGTATTCCTAACCTCTTACTTTTTCAATCTAACTGCTGACCCAAAAACACACTTTCCACTCTACAAGATAACATTTAAGAATATGCCATACATAGCAAACTGTCAGCTCAACGGTTAAATTAACCCTTAGCATTTGTTTTTTATCAGAAATCTGTCAGCTACACCTGAACGCACACTGCCTGCATCAGCGGCACTCCATCCAGGGAAAGTGTGCTTTCTCTATTGTTTGAGGATAACTTTAGGAAGGTGATTGTCATTTTATATCTCATCTCACTATCAATATGTCTAAAGTTAAATGTTCCATAGTCCAGGTAAGCCCATGCTGCAAACAGGAAGTGCAACTATTACAGTATGACTTTCCAGATTTGTCAATATGTAGACAATATTAGTGGTGCAGTCCACAGTCAACTCATCACTTCATAATTTAGACTGTATTTTATTATACATTTGATTTTACATTATCATAAATAACATTTATTGTTTTCATGTTATTAATTTAAAGGAAGAAAACAAATATTTTGTCATAAAACAACCCAACCTCTCTAACATTAAAATAACTTAAACGACAATAATTAAAAATAATAGAAATGAGTGTAAAGTACATAAAGTGTAGGTCGCAGCTACTGACTGCACTTAACTTTTTGCATAACCAAAAGCATGATGGACATCAACGGGTGAAAGACACAGTCAACACACACTGCAGGCATCAGTCTTGGAGTTTCTGCTGGGATACACAAAATGTTCCCACAAATGTTCAACATGTCTGAGCGCTGATTACATTATTCTAGTTCTGAGTCAAGCTGCTCCTAAACAAGCCCTGCTAATGGATTACCAGCCCATGTTTATTAAATGTAGTCATCGATAGTAGTAAACACATGACAGAAAAGGACATGGAAGTCATTAAGCTGAGAAAGATTCAGATAAATTTTATTGTTTGAACTCTGCTATGGACTAATGTCACTCAGATAGCGACGCAAAGGATTCAATTAACATGCAAATACGTGATATGCATATCTTCATTTGAATTAAATATTGACAATTATACCCTTCTGACTGGAGGACATTTTTGACCCTTTAAACTCATGTAGTTACAATTAATTAAGAAACACCTGACATAGCTAAGACCGCATGTGTCTCAGTTATTAATGTCAAACGCTTTCTGCCTCTCTAGTTTTAATTGAAAACGTGGAATTGCCCGACTTTCTAATAGTGGCTCTCATGCTCCCATTTAAGACACGTGTGTGTGTGCTGGATGTAGCTCCCAGTGTGTGCTAAGGGCTTCTGAATAACATCATCTCAGCAGCATATTAATGTCAGCGATAAGACACACTGTTAAGGTTGCCTCTTAAATCAGAAGGAAAGAATCCAGCATAAATGTGAATTCAGAGTACAGTGTATTAACCCCAGACCCCATTAGCTGCAGTTCACTGAGAACCGTCACTCAAATGAGCAGTTTTTTTTTTTTTTTTTTTTCCTTCTTTACTGTGGAAACTGTGCAGAAACCAACAGGAAAAAAAAATCATAGACATCAATATAATGATGTATATTTCAGGTTCAGCTTATTGGAGATGACTGAACCTATCTACTGTACAAAGCTCAGGACATTATATTCTGTGTTCTGAAACACTGGGGATGACTTTACAATGACAGGCACTCCCAGGCGCCATTGTGAAATATCGAATTGCCGCTCTGGGATCTAGAGGGTTGAGGACACTGTTCATTTGCTTCCATATTCATGCCTATCAGCAGTGAATGACTGATTAGAGTTTAAATATTATACCAGGCGATATTCATTTGAAGAACCTTAAGTGAAGCACATATGACCCCATGTCGTATGGATCATCACATGAGCTTTCTCAGCTCAAAAGTTTCCCTGCTGTCTTAAAGTTGTGAGTCAAATGAATGCGTCATTAGTTGGTTTGTTCATTAGATAGCCTAATGGGAAATTCACAGAGTTCAATCAACTTGATAAGTTTGGCAATCGCAGGACAATAATTCAATCAGCATCTGTTGCATCGTATTGACGAGTACCATAATTAGTCCTATTAAATAATGAAGTGCTTATGGTTTGATTATCCTCTTTCTAATTTTTTTCTTATATGATTATAATTTTCATCAGGGTGAAGACTCATGACTCATCTAAACAAGCTGTTAGAGGAACAAGGAGAGTTTCTAAATAGCTGGTGCAATAACAATGCATTCTGTTAAATATGCTCACGGTGTCCTTACTTAATAAACCATAGTATATTTATTGAGCTCATTATTTTTGATTACGAGTCTTGAACTAATTATAGTAAGTTCAGAATTTGTTGTATAAGTTTCCACTAAGTACAATTATGTCTAAGTGATACTTCTGGACACATTCATGATGACAATGTTAGGGGTCGGAAACGACTTCAGTCGAGCAAACTTACACACATCCAGCACACACAGCGATACAGTATAAGCAGGGGTTACAGTGGGAGGAATCCTAAGATCTGCTGTAAACTTCTGTGTCTTAATGCTTCAAAAAAATGTGAACATTCACTGCTTTCATCTATTTAATATCTTGTTAAATTCAGTGTTTTATGGAATTTAGACTGGTGAGCAAAGAAGTTAAGTAAAAGTCAAAAATATAACTAGAAATATCAATAAATAATACTCTAAGTTAAATATTAAAATTAAAACTGTAAAAAAGTTGACTGGAGCCTTCCAGCCCACTTTAATCCCTGTAAATATTCATTAATTTTGGACTCATGACTATTCATCAGGGGACCATAAACATCAGCTCTTTAGTGGCTTCTTCTCATTTCCAACATCAGTTCAAATTAAAATATCTTTAGCTGTTACATGCTTGATTTTCTTCAATCTCTTGCCAGTAACTCTGTCGGCCTTCTGGTGCTGTCCACTAAACTCGTGCAACAAAATCAAACTGCTTAGCGTCGTACAGATGGTTGGCAACTTTCTGTGGGTTCATCTTTTTTAAAGCATCAGTACCATCTTTATGTTCACGTGGAGGTGAAGTGGTTCATTCCAAACAGAACTGAAGTAACATTGTATTACATACAAACGAAAACAGTTTTTTTCCTCCTTGGCCTTGTTCTCATTTGTTTATACAACTACAAATGAGTGTGTTAAACTGCTATGCATTGCACTAATAGCTCAGAAACCTGTCTGACCACTTTAACAGTGTGTCAACACATTATGCATGGTCTGCTAGCTCACTCGCAGTCTGCTTTAATTGGTTGACACTTTGTGGGAACTTCCTCTTTCTTTACTTTCTGTCTAAAGTCGACTAATTTCTCAGAGGAACTGACTAGGAAAGATTGTGTGTGTTTTTTTTTTTTTAGGGAAGTTGCAGAAAAAGTTCTATCCTCTGGTATCCCACTACTTTTATTTGTTTCTCTTGTAGTCAGACTGTATTCCCAACACCATCATTCTTTTATCCTTTCAACAGTCACTCTTTTTTTCCCTTCTTCAATTCAAGACTAAATTATGACCACTCTGCTAACTTCATCTCTTAGCTCTGCACAGAAATGGCAGAGGTTTTTCTTAGAAAGATCCAGACAGAGGAACAGCTGGAGAGAGAAGAAAGAGAGCTGAGGTGAAACAAACAGATGAGCGGAGAGAAACAGAGAAATGAGAAATCTGAAGAGTTGAACTTGAGGAGATGAAAAGTGATTTACTGGTTCACGGGGAGTTGTGGCCTCGTTGTTGGCTGGGGAACGGCTTAGTGCTTCTTATAGTGTGTGTACCTACCCACAGGCATTATGCTTCTTGGCCTGTCTCTCTCCGTGTGTGTCCGTGAAACCAAGATCATGCTAATCAGTGCTGTTTGGGATTTGCCGTGTGAGATATTCATCTGGACTTGGCTCTAATTATCTCCATGGTGATTTTCACCAAGTGGTTCGGCGTCGCTGTTTGGTACGTTTCATGTTTGTGTGTGTGTGAGTGTGTGTGTGACAGATTCAGCTGTTTTGCTCTTAATCTTCTCTCATCATTTTTCCTTGATTAATGAGATTCCAATTAACTGTGTCTGGACAACAGAACGCCCCACAAGAAATAATTCTCAGAGGACTGTCAGGGGCGTAACAGGAGGACTTGAGTTGAAAAAGTGGAGAAAGAAAACTAAAGAGTCATTGAGAGGAGCTCTTTAATGTAGCATCCTGCCCACAAGACAGAGGAAACAGAAATTATGAGAGTTATTTTTTTTTTAAAGTTGCCTCTTTAAAAGCCTCCAACAACAAACCCACCTACATACTGTACACATGCATTCACCTTCCACCTTCCTTTCCCACTAGAGCTGAGAGAGAGAGAGCAAGGTGAAGAGACATAACACCAACCAGTTCTTACACCTTCCAAAATAAGAGAAGTGTTCCAAAAATGACTCGAGTGTTTTCACCTGTGGTGAAGGTCAGGTAGGCACCTCAAACTGTTTGGTTAGGGTTAGGGCAAAGAGTCATGTTTCTAAAAAATATATTGTAATGCTGTTTTCAAGTGTTTGAAAAAAAGTTTGATGGAAACCACAAAATTCATGTTTAATGGGAGATGGAGATATTTCCGCTCCAACACTCTCTTCAGGGCTGTATTATACATCTATGATCGCTCCAACCTTCCTCACGTTAGTACGTGAAACAAATACAAATGTCAGATTTCCATTGAGTTGTCTGCGTTGGTTTTCACTGGCAGAGATCTGCCTGGCGCTCATGTTGTTATGTCATGTTGTTGCGTCCTCTTCTTCTGGTTTTCTGACAGGAGAATTATCCTGTGAACCGACTCCTGATATTTACATCACACTAGTAGATGGAAACAAGCATTTATTCACATTTTACTCTGCGGAACTGTTCAAAATGCTGATTAAAAAATTGGAATACATTTGGATGGGAACAGAGCTAAGGTTTAATCAAGGAGGGTTGAATATTGGTGGGAGTAAAGGAAACATGATAATGTAGATACATGATTTTACTACCCACCATCCACCCCGACCGCCTCACTAAGAGGTTTTGTGGCCAAATGGCATGATACTTCAGCCTGTCAACATTTACTGTACCAGATTTGCACTTAAGGTGTTGCAGTAATTAAATTGGAGACACAATCACTCCGTAGGTGAATGGAGAACTCATCCTGTATTCTTTCCACTCAGTCAGATGGTTTTGGTGCTTGTGGGTTTGGGGCTATCAGTTCTGCTTCTTCATTTTTATTGGTAGATGTTGTGTGTAGTTTCCCAGAAGTGTAAATAATACCTCCCAGTCTCCATACATTGGAAACCAGCAGTATGTTAAGCCTGGATTACAGTTAACCATACTGTGCTCCATTTAGCTCTTCCCCTGCAACGACTCATTACAGTCCATAATATGCTGTACCGCAGAGAGTAAATCCTATATGCTTCTCACGGGTACATCCAACAAGTTCAAAACTGCAAAAACACTTGAGAAGACTGGAGAAAAAAAGATATGTGGAGAGAATGGAGAATGGTTAAAGAGAAGAGAAATTAAAATTTAAAAGCGTCAAGCTGGTCTGCTTCACCCTTATCTCTGGATTTCAAAGTAATCGTTTGAAAATAACACAGCTGTTATGCCTCTCTTTTTACCATCCTTTCTCTAAGAAGCCCACAGGGCTGTGGCTTAGGAGGGAGAGCGGTCGTCCGGTAATCGCTGTTCGATCCTCACTCCGCATGTCGAAGTGTCCTTGGGCAAGACACTGAACCCTGAGTTACTCTCAAAGGACAGGCCAGCACCTTTCATGGCAGCCTGCCACCATGAAGTCTGTGTGTGTGAGAGAGAGAGAGAGAGAGAGAGAGAGAGAGAGAGAGAGAGAGAGAATAGGAGGCAAATTGTAAAGCACTCTGTCCATTATGGTAGAAAAGCGAAATATAAGTGCAGGCCTTTTACGATATCTTTAAAGACAGCACATCTCCTGAAAGAATAGGACTTCTTAAACAATAATTAATTTTGGTAATTAAAGTTTGCTGTTATCTCAAACCTCGAATGTTTATCACCCTATCAAAATGGAACAGCCTTTAATACCACTGTATCCTCCATTTTTTTTAAATCTACAAATGTGTCTGTTCTTAGCTTCTGGATGCTATAAAATGCTCCAAAATGGCACATAGCTGAGTAACTATGGAGTAAATAAGTCAGTAAACTGCAGAGCTCATTTAGCATGCTAACTTAGCTAATTAGCACTAAACATCACCTACAGCTGGAGCCGATGACATTCTGACTGTCATTTTGCAAATTTTTTGGTCATAAGCCAAGAAACCGGACAAATAGAAGCTCCGGACCTGATGATGATGATGATGCTTGATCCAGGGTGTCAAACTCATTTTAGTTTATGGCCCAATTTCATCTCAAGTGGGCCTTCACCTCCAATTTTTTGCCCATTATTTTAGTGTAAAGAAGTAAATTCTGCAAAGGTTTGCAATTAACCAACCGTTTACAAAAGAGACGATGAACCTCCTGAGATGTCTATAGACAAGTGTGCAATTTCAACAATAACTCTACATTACTTTTCTACTGTGTTGCATAATCTGTAGAAAATCATGTTGAATCTATAACAGGCCATCAGGACAGCAGAACCCCAAGTGAAAAAATCAGGATTCAGGAATAACACACAATTGTATTGTCAGTGTCTGGTTCTGGGCACCGTTTGGGGCTATTGAACTCATTGTGGCTTCAGTTAATTTAGGTGAACAAATAGGCACAGACAGAAACTAAACCAAAATACTTCAGGGAAGACAGTTAAAATCAACTGTCAATAACAGCCTCAGTAAAAAAAGTTTCTCTTTGCATTCATTTGCCTCAAGCCATTCCCAGGCATCCATATCTCTACTCCCCCCTGGTGTATGCCCTCTGGCAGCCTCATATTAAATAGGACCCATTCTCTTGAAACTTGGCAAACAGTCAAAAAAAAAAAAAAAAGATGATATCTTATTTTTTTTCAATGACAAGTCTGACTTGACATCTGACTTTGTGACACATGTCGGGTAAATAGTAAATCATGCTCAGTTTCAAGGTTAACTTGCCCTCCTAAAGAACAGTGGGTAGCAGTCTGGGCTATTTGGTTCAGCGGGGTCACAGTGGCTTGGTAAGTGGAGCGGGTCCTCCCCTAATTGCAAGTTTGGCAGTCCTTGAGCAAGACGCTGAACCATAACTGCTCCCATTGGTCAGGCCAGCACCTGTGCATAAATATCAGGCAAATTGTAAAGGTACTTTGGGTAAAAGCTATATAGTCCATTTACCATTGAATTGGCCCATTTATCACAATCATTACCTTATGTAAGTTAGCCTGTTACAAATCGTCCAAACATATATACTGTGTGTGTATTTGCAGCATACACTAAATGAAGGTGTCACTCCGTGTACAATTTGAAAAAAACAAAAAAAAAAAAAAAAACTTCTGGACCTTTACAAGCACCTCAGTTAATCACTCCCCAAACATGAAACATCCCAATTAATATGAACACACTACATCCCTTATCTCCTCTTCTGTATTATCTCAGGTGGCCAGATTAATGTTTTGTGCTGAACTCGTGCACGGTACCATACCTAATCCCTCCTATTAAATTCCAGCCTCCTTGTAAAGGAAAGCTATTACACTGTTAATGATGAGTCATATGAGTAAAACCTTTAAAGAGCAAGAATGAGTAATTCTGCTTCGAGAATGAGGTGCAGTAAAAGTTGAACAGACAGGGTGTTGCAGGCATCCTTGGTAATGCTCATGCAGTCCTAATTAGCTGCTGTAAAAAAAATAAAATAAAGTGCTGCCTCAGTGTAAAAAAGTAATGCAGTTAGGAAGCTCTTGGTCTGGAATTGGTTTGAAATATGTGAAATAGGCCGACACGATGAAACATGAAATTCACATATATGTGCTTAGACATATCCAGTTTGGAGAGGCAGGCAGGAGAACAACCCTCTTTGATGAGTAACTGAGTAATTGATCTCAGAACCGGCTATCTTCCGACGATGTATAAGTCTCTGGGGACGATGGACAATGTTTCAAGGGCTTCTGGTGTAGTTAGTGGAAATCCAGAAAACAAATAATGGATACCCAAGCTAAGACTTCTGCTGAAAGATTAGCAACTTGATACCTGCCCAAAGAAAAACCCCAAATGAAACCACAACTTCCACTGTTAAAACAGATTCTGCATTCATATGCAGCTATCTCTTCCTAGAGATTAGCGGCAGCAGCAAGTCTGAAGTGGTTTTGTCAATGAAGCCTGATCACTTTAGCGAGAGCGATATAAATGCTTGTGTCCCTCGGAAAGTGATGTCTGCTGCAGGTGACACACTGACTATGAATAAGTATGTTACCTAACCTCGCTTCAAGAAACCTGAACTAACCCTTCTTTTTCTTAGATGGTCATATTTTATTCAGCTGTATCATTTTCTTTGCACACTTGGCATTATGCATGCATTTAAAATCCACTTCATATCCGTACAAAGCACCAACACATCTGACCCAAAAGTCTAAGATAAAACTGCATAGCTGTGTGTTCTATTTACCTTTCTTCGAGTGCATCAGCTTGCAGTGGTCCAAATTTTGCTTTTCATGCTGCATGAATGAAGTGACATTGCATTGCAATTCAGTCTGATTATCAGGCAAGGTTCACCCAGTCTTGGCAGGAATGATAAGAGATGGCAGTGACTGGCAGTGTGTTTAAGGTGGAATGATGGTCTTTTTATCGGTTTATCGGGCCACTAAATCCGAGAAAAAAGTCTTTATTTCCTTTTCCTTTCATTTTATCTGTCATCTTTGGCTCTTATAAGTGCCCACGGCCTGTTGATGACTCAATCCAAAAAGTAAGGCAGGTGGAGAAAGTTCTGGTTGCACGGCAGACATTTTGATAACACGTGGACAGTAATGATGGCCCAGTTCCATTCAGTGAACCAGTATGCACGATAGCACAGTCACCCCTAAGTGGAATGCCAGTGGGACCCACAGGTGACCTAATGTTAATCCATGTATGTTTTTCCCACTGCGATATGTCCTGTTGCCTCACCCTTGGACTTAAACATTCAGCTTAGTATTGTCTAATGTGGTCTGGTTGCTGGAATGTGTTTTACTGAAGTCTTTGTGTGTGTGTATGTGTGTGTGTGTGTGTGTCTGCTTCAATGCTGCAATACTCTGAGGTCAAACCATTTTATCTTTATCTCTGTCAGAGTTCTTGTTGGGGTGCCACAGTGTTCACAGCGGTTGTCACCTAGCCTTTTTGTGTCTCTTTGGCCAGGTCTCTTGTTAAAGTGCCAAGTAAAACATTTTCTTTCAACTGAAGCTCACTTAGCATTACCCGAGCTGTGATTTATTGGTGTTGTCTTATAAAACTAAAATCCAGTTCACGGTTTGTGTTGGAACACATTTATCATTGTTTATTACATCACATATGCATTCATTTTTGATTATTTTGCATACGATTTATGTATATAAATAGACGCAGATGCATCTCCTTTAATTTAGCTTCACAAGGCCACGCATGCTACATACCTAATGCTAGCTAATTGGCTTGGTTTTGAGATTGAGTTAGAAATATAGACTGAAAAATGTTAAAGTTCTGTCCATGACATTACCTGTAGGCAGGAGGGTGTTGGCTCTGGCCATCGCCATCTTGGCGGTCCTCCTCACTAATCCAACAATGGCCAAAGACATGGAGCATGGGTGGAGCTAATTTATGGTATTCACAACCTGTGTTCACAAGTTCCAGCCTTACCATGTCGTAACCATGAGGTCGTGAGATCCACTCGTGACGTGACAAAGACTAGTGTGCTTGGAGGCTGGGCTGCCTGCTGACCAGCATGTCGTGATAGTGAAATAGAATGAATGTGTCAGTGCCATGAAAACTGAAATAATTCTATGATGAATAAAGTTTAATGATTCCTTACACCTTTTCACAGACTGTTCTCAGCACGCACATCGGTGGTGTCAAATGCCACTGACTTGAATCTGAAATTATAATCAGCCATGGAAAGAATGACAAGGATGACAGAAGAGAGAAAGTTAATAAGAGAGATGAAAAGAAAGAAGGATGAGTGATTAAAAAGGAGGAGAGAAGAGACAGTTACTCACAGAGAAGAAAGGAGAGATGGGCAGAGGAGACTGCTGAAGCATCTTTACGGTCTGTATCTTCAGCTTCTTTCATCCCCCTTTTTTTCCATCTGTATTCCTTCTCTTTCTTTTCACTTTTATTCCACCTCCCTCGTCATCTCTGCTCCATCAAATCTCTTCCTGTGTCTCTCTTTCATTTTGCCTTTTCTTTGCCATGTCTATCAACCCGCAGCATCTTTCCCACCTCTCTTCTTTCTCTCTCCCCCACCTCTTTTCTTCAGCCCCCCTCTTTCTGCTGTGTCACCCTCTTTTCCTCTTATCTCCCCTGTCTTTCAACTTCTGTGCTCTCATTTTTATCATGCTGTTCTATCTCTTTCTCCACCACTCTCATTCCCTCTATTCTCTCTCCCTCTCTCTCTCTCTCTCTCTCTCTCTCTCTCTCTCTCTCTGTTGCTCTCCAGCTCTCTCTCCCGCATGGCTCCACCACCACCGGAGCCTGGCAATAGAATTACTAATGGGAGATTATTGCTGATATCAAGACAAAGCAGAACACAGCTGAGCTTCCTCAGCATTACCTCATCTCTCTCTCTCTGTCACACACACACACACACACACACACGAGCCACACAGGAACACAATTAAAGCACTGCACGCCCATGCAGTTCCAGAGAAATTGAATTTAAACTGCATGTCTGGTTTAATATTCCAATCAAAAAAAAAAAAAAAAAAACATTGTGTAACAAAATATTTAGCAGTGTGTTCGTGGTGGCTTACTTTACCTTTTGCTTCTGGTTCTCATTGTGTTTCACGTCTCAGCTCAACTCAATCTTTTTCTTTACCGTAAGATATTTGTCCTTGTGCTTTTTAGTTTGTTTCGTACACAGTGTGACGCAGAATTTGAAAGGAAGCTGAGGTGAGACACGCCATGACTGAATGAATGTCACTACATGCATCATTCTGGCTCTCTGTTGTATTTTAAATCAGTGAGTTGTACTTCATAAGTTAGCACTTTATACGAAAACATGATCATAGGAACACTCTCTGTGTCCTAAAGAGTGACGTCCTTGTGTTTTTTTGCTACACCCTGTCGATGGAAGAGTGTCCACACTGACACCAAAGAATATACTGAAGCTTTAGATTCTGAGGACGTGAGGCTCCTCACTGATGATGAAGGTTTGATGATTTAGGCCAAGATACAAAGAGGTGTGGAGGATGAATAAATATAAAATAAAGAGCTATCCTGTGAGCTGTGACTGCACATCTCTTTTCATTCATTTTGCACAACACCGCTGTGTCTGTATATGATCTCACTATTTGTTCCACAGTCATGTTCCCACTGCAGCTTGTTCAATCAAACATCCACGCTGCTCCAGATATCTTTATGGCATGCAGTGTGCTTTGGCTTCGGCTATCATTAACATTTAAATGCTACATATTTATCATTCAGTATATCTTGGCCTGACAATTGACTTGACAGATGAGTCAGCCCACATCAACCTGTGCGCCCACAGCCTCTATCACAATACTGATGGAGCAGTGTACCAGCAGGCAAAGGAGATTCAATATAGGGTCCAATCTGAGTGAATGGTGCTTCTAAGTAATCATGCGCTCTGACAATGTGTGTGTTGTTCCCTATCATTTTGCAGATGTCCTTTCTGGCTGACAGGTGACTCGCATAGAAGTTGGCAATAGCATGCACTTTGCTTTCAGAGAACATCATTATTCAAAGGCCTTGACAGACGTCTAGTATGTCATATAGAATCATTTTAATCATACTTCGGTGTTTAGGTTACATGTGAGGAACCGCAGGCACACACTCAGAGTTTTCATATTGCATGTTGCATATATTTGCATGCCGGTGCAGCCTCTGGTTGTGGCTGACATCTGTTTTTCTCTTTGCATGGTGCACTCTTAAGTTGCATTTGTAGATGACAAACTGTGTTTGAAGTGTGACTAGCCCCAGTACTAATATCCTTAAAAGAGTTCTGGGCATTCAAAGTTGGTCTTTGGCCTTACCCCTTATGTGCAGCAATTTCTCTGAATTCTCTGAATCTTTCATGATGTTGTGGATTGTAGATGGTGAAATGCCGCAATTTCTTGCAATTGTTTGATGAGGCCTTTCATACCAGATCATGATACTATATCCTGTTACCAGTGATCACTGCTGGAACAAAAGAGAAAAGTGATCACAGACAGAAAATTAGTGTCAAGGGGTGTTGTCCTATAATCAGTGATGTCCTTTATCCGGGTCAGCCCAGTGATATCAGGACACCTCTGGTTTGGATTCTCATTCTTCTGAACAATATAGAAATGACATATCCAAAGTGCTTTATGATTTGCCTCTCGTTCACTCACACTACCATTCCAGGCCTGACCGTTGGGAGGAATATGAGGTTCAGCCTGTGTTGCTGCTCACACTATGATCATTGGACAACCCGCTCTATCTCCTGAGTACTCTGATGTACAGTAGTCCACAAGCAGCATGCAAATTAAAAAGTACTGTAATGCAAGGTTGACCTGTCAACATCTATGTCATTGGCTGGACACAAAGGGGGAATGAAAGAGAAGGAGAAGAAGAAGACGACAAAGGGATTGGCAGTCCCACGGTGACTGGGTCTAATTGAAATGAATTCTGACTAAAGCAATGACTTTAATGACATTTCGAATCCAGGACTGGAGTAATGACATGGAAAGGCCTCAAGGGAAAGCGGCACTTTAAAAAGCCGGAGTGCGAGGGAGGGAGGGATGGGAAAGAGAGAAAAGAAGAATAGAGAGAGAAAAAATGGAGAGGTTGGTAAGGTTAAGTTTGGAGAGAGGGTATTTATTAAGAGAGCCGAGGGATACGGAGAAAGCCGAAGAGACGTGTAGAGATAGAGATGGACAGATAGAGACAGAAGAGTTTAAAACTGGAGAGAGGGAGGTAGGAGGAGACTTAAAAAATCCTGGGAGAGTTTTTCTTTTTCCTTTTCATCAGACTGACAAGCGGTTTCTCTTTTTAGCTCATTTCCCAGACTGCAAGACACTGTCGATAGGTCAACCTTATGAAGTCACTCTGCAACTTAGTCAAACCAACCGAGGCCTCACCATCACAGAATATGGTAAAACTCGAATCACCCATTAAATATTAATCACCTAATGACATATGTATGATCCTAAAATCTAATATTGCTTTTCTTTGAAGGATTTCTGTCAGCACTCTGTTGCTGGTGGAGTTGCATTTCAAAGAATTTAGTACTTCGTATTCACAAATTACAGCTTTGAACTGATGGGAAAGGAGACTCCCAAGGTCTCATGGAGAAAAGTACTTTATGTGTATCACAACTTCAATCTGGTCTAGGGGAGAGTCTAGGGGTGCATAGGATAAGAAGAGATGCCATGAATGAGGAGGCAGATTGTTCACTTTGAATCATTTGTTGGCAAACTTCAGGGAGAGTCCTGGACAAAATACCAAAGCAGCCAAAAAGGAATCCAAAATACCCCCAGAGCTTCCTGGCAAGAAGTTAGGCTACAAAATACCTAGTCAATACATTTAATAATGCGAACAATACCTTCTTGACAATAAACTGGCAAAATATCTCCTGTGTCGATTATAACCCTGACAGAAACAGCTCACAATTCAAAGAATCTAGTCTTGGGAAGGAGCTAGAAATGGCTAATACTTGGAATCATAAAAGAAAGAAATATACATTTAAATGAAATATCTGTAGTTATTGTCTTCATTGCAAACTGGTATTAACTTTGATCCAGTGCACATCGTTATGAGCTTCTGTGAATGAAAACAATTCAGCAGCACACAAGGACCTGGTTCCACGGGTTTCACTTACACGATGAGTAATGAGAGCATCAATGAAACATTAATGAGATTAGACAGTGGATCCTAAAAAATGGTGAAAGGTTGATATAAAAATGTAAATGGCCTCTTCAATAGTGTGGAAAATACCCACAAATGAAAGCTGACAGCGTGCACTTTATCCTCATAATGATCATGTCATTTTAGATTAAAGGTTATAATGTGTGTGCAGCCAAAACATGGAAAGCACTGTTGCTGTCCAAATTGAATCCAAATCTAACACAAGATGTTCTGTTTGTGTACAATATCACATTATACTATAATGAAATATACATGAATCATAATGCAGTTACAGATGCAAAGTGCGTACACACTAGAATCCAGTAAACAACAGAAATGCTACACACTCATACAGTGTCACGTGCACCTTCTCTGTGTGTGATAAATGGTGATGTTTAATGCAAATAATGTCCTCGGCCTTGGCCAGATGCCCACACATGTTGCCGGAGGCTATTCAGAGCGCTGTTTTAAGCTGGATGTTTAATTTCTGGTCATTTTACAGTGAAACAGAACCGTGTGATTTAGCATTAGTGGTCTGGATTTGAGGTTCCAGCTGATTCCAGGTGCAACAGTCCAAATTTTTCATTCAGCCCAGGAAGCATTTCAAACCGAGGCTCTGAATTTCTATCATCTTAGGAGATATTGAGTTATGTGCTTAATGGATTACTGCTTTGTGTCATTGGCCTAGCCAAAACATGGATTGGATGTAGATATATTCAAGGTCCATGATTCTTTATATTCAGGCAAGCAGAGGGAAAGAAAATGACAGTTGAAAAGCAATCAAACCATAAGTTGCCCTAGTTTATACTTAGTGTTGATTTAATTAAATTCTGGCTTTATGTTGAAGTATTCACGTGTGTGAGGTGCACATGTAAAAAAAATATATATAATGTCAAAATTATTCATTTTGAGCATTTTGAGAACGATATTCAAGATGAGGATGTTTCACGTGTTAAAGAGAGATGGGGATTCAACAATATCCACCTTCGTCATCATAGAATATTTCACAGTATTGAAATGAAACAAAAACAGTTCTGTTGTGAAGGAGACCTAAAGTTCACGGCTTCAGATAAGTGTCAACATTGCACATTGGTACATTGTATTTAATAACGCAAAGACTGATTATGCCCAGTAAATTCAAGCTTGCAGAGTCCCCAAGGGTTGACTACAAATGAATGTAGTCTGAATGCAAACGTTTGTTTCATTGTGTTTTTCTGAGATTTTCTTTCTTCAGTAGAAAATTAATAAAGTTTATAATGTAATGTAATGTAATGGTATAAATTACTGGTGGATGTGCCAAATTTTACAAATACAGTAATCAATAAAGGATACTTCTTTGTCGCCTTGAGAGAAACACGACTTCCAAATTATTATTGAGTTAGGAGCAACGTGATAAACTTTATGAAACTTTTTTTTTTTTATGAAAGTGTTTTATTTATTTATGTTTCTTACACATTCACATGTTGTTCTTTCTTTCTGTAGAAAACAGCGTGTCCGTTTCCAGGCCAGAGAACTGTAACTATGACCAGATGGAAGACGTGTGAAGAATGAAGGTCACACATTTAGTGCTGACTTCACACTCACAGTTACGACCAGCGTCTGCAGTTGATACAGTAAGTGTGCATTTGTACGGACTGCCAGGGAATGTTAAAACACGCACACACATTGTAAATGTACGATATTCTGAATTTTCTTGCAGTAAATGATGATCCTGTTTGTTACGATGAGGCTTTTCGGCTCCTGTTTCCCAGTGTTCTTCTTTTGTTTTTCCTTTTCTTGTTGTTCTGCCTGTGTGACCTACACGTTACTTTCTCATTGGCCTGATCACTTCGCCACGTTCCTCATCATCTAATTCATCACGGTATTACAAAACACTGACTCGACCTCCCAGAATCCAACAGATCGCGTGCCACTAAACGACTTTTCAATTTCAGACTGAAATCCTGAATGTTTTGCTCAAGTTGCGTCACAGCCTCGGATGTGTAGTGTGGTTAAAAACCTGTAATGTAAACTGTCATAAATCCTTTTTTTTCTGTCTCGATTCTCAGATAAATGACATAAAAGGTGACTTCTAACCACCTTTGTTTTGTTCAGGTTCTGTTTTTGTGTGGCACTGGTTGGAATGCTTCTGTTTTTATGGCTAACAGCATTTACTTTACTCTCTCACTAACTGTTTAATTTTGAAATGTCGGAAATTGTAAAATGGTAATGATGGCGATGATTACGCCAGTGATGAGGGACTTCAAATCATCCTCTCTGCCTTTTCAAAAAGAAGTACATGACCCGCAGAAAGAAAAAAAAAAAAAATAGAAGAAGATGACGATTGTCAGTGAGATGCTGTTGCATTCATCAGTCAGAGCTGCCACTTCTGAACATTCTTGTTTGATGAGCTGTGTTTTACGAGACAATCAATCCCTCTCTTTGTCTGCAAAAAAAGTGAATGTGATGTCTATGCATGTGTGTGTATTTCTGTGTGCATTTACACACTTGTGCGATGCTCATAATTGTGTTCCAACTCGTGCGGCCTGCTAAAATGGCTGCCGTGCCCCTGTTTCCAGAATAGAGAAATTCAGTTAAAGTGACAGGTCACACAAAGACGAGGTCCCGTCTTGTCTGGTATTAATAGCTAGTCTGTGTTGTGCGGGGTGAGGAGAGAAGACAAGGAAGGCCCTCCATTCAAATAGTAATTGCTCACAGTTAATCATTGGTGCCTGCGTGTCATGAGACTGGGCAAATTTTGCTTTGGGGGCAAATTAGAGTGTGATTGTACAACAGCGGTCGCCACAAAAGTCAGGCGTCAAATTAAAGATAAAAGGAAGTAGTATGGGGATTTTTGTTGCTCTGGATTCATTAGATTTCAGAGTGTGACACAGAAACCAATGCACCTGGGAGGATCATTTCAAGAGCTTTGGTTAAAGGGGAATACCGCTTAACTCCTCAAGTCCCACTTCGTTGGCGGCTGCCGCTCTTTAATTGATATTGGAGCATTATCTCCTGACTGCGAATGTTTGATAGCTGCAGATGTTACATTTCCTTGTGGGGAAAAGCGATTGTAAAGTAGAGGTCGCACAGAAGTCAGGTGTCAAAGAGAAGATGGAGAAAAGAAGCTGGAGTGCTCTGCGGGGAATGCAGTGTACTCAATTACACGGTTTAACGCGGAAAATGAGGGAACAGCAGAGGAATGAGTTGGGGATCGTTCTGACTATTATCGGGCACGGTTCCATTTTCTCATCTTTGTCCATCACGCCTAAAGAGCCAATGAAGACGACAACATATCAAGCTCAAACGCTCCCACGGTACACCTTTTGTAATATAGCCACTTTGTTAGAGTGCATCATCTATATAAGACAGAAGATCTTCCTCCTGTCTCGCTTTGGCTCATGAGGCTCTGTGCTTTAATATAAAGCCAATTTTAAGTTACAGGGTGATATTTGTGATCTGATTCAGCAATGCAGCTGAACATTAAGGGCACTAAAATGTAAAAATTGAGCAAAACCATCAGATATCATCCTTTAAAATGGTAAAAATCATCCACTTTATTTTTAATCAGATGGTAAAATCAGCATTTTTAGACACCAAACAAGACCCGTGGGAAGCGAACACAAGAAAATTTGATTGATGCAAAGTTGAAAATTTAGAAATTAACACTGAAAGAGGAATAACTTGGTTTTGTTGTGTCAGTTATGACAGTTATTATGACACTACTTGCCAAAAAGGTTGCTGCTATTAATAACATGAAAGACGCAGGTGTTGCAAAGGGTTCGAGTGTGTGATTTGTGCATACCGCCTCCCCTCACAGCTCTGGAGCAGGCCGGACTTTCAACATAAAAACATTAATTAGTAGCAAGGACTACTGAGATTAATTTTTCAAACAAAAATGTGTGCATCCGAATAATTTGACAGCAGCACGTTTGTTACACTTAAATGCTGATTTCATGAAGGTGGTTCTGAGAGTCAGATCAAAAGAAGAAACACGTCCTGCAACGCAACGCTACAGATTGAAATGAGTCTCTTCTTAATGGAGAATGAGAAATGTTCAATATTATTTTTCTTTTTTTATTTATTTTAATATATGACAGTATAAATTGTTTATATTAGTATTATATTTTCAATATGAACAACACTTCTAATAACAATTGCAGCTGAGTGAGAAATCTTCCATCTTTCCTGGAACCAGCGATTTGCTCTGTGTGTGTTTGTCAGTGCCTATAGCAATATATCGAGGGGGTCCATGTTCATGGTTTCATGCAATGAACATTAATTATGTGTATTTACTACAACTCTGTGTCACTTGGATAAAGCTAACCCTTCAGGCACTTAGAACGTACTCGTGTCCTTCATGCTCCGAACAAATGACTGCTGCTGCTGCTGCTGAAAACACTTAGCAGCACTCGGGATTCACTGCAGCTCAGGAGGACGTAAATGGCCGCCTGCTGAATGGAAGCCGGTAGATAGCTCTTCATGAAAGTACAGCTGAGAGCAAGTACACTCTGCCATATGCACAGTATGTACTGTACACACTGCCTCTCCTGCACCTGCACACTCCATCTGTCTCTCACTCTTTCATATATGCACACACGTAGTAGTCAGCTCTCTCTGTCTCTCTCACACATACACAGACACACACGCCAACTTCCATACCATGTGTACATGTACATACACAGTCCCGGGCAGGCAGGAGAGTGTTTCAGCATGTTTCATCATTTGTCATCCTGACAGTTTGTACAAGGGGCTTCATCCCAAACTCTGCATATTCATGACAGTCACGTTATATGTGTGTGTGCGTGTGTGTGAGCAATGATGTGTTCAAGTCTTACATGCTTAAAAAAAAAAAAAAAGATTATTGAAGAAAAATTATTGGAAAAGAGGCTTTTTTTTTTTTTAATCTAATTTCAGAAGAAATACACGAAATTAAATATTCAAAAAGTGTCAGTCACCTACAGTAAATTTGTCATAATTAAAAATCTTAATTTAATTATAGTTAATACTTTTCATGGACTTACTGTTGATATAATATTAATGACACTTTGAAGCAACTCATTTTGCATCTTATTAACTGGATACAGGAAGCTGCAAAAAAAAATGCTCAGGCTAAATGTCTTCACAAGTATATAAACAAGTAATTTTCTAGTAAATGATCAGTTTATTTACTAGCAGGCTTTCTGCCTTCTTAACTTCATTTATAACACTGTGCCCCTAATGAGGTTGCTGATAAATCTCAGGTTAATGAGCCATAATGACTGTGAATTAGCATAGATTGATACATTAGCCTCATCCTCCAGCAACCTCTTAAAGTCTTCGACGTGGTGACATGAGATGAGATATAAATTCGAGCACATTGTGAATCATGTTGCACAGATTGGGCACGTGGCGGTTCGTGTCATATAGACCAATGCTGACATCGTTCTGGTACATTTAGAGCAAAACGTCTTGTTGACATCACTCTCCAATCTAAACCAATGTGTGCATGCCAACACGAGCAAGGGAACAAGCTGCCATTCAATTGGTTATACCAGGTATCTTATGTTACACTGTTAGTACGCTAACATGTGCTTATTGGAACTAAAAACTGGAGGATAGGACATTTTTAATACCCTAAAGGAAGTCATGGCATTGCCAAAATGATTAGAAGTCATCCTAGTGGGATTATCTGTAGCACACAGAGAGATCATCAGTCAAAATCAATGACTCTAACTTGGTGGTGATGTTAGAAGAAAATTCAGGCCATCGCCACAGTCAGTAGGATTCACCCCGTGAGGGTCAGGAGAGGCCGTACCAATCTGATGGCCGTCAGAAGTTCAGATTTATGTCTAAACCAAAGCCAGGTTTGAATTGCACAGTGCTGAAAGTGTACTGAAAACACTGTGTTGAGATATTTAAAACCATACGTCCCTAAACATCATCATCTGCCCTCAGCAATCATAGAAATACTGTGATCAATCTGATCGGACCAAGATGCTAAATTATCTAACTTAACATGCAATTATTCTCTTGAGTCTCTGTGACCTTCTCCTATACATACATATCCCGTCCATTATGTTCTACTGTACTCCCATTTCACAGCGTGGCAGCAGGCCCCACCTCTCTGTGTCTTCCATGCATGCACACAGTCACATTTCACTTATTCCTTCAATCTGCTTTGCATATAATTAGCATTGAACTCTTTGGGGTATTATCTGTATGACTGAGATCGAGATGGATTCAGGGTTTGCTGGCCTCTCCGTGGAGAGCTTCATTATATATGTGCCCGTCCCTCGTGTGATGATCACTTTTGTGTTAAGGAGTAAAGAGTTTTGGGTCATTAGCCAACTGTAAGCTGTCTGCCTGCGATGCTGACCTCATGGCACTCGCTTCTCACTTCAGTGGACTAATTGGCCTGTAAATCCTTTAGGATTCAAACAGTGACAGCGAGTGTCCACCCTGCACAGCGGGGAGCTGTGCTGCTGCCTGGTTCACGACAGCACCACGAAAACAAATGCCAACAAGCGTGACTTGCCACTGCTTGATTTCAGGTGTGTGTCTGAGTGTGTGTGTGCAGTGTTTGGGTGTATCAGTCAACCCGATGACAAAAAAACCAAACAACTGTCAAAAAAGTGCCTCATTACCACCTGAAGTTGTCAATGTTTTGCATTTTTTGGGTGGATTAATTAAGATAAAGTGCCAAAGCAGACAAAGAATAGAACGCGGAGATGACTGGATGGAAATATAGATTTGCTGTAAACTCAGAGGAAACCTCGTTGTTTTCAATCTCCTAATGCTGTCCTTTCATCCTTAATGTCTTTGCTCACCACTCCCATGTCCCAGTCATCAATCAGTTGCCACGGCAACAGGCTTGGCGGTCAGCAAGGATTCTCCATCAGGGAATTTGCAAAGCATGTTACAGCTGTATTTGACCAGTCTCTGCACGCCTCTCACCTCTGTGCCCATAACACAGAGTACATACCTTCTCCAGAGTTTATGGTGTTATTACACTGAAGTCAGAGTGCACTGAAGGATCGACCGGGGATAATTAGAAGTGTATTTACGGTGACCGTTACATACCATTAATTTCCAGCGGCTATATAATGTCCAGATTTAGAGTTGGGGTGATTGGTATGTGAGATGGCGGTTGTAAATTAGGGGAAAAGTTAAGCTCCAGCCATAGAAAATATAGTGCTGCTCCTCATGATTAATCCTTACCTTTAATACCTTTAAGATATTTAATGTATACTCTGAATAATTTATCTCCAAAGGATTTGTTCTCTTTTGTTCTGCCCTTTCCCTTTTCTGAATTAAAGCTGCTATTTTCTCATTGCAGTGTCTTCCACATTATTCTGTTGTCATGAAAACTGGTGCAGTCTACACATACAGTATGTTGTTTGAGCATATGCAAGGTTATCAGTGTCATCCTGCACGGCCTCTTCTGACTGCTCTTGTACTGTAAAACAACACTGATACCAAACTGTGATGTTTTACCAACATGACTCTAATGGAATAACAATCTGAGATGGCCCGCTGGTTGCTTGGTCCACCATTTTGGTCCAGACTGAAATATCCCCACAATTCTTGGATGGGATACTAACGAGATTTGGTACAAATATTGAAGGTCACCCAAAGAATAATGACATTGGTTATCCCCTGACCTTTTTGTCCAGCACCACAAGTTCTTACATATACTAGATGTACTGGCATATATCTGATGCCATCCTCAGATCCAAGTTTTAATTTGTAAGGCCCTTGGCTGAATACCTGCAAAACAAATTGTGTTTCGATTAGCCTTCACCAGCCTCTGAGATACACATGCTACCACCCTAAACTAAGACAGCGACACTGTCTTATCTAAATGATCTTATCTAACCACCTCAAAACGTGGCTTGGATCCAATTTGTAATTTCCAAAATTGCATGTTGTATCAATACTGGCCCTCAAAAACTTCAATTCCACCTTTGTGTTACTTGTGTGAGTACAGTGAGTGAAAGTGAACCTCTTGGGAACTGAGTGGTGGCCATTTTGCTGTTCCCTGCATTGCAACACTGCAGTCGCCATGGGAACTGGCTACATGAATACCATCTGTGTAATTTTCCCTCTCCTGTACTGGCTTTAAAGAGGGAAAGACAGAGAGAGATGAATGAGAGGACAACAGGAAGGGGAAAGGGAGCAGATAGAGGAGTGAAAAAGACAGGGACCTGGGGCTCCCTCTGCACCTCTTACACATTATTACACTGGAAAAGATGGGAAAGAAAAGAAAAAAAAGCCTCAGAGGACAGATGAGAGAGACAAAGAGAGCCATGGACAAATGGAGAGAGGGACAGATGAGAGAGAGAGAGAGAAAGAGAGAGAGAGAGAGAAGGAGAGTAAAGAAATGGAAAAAAAAAAGTGGTACGAAATGGGAGGGGAGGGTAGGAAAAGAGGAAAAAAGAGCAGACAGATGGGAGGGATCAGAAGGAGAAATGTTTCATGACAAAATGACAAAATGAATGAGATACAGAGAGTAAGAGAGTAAAAAAAAAGTGCAAACACATCAAAGAATGACAAATGAGAGCTGGGCTGTGACAAAGCAGGAGAGGAAGAAACGGAGGAGGATAAAGGAGGGGGAGAAAAAGCCAGCCTCTTGTTCATGTTACATTTAGCTTGATGTCTGCAGGTTCAAAAGAAGAAAAAAGAAGTACAAAATGACAAATGCATGATGTTTGAAACAGCCTTTTTTTTCTTTATGTTTTGAAAAGAGCAGCTGCTACTAATTTCCAAGTATGCTCAGCACCAGAATTCACATTGCTGACTTTTCAGTTCCAGGATTCATTTAAGGCTAAAAATCCTGTCCACTACAGGCTGTCAATCCCACGAGAGACCAAAACAACACGATTTAGAGAAATGAATCTGTATACGTCCTCAATCAATTTACAGGGGTAAGGAAATGTTCAACTTTACCAAAAAAGCTGAATCCTCCAACTCTCTTAACTAATTTAACCATGTGAGATGTGAGCAGCGGTGGAGCAGCAATGATGCAGCAAGATGGCTGACATTTACAAACAAAGTTTTTGGACCAGATCATGTAGAACCTCGCAAGATCACTTGGACAGAGTTCGGCAAAGCCAAATCATTGAACAGCAAGTCATGCAGTCAGTCTATGATGTTCTGCCAAGCCCGGGCCAACCTGCACAGCTGGAGCATGACAAATACTCCAGCATGCCAATTGTGTGAGAAGAGGTGCACCATGAGGAGAAGGGTGAAGGGTGATACAGCGACTAAGGTCTTTGGCAGACACCCTGACCAACGGTTCATCACCTTCATCAGAGCTGGGGAGAGAGCAAAAATTTCAATCTAGGTAGTCCGCCCAAGTTCGCAGAAAACACTGCAACCACTCCAGTGTACCCAGACATGGTGTTAACATCAGAGTGTATAAAGCAAGTGGTCCTGCTGGAAGCTGCTCCCCTGGGAAGACGACATTAAGGAAACCAGTGAGCACACTAAAGGGCTAAATATGCAGATCTTGCTGGAACAATGGCTGGCAAGCCCTCTCTGGCCAGCGAAGGTCTGGCAACTTTGGCTGACTGATCCATTACAGCAAAACTCCCAAACCTCTTGAAGTAAAAGGCGGTAGCCCTCCCCAGCAAAGGTGATAATCATCAGACCTGAAATAACCTGTGAGTTTGTCACAGAGTTCATCACTGTGGAAGTGTCCAAGAGTGTGAACTCATATAGTTGTATAAAGAATAAAAAAGGGTTAGGGAGTTAGGGAAAGGTTTAAACCGAGCGAATGTCTCACCTTCACACACCTGGCTAATCAAAGTCTGAAGCGGGTGTGAATGTTGAACTTGTCTGTTGAGCCACCAAAATCTTTTGTAAGTCACAGACTGACAGACAAACAGACACTGCAATCCCTGGAGCCATGCTGGGAAGCTCCATCATCTTCTTCTAAATTCTGAAGAGTTCATCATGCACTGCCAGCCAGGGCAAGGACATTTCAAAGGTCAGGTCATTCTTTATTGTTACACAGACATGGGATGGACTGAAGTGGATAAGAATGAGATAAATGAGAAGAGACACCGAAGAGCAGAGAAAACTGAAAGGCTTTCCGTCTGTTTCTCGCAGAAGCAGCTCACCTAGCGTGAGACGCTGCCACGAGGTTTGGGTGTGCAATTACTCTATTGCTGACATATCTGGCACAGAGCTTGAGGGAAGTGTCACACTACAGCATGAGCCGGTGTGTGTACGTATTGGTTGTGAGTAATATGAATTCAAATAGAATACTAATTGAGAAGCTTATCATGGACAATGATGCACAGATGGTTTGCAAGTTTAACATCCAACAATCAAGGGCCATACTCTGAAAATACGGTATTATCATTTAATAAGTAATGAAATCAATAATGAAATAGTTGATTAATGTTAGATGGATATGTTCTATTCACACGGTCAGAAAAGATGGATGAAAGATATTTTCTTCAGTTATGGTATGAGAATTTTGTTTCACCGATTATAAATGTGGACTGTCCAAAACAAGTTTAAAACTTTTAAATGGAAATATACAATTCTTATTTTATAATGTTACAGTTTCCAAGAAACCGAACACTTCTGCATATCTACAAGCAGAGGGATTTGTCACAGATACTGATAAGTGTTTAGAGTAGCCAAAAGAGCTGAGTGTGCATTACACCTTCACTGCTATGCATTGCAGGTAGCACTTTGATGTAGTGCCTACCTAGTGATTCAAAAAAGCTAGTTTAGCAGGTGATATGGTCTCCAGGTTTGTCTCCTGACATCCAGTTTGGTCAGTCAGTCCAGTTAGCTACATGGCTGACTGAGCTAATAACATGTTGCCATCAGTAAAGTCCTCTATAGAGTCTAGCACAGGCAGGTCATCACCCTCTGAGGACATCAGAGAGAAAACTGGCCACCAGGCAGTTGTTCTTTTGTACCGTAACCAGTAAAGTCATTGTTTATATGAAATCACAAACTCTAAAATATCATGGAGAACATCCAAAAATACCTGAAAAAAAGATATTTTTATCATTGTTGGGCCAAATACTGGTGTACACGTGATAGAGCTAGATAAAATCACTGAAAAATCAATGTTGATTTCATGGGGACTTCAACACAAAATTGATTTTAATTCACTTCTTCAAACTGCGGACTGTTCCCACCCCTCCCCTCTCTCTCTGTGCTATGAGCTTATTCCATGCTGCAGGTGACTGCAGTAGCAGTCTGTCCTATCTGCACAAATACACCCATATCTGTCACCCAGCTTCCTCTATTTTCATTTCTATCCATGTTTCTCTTCCTCTGTCAGGAAACTTTTAGACCAGTTCCTTCAGGCTGGTAAGGACAATACCATCAGCATACTCTAGTTTTACACTGGATCACAGCAAACTCTAGTGTCACAAAAAGCAACAATGAGAAAGGTTAAAAGAGGACAGAGCTAATATCATAAACTCAATTTGTCATGTCAGCAGAGCAAACAGCATGACTAATGTGTACACTAGAACTTAACTTTGAGCCTCCAGCTCAATATCCCATGGCTGCTGAACTTGAAACTTGTTTTAGGACAGTCTAACTCAAAAGCATAATCGAGAAAACTAACATTCAGTATCAGACCTGCATAGTCTTTTTGAGCCACAGGATCACAAAATGGGAGTAACCAGAACCCTAAAGTCCTGTAGCGTGTGCTCCAGGGTCCTTGTCCAGCTGTGGGCCCTCGAATCATTCAGCCAGTGGGTGTCACTGTGAGGAAAAACAGCTCCAACCTCAGCGTTAGTTACTTCCTGTTGAGTGGTTGGCACCTTACATGGCAGGCACTGCCATCTTTGTATGAATGTGTGTGTGATGGTACAGTACATGCAGCCAGTTCATAAACAAATATGCAGGTAAAACAAGTTATTCCAAATGAAAAGTGGCTATGATTATTTTTGTAATACTTATACTGCAGAGAAACATTTTAATATTTACCTTTTTGAAAGTCTTTGCAGTAAACAAACATTAAATGAAAGAACAGATACAGACAGTTTTAATAAATTATATGGAGGTGCCCTGTTCCAGGCTGCAAGTCCCCACTTAGCAATTTCTTTAAAACATTTTAAAAAGCAGATTTGCATTCATAAAATTGTTAACAAACCTAAAAGTAAATTTCATAATATGTTTTTGTATGAAAGTCTACTGTTCTTAGTGAGTAACTATTAGTTACCCAGTGATGATCAGTCAGAAACATGCAAAGAAGCCTCTTTGTATGAATGCTGAATGGCTGCATGTGACATGAAGTTCTTTCTGGTGTCAGATGATTGGAAAAGCACTTTACTGTATGAAGTCAATGGAGCATGGAGGATGCAGTAAGCCAAGTGGTGCCTTGAAAAACGCCCCCATGCTGTACCATCCTGAAGCACGTTTACAATGAATGCAAAGATCCAACACTGCACAATACATAGACTTTCTGAGATAGTTACCATACTTTTACGAAAAAAAGTGCAGAACATGGATAAAAAAGGAGGTGTCCCCAACGAGGGGATACTAATTCCATCAGCACAACAATGCAGTCGTGTCATCCTGTTAGTTTCTCTTTTGATACAATGGGACGGAGTGCAGCTTTTGAGCCACTGAAAGGTTTTCAAGTTGAAACTAAGTTAAAGTGTTGAATTTACTGACAGTAACTTTAACATTAACAACCCCCCGGCAAAGTAGAACAACTTCAATATGAGAATAGCACCGTGATGAATACGATGTGACTGTTACTGCCCTGAGGCCACCGCTGCTATAAATTTACATTCTGTTGAATTCATCAAGATGTGAGGTAAACACTTTGGCATCAACAGCAAATTAAAATGGGAGCAGATCAAAAAACAGGTAGAGGGCTTTATTAAATATGATCAACTATATGAATATGCCTCTTTGTCTCATGTCTCAGGAAAAGAGATGCAAAGGTCCCCTGAGTAGTTGCATTTCATCTTAGCCTATAGTGGCTACCCAGTCTGCTGGATGTCTGTTTCTGGATCTGGTTTGCTCTGCAGCTGAGGTAAATAAAGGCCTTAAGTGGCCATTCAAGGAAGTGTGGTTTTGGGCTGTGTTGGCTTTATTTTTTCTCTGGTTCTCTCTCTCGTCTCTCTCTCCATATGTTTCTCTCTATGCTTCACTTTGTATATTTGATACAGACAAATGGGCAGCTTGCTGGTGGACACACAGAGACACCGAGGTAGATATATCATCTCTCAACAGAGGAATAAAGCAGACGAAAGAAGGGGGAGAGAGAGATAAGAAAGCAGGAAGATGGGAGAGAGGATGGAGGAGAAGAGGAGGAAGACAGAGAAAGGCTCCAAAGTGGCTCTTAAGCTGCTTCAAATTGGTCATTAGTGTAATCAGGGGGAAAAGCATTGCAGAAAGCTGCTCCATTAGGGCAAATGGTGACTCTCTGTCCCCTCTCCCCTTTTCTTCCTCTTTCTGTCACTTCCTCTCTCATCATTTCTCCTTTGCTTCCTCTCATGTGCTTCTTCAAAGACACATCCATCTTTTTCTTTGGTGCTTGAGTGGAAGATTTTGTCAGCTAAAAGTCTTACGTTAAGTAAATCAAACCAATTTTAGTATAGTTTTATTCAAGGGAACCTTTTGGAACCTGGCCAGTCTCCTCCTCTCCCTCTTCTCATCTCTCTCTTTTTCATCCCTTCCTCTGTCGAATCCCCCATGATTTCCATTCTTCTTCTTATGCTTCTTTAAAGATCCAGACATATTTGCAGGTTCCAAGTTATTGAAAAGTGGACCCCATGCATCTTTTTCCAAATAAGCTCTTCCTCTTTCACCCTGTCCTCCAAAGCTTGACCATTCCATTTCTCCTCTTTCTCTTTCTCCTTTCTACTCCTGCTCTTCCCTGTAGAGTCAAGCCAAACGGAGCAAATCCTTCCAAAGAGGGTTTTGATGATGAAACAAATAAGGCAGCCACAAGAGACATTCCTTTGCAGCTTCAGTGAAGTGTGCAGGGCAAGATTAGCAGCCAAAATATTTTTTTTTTTTTTTCCTGCTTCTCACTATAAGGCTTTAAAGTGAATCTAATATGGCAACCTTCCAAAGAAGTGGAATTTAATCTGGGACTTCTTGTTCTGGTGGCTGAAAGAAAACAGAGGATGGGCACTGGATCGAAGCCCGGTGTCTTCACAAAAGTCAACAGTTCATGAAGTGAGCGGATTTTGCCTTGAAGAGGTCACTTCAGGTCAGCCAGTCGGGTTATCACACTTCAGTTTTGCACATAGTGCACCACTAATAATTCTGTTTTTGTTTCCTTTGTCTTTCTTTTGTAGCTCTCGGTATTGGTTCTATCATTTATGGAATGCACAACATTGCAAAACAATCGGTCCATGGGGCAAGAAACAGGAGCAGTCAGATTATCAGAGTGGTTGTAAACAAAGCTGCACAGAAAATGATTGGAATCAAAATCCAAGGCAGACAAATTCCAAATCTCATTATTTATAATTACTGCTCATGTTCAGCGTTACTGTGCCCTTTGTAATGCTGCTGTGTTTGGGGCATTGTGTCATCTGATGCACTTTCCTGGCTTTGTCCAGATTTGCACTCTCATCTGGCTCTTAAAGGACCAGTGTGGAAGATTTACATGGATGTTCTTCAGAACACTGAATCTTGGTGCTAGATGCATATAATTCATCATGCATCTTCTGTGGAACTATTTACATCACATGTTTTTTTTTTTCTTTCAAGGAGAGGTGTGATACTTCATTATGTGAAACTAATGCAAGGGTTTAGAAGGCAGATAAATGGCATTGGATATTATAAACGTCGATATATAAAGTATCATCCATTATTAGTGCTTTTGTATGACCATAGAGTCTGTACTATTGCGTTTACCATTGGCAATGAAGGTAGATATGCCCATGATACTTATACAATAGGTATTGAATGGGCTTAACAGGCCCTGAGGTCATGATATTAGCTCAGCGAATAAAGGAAATTGTAAACATTTTTTCTATTTTTTTATAGTGAGCTGAGGCAGTGTGTGCACCATTCAACAGGAAACAATAACTTGAGACGAGACAGGCTGCACACTGAGATGAAATTGGTAATTTCCAGTGAAGCAACTTGAATTTTCTCAGATCGATAGTGCATACTTTCAGGTATATGGTTAAGAACCCGCCATAGCTTCAGCTGTTTTTTTTCTTACACAGTTCACTGGTGAGAAGGACATGTACTTGTAAGAGTTACAGTACAACATAAACAATAAATTCAATCCAGTGAAGGATGAAGCAAGCTATTATAATGGACATGAGCAAAAGCTAGAAGCAGAACATGAAGGAATTAAATATTAAATGTTGGATATCCCTGTCCAATCTCTCATGTACTGTTTAAGTCAGAGGGTGTTGAAGGTAAAAATATGTTGGTGTCAAAGAACATGAAAGAAAAAAAGCTCTTGTTTTGCACTGATTCCCGTCTTATTGGCACTTTGAATGAAATCCATTGTTTAATTTTACACCATTAAACTTAATTAGCCAGATGATGGAGTTACAGCGTATCTGTAACAGGTGATTGCATTTAACTTGTATTATCTCGGTCAGAGCTGCACGTAGAGCTGCAACAGCTAAATTCCACCAGGCACAGAGGTAAAACATTGTGCGTGCACCGTGGCTGCAGGACAGATGCTGCATAAAACTTGACAGAGCAAGTCAAGGCCTTCCTGTCGGAAGGCCGAGGCAGAAACAGCATAATAAATCCAGGTGATTTTCAAAATAAAAGACCCCGTGCAAATTAAAAAAAATTGAACATGCGGTACATGCTCTGTCATCTGTGTTGGTGAGCTGTCGTTGTCGTGTCACTGCCGTGTTGCTACAGTCAACGGTAATGGCTGCATTCCCTTTCAGTGTGTCAGTCAGTTCCAGGGCCTGGTGATATGCATGATTAGTCTGTGACATGACAATTAAATGGAATATAGTCATCATTACCATTAATTACACGTGTGCTTTTCCTCCTATGGCACATCCAAAGCATCTGTCCAAAACCACTTCATCATTTTCATCTAGATAAATTGAGATTTCAGACACTTGTTAATCACCATCATTTCGTGTCATCTCTCACAGGCGTGACATGACTGTAATGCCATGGTGGAAATGTCTGAGGTCACTATGCAGTGTGGTGCATGCGTGGATGTCACTAGTACTGTTCTGTGCCAGTGGACATTGTGTACTTGGTATATCACACATTGTTTTGACCGCTCCCGGTAGACAGGATCACTACAGTGGCTCATCTGTTTTGAGCTCAGTTTGCTCTGATACAATATAGGATTGATTACAGGACTATTAGATTGTATTGCAAGGCATTATAAAAGTGCTTTCTGTTTCTGTCATTGGGTTTTGAAAAGAAAATGTTCAGTGTGGTCTGAGACTAAAGACACATGAAACAGCTTTAAAGAGGTATTGAGTCATATTTTGAGGTGCTGTAGAATTATGTTGCATTGGAATGGTTTTAATATTTAATCTATCCACCATCGTTTAAATGGGATGGGCTAACATATTTAATATTGATTGATCGAACGCTTCTGACTGCTTCAATTAAATACCCATCACAATTTAAGAGCCCGCAATGACCTCTTCAAATCTTATGTTGCCTTACACAGTTTACAACGATGAAAAAGCAGCTACAGCGCTTACTAACGCGTTGTAGAGAGAGTTCAAACAATCAATTTTAATAAAGTCTGAGTGTTTATCACCAGAGTTGCGGCATCTGACGCTGCTGCTGCCGAGACCTCTGCAGAAAGCCTCTCAGGGTGCAGCTGGCTGGACAAATTGTTAAAATGTGATATGTTTGAAGTGCCAGGCTTCACATAAAACTGTTTTTTTTTTATTCGTAGGATCTGATTTTAGACTTTGCAAACAACGTGCATGATTTACATGCAGAGGTAAGGAAAGCCCTCCTCCTCCTACCAACAGGGCCGACAGTGTCAGCATCAGAGCTTCACTGTGAACCAAAGTCTTCATCCTGATAGTGTTTGTGAAACTCTGCACCTCAGGGATTCAACTCAGCTGATTCCTCCACTATTAAAGTCAGTCATTAGTAGAATAATCAGCTGTGTTTGTGTTTGTCAGCAAACGTGTCTCCTCTCATGAACCAGCCACCACAACAGCCTTCAACAGCTGTTGACTTCATAAGGTAGGTATTTTATTCCATATTTGAAACATGTCTGTAGATTTTATAGATTTTTCAGTGGTATAAAAGGTTTTGAAATATGGCTGTGTTTTACATCAAAGTCATAGTAAAGCAAAGCATTAACACAGAATATATTGCAAGAAAATCCCATTTTGGCCCAAAAATCCCATCCCAATGTGGTCCTGTTTTTTTTTTTTTTTGTTTGTTTGTTTTTTTTTCCATTGTCACCGGTCACAAACTCCAAACTCTTGATTGGGTCAAGAGGGCCCTCTCTGTCCAGGCCCCTGAGTTTCAGGATCACTGCCAGAACATGAGCCCTCTGATTAAATGCCTTTTGTTGTTTCATCTCCTCCTGAGGTGAAACGTTTTCATCTCAAACGCTCTGTGTGTTCAGGACGCTGACAAGTTCCCAACGACGGTCCTGTATCAGATCAGACTTTGTCTCCGCAGGAGGTCGCTGCTAGTGTGAGAAGAAGAAGAAACAGGTATCCCGTCGAGGACCACCTGGTGTTCAAGAAGAACAGGACCTGTAAAGAGAGAAAAACACATCGCACACATCACCACCTACAGTGGCAGGAAAAGTCTGAGTTCATTTAACAGGACCCGCAGGCCAGCAAAGCCTTGTCTTTGGTCCAATACAACGCTAAACACTGTTCTACAAATACAACTTCCCTACTGCATGACATCACATCCAACACAGATGGCCCAACTGTGGATCTTAAAGGACTATATCAGAGTCTTTACCCCTTAACTGCACCCTGCGTTTAGTTCACATTATAGCTGAACATTGCACAGTTTTCATTTATTTAGCAAAAACACCAACAGCCTTCTGCAACCATGTTTATTTCCTGTCTACAGAGCGCTGATGCTGCATCACTCCGTTCCTGCAGCTGCAGAATCCAAACGACCCGGTCGACCTTTCCCGCTGGTGACCCGCAGGAAGAAATAACTGAGAACCTGAGAACATGTGTTCTGTTGGTGCAGCCCGATGAGCTTCATCAGCCGTCAAGGCTCCGCAGGGAACAGCAGGGTACGGGGTAAGACACTGTCACAGCATACTGTCTGTCAGATGTAGATATCTTTGTACAGTTCCACTCCTTATTGTCATCTATCTTCACACTTTTTCAAATCATTGTGGGTTCACCAGTCAGTCATTTGTTCATTTTTAAGAGGGAGGATGGACCAATAGGTTTGGGTTAGGGATACCCCCATGGACCTGAGAGTGTATTATCAGCAGCACAGATGCTGAATGATCAGAGAAGTACGATATGAATGTTACAGGCAGCAGCGTGTCTCTATGATCCTCTCACTCTTCAGCAACAACACAGCGCTACTTCTCACTTTGATCACAAAGGCCACACCACTCAATAGTGGATGGGCTACAGTGTGTATAGAATTAAGTATTAATACTGTGGGACATAGTTTAGAGAGTGTTATAGATCCGAGACGAAGAGCAGCACTGACAGAAAAAGGCGCAATTACAAATCTGTGTGCCACTTTAGCACCATAAACAGCAGCATGGATTTATCAATACGCGGCACAGTCAGGCTGCTGATATTTCAGAGTCGTGGTCGGGGGGCCAAAGATTCTAACGCGCACAAACCTCGGTCAGATAAAGGATCGATGAGTCAGGCGGACTGCAATGACATATTCAGCTAAAATAAAACCTCTGCATCCCGTCTGCTATTAGGAGATGGAGAGGGTGGAGAGGGTGGTGGCAGGTTAACAAGGGGGGGGTTGCATTTTGGTCGTTTTGTTAACAAGGCGATTCGTCCTCATCACTCTTCAAAGTGTCTGCTGTCTGACCATCCAGCATCGGGTCCATGCTCACTTATCTGTGGTTCACTTATCTACTAAGTATAGTCGCACAAGCTACACACACACAACAACTCACAGGCCTCCACACCGCACACACACTTACACTCAGCCTCATTAACTGAAATTAAGTTGGAAAAATGCAAACAATGTCTTAGCCTACACTTTCTTTCCTCCCTTACTTAAACGGGTTTCATTATATTTATATGAATGCTATTTTTATATCAACTCACAACTTAATTATCTCGCTCCATACTTACATGTCACTATCCAAAACACAAGTACAAGTGAAACTAATAACGGCTAAAAATTGTCATTAAATGAATTATTTGGAACAAGAACAATGTAAAATGAGAAAATTCTACATCATCAAACTTCACTGTACACAGTATGACGCGGGCAACTGCACATTATTATACATTTGCCTTAGGTTCAGCACTGAAACGTTGCCAACAAATATATTATCACCAGTTAGGCGGTATGCACCAGTTTATTTGCCACTTTCAAAATCTTAAATTCAACTCTGAGCCCCCTGGAAAGACGCTGAACATTCAGTATGGTTATTAAATTGGAGGGGGTGCGCGCAGTTACTCAAAGCCATCAGTGAACTCTGTTGCTCTCCGGAGCCCCGAATTAATGTCTTCAGAGCATCAGTAACATTGTGTTAATGTGTCTCCATTAGACACTGCTGCCAGCGCCCCAGTATGTCTGCGTGCTCTACTGTCTGGAGACCGCAGAGACAGAGAAGAAAGGACGGAGAAAGTGACAAAAAAGGAGAAGGAGAAAACCAAAGAGGACGGAAGTACGAGGGAGAGGGGAGCGAGACAGACAGAGCACTAGTGAGGTGGGAGGATGTCTAGACAGATAGATGGACAGATAAAGGAGGATACAGGACACCCAGGGGCAGACAGCAGGGAACTTCACAGAAAACGGACAAGAAAGGACAAAGTGAGTGCTCGAAACAGAAAACTGTAAAAAAAAAAAAAAAAAAAACAACTGAGGGACAGACAAAGACGAGGATAGAAACCGGGAGTGACAGAGAAAGAGACAGATGAAACAACAGAAAGAATTAAAGGGCGGCGCGGGAATCAGAGAGAGGCAGGAACGACCGAGGGACTAATTTATTTAACGGGGTTGCTATGGGGAACAGCATCTATGATGAATGTGTGGGCTGATTATGCAACCAATTGACTATAATTCACCCAGCTGACAGAACATCATGACTGGCGATCCGCAGGGAAACCAGACATCGCTGAAAAGGAAATGTAGGATGTGGATTGTTGCAAACATGAGTGTGTCATCAAATTACAGGCAACAGCACTGATGCTGAACATCATCATTTTAGTATGGCGGTCAAAAAAATCCACAGCTTCATTCCCAGATTAGTGTATGTCAGCCATGTTAAGCCACCTTCAAGACCCTGATGAGTTCACACTCTTCAGAAGTGTTATGGGAAGTGAGTGAACTTGACTTACTGAGGTTCACAGTTGACACCAGAAACTCTGAAGTCATCAGACTAAGGGACAGAAAACATCAAATTCCCATCCTGCTATATAGAACTAATAAAAAATCCTGATAACAGACTAGTAGAATTGTGTCCCATTTGTGAATACTTGTATTGTTCTGGATAACACTGTTGCACGGCTTCAAGTAAGGGAAAAAATTTGAGGGAAAAAAATCAGATTTGTTATTTGGAGTTCTGTTTAGCTACAGACTGTGTATGCAGACGTGTTGACACCACCTAATGGATAAAGGTAGAGAAGATTTGGCTTAATAATGTTCCAGGACAGCGCTGTGCACTATCTGATCTTTCCTGCAGGCAGACTGCATGGGGCCAAGGTGGTTTGTGAAACATCAGTCTCAGATGTTCAAATACCTGCATTATGTGTTCAGCTTGTGCAGCTGACTTCTTCATTTTAGGAAAAATGATAAAAGAGTCCAAGCAGGGGAGAGATTTTGCCTAATTCACCTAAAGCACTTCACCCTCAATGAAAGAAGGTAGCTTTGAAGATTCTAGCCAGGCAGAGCTCGGCGTTGCCAGGAGAGATCCGCAGGTAAAGGTAGATCGCCTCCAGGATGAGCCTGGAACATGTCTTATGATCATTTCTCGGTACTTGCAAGTGTGCAAGTGGAAACGTTGCCCCACGCTATTAGGTTGAGTCCAAGCTGTGATGTGGAAATAAAAGAAAAAAGAATAAAGAGATTCTGTATCTCAGGATATTATAGATAATGGATGCTTTGTACATCTATTGTCCCTTAGAAGAAAAAAAAGGCATACTTATTAAACACCCAGCAGCACAAATCCATAGGTGGCCCTCTCGACAATAGAGGTGTCTTTGGTTTAAACACTGATGTAAGCACTTAGTCAAAACCCCTGCGCTCGTCTAACTGTGCGAGTGTGGAGCGGGTCACTGCTGAAAAAGAGTAATAGCAATCCAAAGTGATGTGAGGTCAGCGTCAATGATAGAAAAGGCCTGATGCTATGGCAACCGGATATGATTTTGGAGCACTGCAATAGAAGTTACGTTAAAAACCATTGCAGTAAATATGACTCATGTAAATGGAAACATTTAGTCCTGTTTCCGTCCTGACAGCTCTGTTAATCTGAGCAATGCACCATGTGTTTCATGCTGATGAGAGGTTTCTTTAAGACATTCACCGGATACTGTGACAAGCGTTTATACTGCAATAATGTTACAGAAATTGCACACTAATAGGATCACATTGTGGTGCAGTCTTTTTTTATATCAATAATCAGGTCAAGTCTTTTTTTCCTATTATATTTGTATGGTCAAGAAAGAAACAATTCATATGATGAACATGTTTTGATGCTGTCGCACATACAAAGAGAAACAGAATAATCCACAGAACAGGTTGGTTTAGCATCACATGTGGAAGCTCATGTGGAAATGTAATTATGTTGTGGTGGGAGACAGAGACTCCAGGCAAAACAAAACATTGTGAGATGATGAATATCTTTTCATTTTGCATTTTTTTTTTCTTTCTGAGCTTCTGTTGTTAGAGACAGAAGGTTAACCCGACACTAGACTGGATATTAATGAGCATATGAGCGAAAAAGAAGAAAGAATTGAATTCTTTGCACATTTGTGAGGACAAAAAAGTAGTTTACAATGATATCATTGTTTGTTGTGTTGTGCTTTTTTTTGTATTAAGCATATTTTATTCTGTATCTTTTCCATTGACTTCTACAAATGCCTTGTAAAAACTAAAATGTGTCAGGTTTTCCTTTTAAAGTACATGTTTTTCTTCATTGGATGACAATTGAACCCATGTCGCTGCAGTAAGGACTTCAGCCATGATACATCGGGCACACACTCAATTCAGATATTTTCTCTGACAGGTCCCTCCCTCCCCTCGTCTATCCGCCGGTGGCAGTTACAATACATACAATTACATGACAAGAGAAAAGAGAGAGGGGGGGGTAATACATTATCTGATATCCATGTGGAGTCCATCCCTGCAAAGTGTGAGATTACTTGAGCAGATTATTTCTCCATGCAGAGGCGCCCAGGTCAGATTACATCTGCTGACTTGTCAGAGACAAATGCTCCCCCTGTTCATCACACGTCCCCTTTCCTGTAGTCTCTCTCTCTCACATTATCTCTTGCCTGAAGACCTGCCTTTTTTTGATCTAGCTGCAGACATGTCATAATGAAAGTTCAAAGGGCTGCTTTTACAGATTTGGAGTCCTAAACAGGTGCCACCACATTAAGCTAATGTCCAACACTGACTGCAGGCTACTGCAAGAGAGGACAGGTCAAAGAGTGCAGGCAGGGAGTCATAACAGTACTTTCCAGGTCATGAAACATGTCCCGCATGTCGAGCAGAGACCAAAGTCAGCTGTCCGATGGCATTCCAAAAATAAACACATGGCATTTTGTTTGTGCTGTAGGAATTCAGCTGACATGATTAATAAAGCAAAGTGACCCTGTGATGATGAAAAGATGAAAATGGAGATGAAGTTATTTAATCACCAAAACGAATTAACACATGAAGCACAATGGGAGGAAAAATATTTATTTTATTGTCATTTCAGCAGACATGCACACATGAATATGCATGCATTTGCAGGGGTCAGAAACTGTATTAAAAAGTAGAGTGATGCATGATCAAAGATTTCTTCATCACTGAGAAAGAGCCTTGACCTCACACCATGGTACACAGGCATCGTAAGCCAGTGTATGAAGACGCAGAACAGGAAAATGTCCTGAAGGCGGGACACTGTGCAGAAGAGATTTTTACCATCTAATCTATATTGTATGCCGATAACAATATGACTGGATTGTCTGCCATCAGGTAGCGTCCAACCAAAAAAAGAAATAAAAGGAAATCTTTAGGGCAGACCCAGATATAAAAAATGCAGATACTCAGCTCAGTCAGTGGCCCTTCGCTTCATGCTGTGACACTGCAAATAACCCTGCCATTTATTTATTCATTTAGTGCTGCTGAACATGTAACATAGTATGAAGCAGAAGAAAGTCCATAAATAGAGGTGGTTGGGGTTGATGAATATGTAAAACAAACATACTCTTTTAACTTTACATTTACATTTTGCAGTTATCTTAACCTAAACCACAATTGTATAAGAAAAACAAGTAGTTTCAGTGCCTAAATCTGTGTGACTGTTTAAAGTCACAGAATGTGAATTGTTTCTCAGCAGAAGTCTGAAGAACTGCAAATCTCACACTGGAAGGTTGCCTACAGCTAGTTTTAAACATAGAGCCGCTGACCTTTATCCTTTGTGACAAGGGACTCCAGTTGCTTGAAATCTCCCTCAATGTGTGATAGAAAAACTCTTGGACCCCCTCCTGAACTTGAGCACAACCATTTCAAAAACCTTTTTGAGTGGCCAAACCCTGCTTTCAAGGATGTCCCAATCATGGTTTCTCCTTCAGAGTCGAACTTGGCAATCATGTTTTTTTTTTTAATCAAGGACTGCTCCTCCTTCACACCACGATGGGAGATGTTTCCTTGCTCGAGCAGCATTTGGAGAGCTGATTTACGACGGTGGCAATATCAATGAGGAAGCATCAGTTTTTATTCTGTGCTGTGAAATTGTCCGCCAAATAGATAGGCAACCTCTTCTCTTCCCAAGCAAAGGTTTTACCAAAACCCTGCGTGGCAGCATTATCCCCTTTTTGAAGATTGAAAAGGAAAAAGAAACAAAGCTACAGCTTTCCTCCTCAGCTCTTCTGACTTGTTCAAGTTGGCACCGTTTGGAGCTGTGCCATATTGGTCTCCCCGTGGTGCTCAGTGGACATCCTGCTGCAAACACAGCCCACACTCCTCTTCGCTCGGAGGAGCACTGTACCCTGGTTATCGACTGGGTTCTGTCGATATGTGGAGCATGCTCTCTTCGATAATGACTCTTGGATTAAAAGACTGCGCGCTCCAAGAGTGGACACATGCTCAATTGTTGGCGGGTTTGTGTTTTCCTTGGCAATCTTTTGTGAAGCAACATGGTCGGGGTGGTGTTGCCAGTGATGACTGATTAACCTGTAATTTTGAGGGTAAGAAAAACAACCTTCTGCAGACCTTCTGTTCCTCCTCATCACTGTCATGGAGTGACAAACTGGTAAAAAGAGCTTAAACATAAAAAGAAAAGGACCTTCAAACTCCGATGTGGAATTAGGTGCCCATTTCTCTGTCTGGTGACTCTCAAGACTCCAGTGAAGCATGTACTCTCTCCAGTGACTGTGGTGATGGTGTCCTGGCTGGTACGTGCTTCCTAGGAATTATCTCTATTATCCTCTGTCTTTTTGAAATACATTATGATTTATGTCATGACTAATAATAATTTGTGCAATATGTATTTCAGCGATAACGATAAATCAAGACATCGGTGTTGCGCTCATGGGTTTTTTGAAGTGGCAATGGTTTGCAGCTGCATGTCAGATGGGGCAGTAGAAGATGAGCTTAAGGCAACAATGTGGGATGTTGTTGATCAGATTGGCATCCACATTTTTTTTAATTAGAGCAAACCGGTGGGAGCGAAGTCACTACTATTCTACAGAAAGGTAACTGTGGCAATTTCCCAACCTGGCTTAAGCATGCTGTGTAACTTGTAAATATGGACTGATTCTAATTATTATAATCAGTGACTCACGATCTGCACCTTAAACCGACAGTTTGTCAATTTTATGTCTTTATGTTTTGGTTTCATGATGTTTGAAACAATGTTTCATTCAGCTGCATCTTTTCAATGATAAATAAACTTGAGCCTGCACATTCAAGGATTTCTTTACCCAGTAACCCCCTCGGTTGAATTGCTCACTCACTACTGACTCACTGTTACACATCTGTGTGTTTTTATAGGACAGTATTTGAGTTAGGCATACAGACAGCCTCTTATTTTGATGGGCTTGAAACACCCTTATGCGATGCACCTCTGAATCATGATTTAAGCCAAAAAATAAGAATATTTCGAACACAATAATTTGTCTCCTGCACTTTCAGTTTAGCTGCATTTTGAACTAATAAAATAAATAAACTTTTATTATGGGAACAAGACAAATTTCACCAGCTGTGTTAGCCTCAAGGAGGCAACGTTCTCATCAAAATGTCAGTTTTAATGACGCTATTTTCTTTGTCAGAGTTACAGGTATGAGGCGACTCTTTGAAGTCTCAAATAGCTGGTGGAAGGCAACAACCGAAATACTCCGCCTTTGTCAAATCCCCTCCATCAATCCCTGCTTGCCTGCCTCTCTGTTTACCTCAACCCCTGTGGAAAGAAAGAGTCACGCAGCACAAATAAAACAGCATTGCTGAACTATAGTTCAAATGCACCAGTGCACACTTCTACAGGACTTTATCCATGGTGTCTGGGAACCTCATAGCATCAGTTTTTTATTTCCTTTGGACTGAAAATGAAAGGTAACGTTGCCCCGCACATGTATAGAAAATGATTCAAGCCTGCCCTGTGGTAATGATTTATAAAATACCACCATTGCAGAGATGCCGTGGGGGAAAATGTTCGTTTTTCTCAATTTTTCTAGATAAAAGAGGATTCTGCAGAGCCCTGGCACTATGTGCCGAGTCCCTTTTAGCTTCCCTGTAGTCAGTTCCTGTGTCGCTGGCCGTCTGTCTCTCTCTATCTACCCACCTATCTATTTCCAGCTGCATATCTTGCAGTAGCAGTGCTTTGCTGGAAACTGGCAGGAATGCTCAGTCAAAGCACCTTTGGCAAACAAAACAGCAGACGACAACAAAACCAAACTTCCCTCCAATCCCCTTTTCTCAAGGCAAGTGAAGCTGAATAAGAATACGGAAACGCCGCCCAACATAGCAGTCTCACCCAACCCATGAAAACTGCAGCTCTGACCACGTCATTAGGTTGGATGCTTGCGTTGTTGCTGTGCTGCTGTATAGCATTCATTATAATCATGCATCAATCAGATAAAGCATTAATTACATGTTTTCTTATTTCATTAATTTATTTATATATTTATGTGTTATTGAATATAACCTTTTACCACCCACGGCTGAGCCTGTAGGGCACGAGCCATAAAATTACTTCACTTTGGAAAGAACATTAACAGAAGATGTATTTTCTGTATGAAAAGTGTAAACTTCATAAAGTAGAAACAAGAAGAATACCCTATATTTTTTTTATATATATGGCATATACAATACATTTTTTAAAAAAATGTCGAAAAATGTGTATATTCGCTATTTGCATATGTGTGTTTTCAGGCCAAAAAAGCAAACAGTCAATAAGTATTTTATCCTTATGAAATAAATGCATGAACACCACAGTAGCAGTGCAGTGGCTGCAGCTCCATTTGTGCCTGCAATGGATGCTTTCAGGCACAGTGTTCAGTGAAAGTCACTTGTTTTGGCAACGCTCACCACCCAACACAGCAATCACTGTATTTAAAGCTTACGAAAATATTGTAAGTATGCAGTGGGTCATGCTTTAAGTGTGTGCGATACAAGTCGTCACACTGCCTGTGAAGACAGCTGGAAATATCGCAAGCAGAGGCAGCATGTTGTTGTACCTCCACAAAAAGCCTGAAGAAGACTTAAAGGTCCCCTGTGTCTTATTTATGGGGCTCTATTTACATAATACGCCACAATATGAATATATTATTCATGGATATGCGTTCATTAGTGTATAATCACCTGGAAATAAGTGTTATGTTTCTGTTATCTTTTACTGAGCCTTTTATATTTAACAATACTGCAGGTAGCACATTTTACAGTAGTTAAGTAGTTAGTTACAGTAGCTTTTATTTATTTAGTTATTTTACATTCCCCAGGACTTTCTTCTCGAAAACACTGAAAAAAAATGCTGCTGAATATTTCTGCATTAACACATTAGAGTGTACAATGCAATTTTGCGGAGCCTGGAAGATAAATAAAATTTATAAATACATTTCTAACAAAATATATACATAAGAAAAATATGGACCCATGCAATAACTAATAATAAGGGATGCAAATTTGCACCTCAACTGCTCAGAGAGTCACTGTACAAAGATATAACTGTCGGTAGGAATGACTTCCTGTAGCAGTTCTTTTTTTACAGTGGAGCTGCAGGAGTCTCCATCTGAAACTGCTCTGTTATTTGAGCAGGAGGTCATGCAGTCAGTGGGAGTTGTTGTCCACAATACTGAGCAGTTTGCAGAGGATCCTTTTTACTCACCTCACTTCATGGTCTCATTGTTATGCAGACGATGCACTGGTTTACATGTGGCTGTCAAACCTAATAACAGTGAATTTAGTCATCCTTTATGACTGTCTGGTGCCTGTCAAGTATTTTAGCTCAGACAACTCAGACAACAAATCTCTCTCCAGACCGGCAATAGTATGTAGTTATGACCAGCCCACACTCATGTTGGAAAATTAGGGAATTCAACAAGAAAACAGCATGTATAGCACACACACAGTGAAAATCCAAATCAATGTTAATATCATCTAACAATGAAATTACAATATGTACAATGCTGATATAATTAATCCAATGTACTGTATCAGGAGCAATAAAATTAGTTTATTGAAATGTGGCCAGTGAAACAAAATCAATATGGCCCACATGGAGATTAATAGAGGACTATATGAAGAACTTTTCATTTTCTCTCGCTCGCTCATCTCTCACACAGACACACATACCAGTTAGACTGGTTAACCACAACAGTCAGGCAATGTGAGGACATGTACTGTATTTTACAAGTTACAAAATAAAATGTGTAACACTCGCATAGTGGCATTAAAAAGGGGGCATAATTCAATTATTACATGGAATTTGTACATATTATAAATAATTGCCACATTCCACCACTACACATGAAGATTTCCACTCCCACACAAGATATTTCATCATCATCTGGAATGCCATGGCAGAGCAGCAAAGCCCTCGGCCTGCCTCCTAGTTCCCAGTGTTTTCCCAGTCTCCCGTGTGGTACAAAATACTACGGCCTACTCTGAGACTTTTGAAACATGTTTCTTTGTATGCTTTTTACTAACGTTGATCTCCCTGTGCTTCAGGATATCCTAACATCCACCTGCTATACTCAGGCCCATCTCATCTTCACTCCTGTCTAGATCTTGCCACCACTAGCACTACACCTGCACAGCTAGATCTTAACCTGCACACTCAGCTCTGTTACCAAATAAACAGTGAATCTCAAGTCTGTAGAACAACTTCTAATTATCTTCGCAATAGGCAATAGGCAGCACATATATATATATATATATATATATATATATATATATATATATATATATATATATATTCCACACAGTGGTTTCTTACTCTTTCTAGGCCTTAAGGCAAGGCAGTCTGGTCTGCAAGCACAACCAAACATGCTAATAGAACACCCACGGGTGTTCTCAGTGTTTTTGTGTACATGCATTTGTGTGCATGTGCGCATAGCTCTGCGTGTGTGTTTATTTGTGAGAGCGTGGATGGATAGCTAGAGTTGACATAACATGACTCTGCAGAGCAGATTTAATGAGGGAAAAGGGAAAAAAGCTGCTGGCATTTTGTGATGTGTCACCCCTCTCCCCCAATGGAGTCTCATAAAATGCAGTTGTTGTTGTTGTTCACCCTTTAATCACAGTGAGGACACTGACTTTACCTTTTTTAAAATTTTATTTCATCATAAATATATATTTGTAACTCTGTACTTTTGTGATGCCTTCATTTACATATTTTAATATTACATAATATGAATCCTAAATATAAAACCGCTGCATCCTGCTGAAAGTGTCAGGAGCACTCTCTATACGCAGACTGTTTTCAGTTCAGCAGTATTTCCTCTAAACCTTGCATTGTTGGTCATTTGAATTTACCATATTTAGTTTCTCAGTTCCCACATGTTTATATGATATTTTTCGATATTTTCATGGTGGTATTGTTTCAAACAGCTTCATACTGCTACAAAGTAGATTCAGAGGCACAGAATATCACAAGACTATTCCGCTGTGAACTTAATTTGGTAAAAATGCATCTTAAACTGTACTGTCTGCAGGTCTTTGGTCATTAGTAAAATATATATACATATTTTTTTCACCTCTTCATTAGATAAACATGAGTTCTTCTAATTTTCAAGTCTTTATACTTGAAAAAGAGTTGAATGAATGTGCTGCTGAGAGTCCACTCAACTACTTCAGGTCGTAGTATTTTCTAAAGAACCATTACCAGCATACCTGCATACTTCCTGGCTTGCATTGTTTGACATTGAAACTTCTCTTTCTTTTCTGTAGTTTGTAGTACGACGTGCAGTGGCTTTGACAGCAGGCAGGTTCTTTGTGAAAGACTGCACTTCAAACTGAGAAAAAGTAAATCCAAAGAAAATGCCTCTTGTTTATTGGCATTACTGAGTAGTTGCTGGACAAACTCAATGTCTTAAATAAACACTCAATGAACTTAACTTTATTCCTCCAAGCTTTTACAAGAAACTATGGTAGCTCTGAAAGTTGCCATAAAGGGAAAAGGCCCTTTCGAGAGCCACGGTTTGATTTGTTTCATTTCGGGCTTCCATCAGACCATGGCGGACACCTTGAATAAAAAAGGCTCATTGCAAGGTAACAAAAACTGAACTAATGTTTGACATTGAACTGCTTTGTTAAGAAATGGAAAACCTCTAAACTCTTATTAAAAAATGGCTTCACAGTCAAACTAAACTTATTGCACTCCAAAATCTGAATGTCAGTCAAAAGAAACACATATCGCTGTTTACTCACAGACGTCTTATTGTGCAACTCTTGGTGTTTGCACTAATTTTCATGTCACATGGAAGACTGTGTTTACTGAGACAGGTCCAATTGTCACCCCTCAGGAGATAAAGATAAATCAGGATTAACAACAAACATCTGTGTGTTAGTTAAAGATTGTTTGCACTTAGCAAAGAGACTGACAGACACAAATTAAATCAAGCAGGAAGGCATGACGATTTGGGATTTTAGAATGATTATTATTTGCCATTCATCAGAAAACAGGTAATTTGTGCAAACACCTTTACGGAACAAACAGTCAGAATGAGTCAAAGAAGGTGCTGTCATAGTTTTGAGGCATTAAGACAGGGATTAACTGAAAGAATAAAGAATACGATGATGTGATGATCTTCATTTATTCAGTCCTGAGAGTTTATCAGACTCTTGTAATCAAACCACAGGCATGACAGTTTAGTTTCTTCACAAATTTAAGCTGTCAATACGAAGCACTATAAAACATATTGTGGGGATTAAATTTCACTATTTTATCATAAGCAGGGCTGGCAAAATATATCGATGTTTGTCTAGATCCAACGATGCATTGGATAAACTCACTAACGCATCGACATTAAAGCCTCTGGAAATGTGTCTTGAAATAGTAAAAATGCATATACGGCTTGAAAGCTGATCCACAAAAATCTGAGTGAAAATAACTTCATAACAAAAACCCGCTTCAAACACAGCTCATTCTGCTGGTCAGACCCTTTCTCTGTGCAGACATGACAGATCACATTTTGATTGACACTGACGTTTGATCGACGTCTTCCTCAGAGGACCTGTAGAGAAGCTAAACAATGTACTGCTGTGGATGAGGAGGCAGCAGCAAAACATATTTTAGCCTCCTAAAACAATCAATATCAGTTTACGCTATATTTAGAAGATTAGACGGTCCTTTCTGACAGGAAACTGAAGTCGCTATCTATGTTCTCTTCAAAGCCACCAAACCAGACTCCTTTGACTGAAGCAGTAATTTTATCTGAATATTTGATGAAGTATTTATTATTCACAACAAAGTTGGTGGCTGTAGAAACACGGAAAGACGAACCAATAATCAATTTCATGTTGTTTCTTTCACGTTTGATTGCACTGACCGTGTGTTTTAAGTGTGTTAACACAGCAATTATAAACATATCTTTTTGGGGGTAAAACTATGTTTAATAATGAACAAGTGTAAGAATATTTCCTTTCAGTGTGTGAGTTTATTCCTGACACTAAACATCGTAAAGTTGGTTTCTTTCATCTCTGACTGCTTTGAGGCATGCAGCTCTGTGAGCCGCTGATAGACGAGGCGTACTCTACCTTAACTGTTAAGAAAGAGGCATATGTCTAAAATAGTTCACAAGTCTATGGTCTATGAAGGTAAACTAATCATTTTCTGTTTTAATTATCCTTGCCTCAATCAACACCTTGACCACTCAATGGTTGCCGTCTGCGGGTTGTTTAGAGATAACGAAAAGGTTCACTGTGATCGAACATTTAGCAGAATCATCCACTATCAATGCTCCATCTAGCAACAGGCTTACTAATATATAATGTGTGTGGGCACTCAAATACAGTGGGTGTTGCAATTTGCTTGGCTGCAGCAATGGCCTTTTCAGCAGATCGTGTGATGTTTTAACACAGTAATCGATAAGTAATCAATAGTTCTGCTCATTTTAGAGTCAGCCTGTGGAAGAGAAATGCAAGTACATTTACCAACATCCACTCATTGTAGGACACGGTGAAGTAATTACATAATTGATTAACTGTGTGTGTTGCATGTCCACCTTTTCTTCATTAGAGCTAATAGTTTAGTCAACCACCACATGCACCAAATCCAGTTGCTTCCACGAATGTAACATTTAAGACCAAAAGCTCTGGAGAAGAACTCAGACATTCTGTTAGTTTTGGCATCAATCAGCTCGTTTATTAGCAGCACCAACATCGTGTCACGCACCCCGGAAGCTTTTGTACCATTCAACATAACCTTTGCCTATAACAACTTCAATAACTTCAACAATGTTCAACTTTTTGCACTTAAAAACGCCTCAACAGATGAGTCACCTAGATGGAAATATTTACCTCTACATCGTGTCGTTCGCTTGCTATTAGCTATTTGCTATTACCCTATCTCCCAGCTCAGTAGTTTTCCATATAAACTTTGGTGTCTGAGCCGAAGAGCTCTACAGAGTCTACAGTCACGGCTGCAGCTGTAAGTCTTGAGTTCAGTGGGGTTATGCTAACAAGCTCACATTGGCAATACTACCACGATGGTATTTAGCAAGTATGATGTTTATCACGTTCTCCATCATAGTTGAATGTGCCAGCGTTCCAATGCTGAAGGGCATGTCATTGTTTTTGCAGGTGTTTGGTCATAAACTGAATTATTAGACACAATTATTTTTTGCCCATATGATGAAACAGGTGCAAGAGTTTAGAGATGGATGTGTGTTTCAGTAGTTGTGGAGTTATTTCAGACAACAGTTAAAAATGGAGGTTGATTGATTTGAGATTGGAGATGGTTTTCAGATATGCTATATTTGATATTAATAGTTATATTAATATAGTTAGATAGTTATTAATTTTTCTGCTCACAATGTGACTTTTAAGAGTTCTTTAAGAGTTCAACTTTTCTTTTTTTTTTTTTAACGAGCTGAATGTTTTTCACTTTCTTCATCATCACGTGCGACCTTATGCACATATCGCGTGCGACTAGAGATGTCTGTTAGCTGCAGCGACCGCAGTATGTCACGCACGCCTGTGGCTTGTGTGCCATTTAACGTGATCTTTGACTATTATAACATCACGAGTTTAAAGACGTTGAGACCCTAACAGACGCCTGGAAAAAAAATAAAAAATGATGTTACCTGGACGGCAAACATGTTCAGCACTTTAGCAGTTATGTAATTTAGCTTTATAGCTAATTAGGATTACGCTGGTGTTGGAGGAATATTTTGAAAGATGAGCGTTGTTCGTAATTAATGTCGACTATAGGCAGGTTACAGCAGCATGTGTTGTTGACCCAGTAACATTACAGGCTTAATAGGTTACCGATTTGACTGGGTGGAAAGCTACACGTGTTAATGCAGAAGACTCATTCTATAGCTAGTATAGAATTTAATAGGTTATAATTATTTTTCAATGCTAAACAATGTTAGCAAAATATTAAAATTACCCTGAGTAGCCTGAATTAATTTTTAGCCAATATTTAGTCTAAACTGCGGCTGTATGTTCACGTTACAAAATATAGTTAACTCACTGATGCAACTAATCAATACTGACACTGTACGCTAACAACGGAGTGATGATAATAGAGTACATGCTTTGACCTTAAAGAAAATGACTTGAGCATCCTTAAGGATGACAACTACTAAAACAAGACCAGAGGTCAAAATATCAAAAGATTTGTCATGAATAAATTTTGTAGCATTATTCTCAGTAAAATAATCATTTGCTACAGCAGTTATTATTGGGAAAACAGACTTAACACATTACCACAGACAGTGTTAGGAATATAGATTTGCAATCATAGAGGTGCGAATTATTGTGTGCTGAAACAAATCCCAGCATAGAGATGTTGTCGACCGAGGTCTACCATTACTTTGCAAATGATACTGCCTGGAGAATTAACTAATGCTGGAGTAAATATACACGTGTGAGTGACTCATAGCCAGAAAGCCTTAATGTAGAGCAGATCCAATGCCCTATGTAGGTAGAAAACATTTGTTGTACTTGTTCATGTGACTTGTGAAACCGGTCGGACAAATTACTGAAAGTATTCAAGATAACAATGCTATCTGTCCATCGTGCTGTTAGTGAAATGTGTTGTATAGAAGAGACAGATCGCAGGTTCTTCTCCAAAAAAATAAAAAAAAAAGGTATAGGGTAACATTCTCTGGGGTTTAGTGAATTCATTGGAGAAATGAACAGAAAAGATTTGCCTCTGCCATTGTAAAAGACAGCTGACATTCACAAAGCTACATTACAATGCTTTGGACTGTGATGAGGCCTTCTGAGAAACTGAGACCTTATGAAACATTTATCAGAGTTCAGGTCATACGCACTCCATTAGAGCGCATGTTCGACATGTTCGATATGGGGCATTTCTTTAAAAAATGAGTCCTGGACAGTTGGTTTTTGAAGCTGTATTAACATAAGGGACAGAACAGACACAGAACAACAAAAAAATACTGCAAGCTTAAACTGAATTGTAACAAGTGTGTTCCTTCCTTCCAGTCAAATTAGTTGTGCATGTTTGTAAATCTCATCTAGTCCTGTGATGGGTGAGATACAACAAAGCAGAAGCACAGAAGATTATAATGCAGAAAAAAAAAAAAAACCCTGGAATGACAGCGATTTCCACTTGCTGTTCAAAGTGTTCTGTAAACACTCCACTCACAAAGGTTGTCTTTTCAACTGTGCTCCACTTCCTCTCGACTCAAACGGAAAGATAACTTGTTCCAGTACGCATCACTTCAGCAAGCTGAGAGCCAAAACTCTCAGATTATGCTCAGTGACAATATTGCTGTGCATTCAAGGCCAATGCAAAGTAGTTAGAAGAGTATAAGTTAAAGTTGACGATGTTCCATTCTTTTATTTTATATTTTTTCACATAAAATTCACACAGAAAGTAACAAGTATTGTATTTAATGACTGTCACTGGTGAAATCATTATTTGACTTTGTGAGTAAAATGTACTTTTATATCACCGTGCACCACACTAACCTCCGTCTCCTAACTTTTCACTATGTTTTGTTTGTCACGCTTACTATTATTGTTGGAACCTTGGAGCTGCTGAACAGGCACAGAAATGAGACTATTTCATCCAAAAGGGTGACTGCAGCCGCTCAACAAAGAGCCATGGAATTATTCTCGTTGATAAAGGACATACTTCACTCTGCAGAGGATATTCAGCAACCTTTTAGAAACACTTCTACCATGTTCATCTATCTATGTGCAATGACTGCAGAAGAGATTCTTTGAAGACAGCTCCTCCGGTTTCTTTGGCGTTGTAGCCAAAACTAATATATCAGAGCGACCTTAGCTTTCAATTTAATTTTGAAGTATTTATGCATGTTCCATCTTCCATCTTAGGAAAGCTTGACTAATGGAGTAATGCTTAAATTCCATGTTTTGCTTTTATTTAATAACGGGTCTTTTACTATAGTGTCTGCCTTTATCCCAAATGCCAAGAGAGATGATTTCTAAATGAGATTGTGCTCTGTTGAACAGAGTCCCTGAGGCTCACAAAGTCGCTAAGCAGGAAAGATTGTGTAGCCCTCTGTTCAGGAAAGGTCAAGTAGTATCAGCCCCAATATCTGGTATCTTCCATCAAGCCAAGTTAGGGCCGCCTTGAGCTATAATGACCTGAGAGGCGCTTCCACCCCCATTCAAGTATAAAGCAATGGAATCATTTTGCTTTGACCGGTACATCAAAAGAATTTGCTGCATTGCCGAGAACCAGATAATCAGAGAGGCAACCACGCCATTTTGGATCCAAATAATTCAGCTCACACTGAAGTACCCCAAAATGATAATTCTTCATTTCATGTATGACACTCAGATGGCTCTTTGGCCTGAGAGCTGGTAAAGTAGTCAGGGAAAATTGGACTGGTTGCTACAATTTGATAAACCTTTGTAAGGTCATACTCTGTTGCAATATACTAATACTTTTCGTATGCATGCTATGCTGCTCACATTTTATGTTTGAAAAAATGTAAATGTATATAATTTTCTTGCTATTAATTCTCCAAAACACTGTCAGGCCTCAAAAATGCAGAAAAAATACATTGGTGTTGTTAAAATATATCTAAATGTATGATTAACATTTTTACTGACAAGCTGAATGCACATGGTTTTTACTCTGACAGACACAGATACTAGATGTTGGCTATAATGTTACATTACTGAGGTGAATGGTGCACTCTGCTTTCCTTTCATGGGGACTTTGTAAGTGAGGTTGACAATTTACACTTGCTACACAAACTTGCTTTCTTGCTGAGAATCATATGACATGATCATTACAACTCAACTATGCCAAATATGAAGCTATAACTAGCTGCAGGTTCAAACCCCTCAAAAGTAACAGAAACCACCAACAGCAGCTCTAATGTTCAATAATAACCATGCTTTGTCTTTGTTTAATCCATATAAAGTCCATAGTGTAATAGTTTTGTGCTGGGATTGTTCGTGGCCAGTAGCACTAAGAGACCTGAAGGTTGTCATATCTGCATTTTACAAGAACGATGATGTGAGAGTCGTGGTCACAGTATCTGGTTCCAGCGGCTCTGCTTCTTAACTGGACTGGTTGCACAGCAGACATTTTGACATGATGTGTATCAGAAACTCACAGGTGAATTATTGATAGCTGCATTCCTCTCAGAGACCCTCTTGTTGTGTTGCTGGTAATGTGACAGAGCCGTTGTTACTGTTATTAAGCCTCATGTTTATTTGACAAGTCGAAATGTCTGCCGTGCACCGAGTCCATTTAACCTTTATTATTTTATTCTTTTAAGTAATAAAATGAAGATATGATGGTGCACTCTTTTCCACTGAACCTCAAACAACAAACTGTTAGTATTCTGGCACATACTGTATAGCTACACCTTTTGAACCCAGGGGGAAATCAACGAGAGGGAACACCATTCCAACACTGCAATTATGTGCATCTGCTCGCAACATACAGAGGGAATAAAATGGATGAGAGGGCAAGAGATTCCAAAATAACAAGAGCAATGGTGAGAGATGTATGTAGGAATGAGGTTGTGATGGTACGCATGGGGTGAGATAACCTATAAAAAAAAACATATGGTGGACAGGCGGAGGATGGGAATGGCATGATACAGGGAGCTTAGGGATCAGGATAACCTCGCAGCTGCAATATGCTCAGAGATGCAGGTTCATTTTCCATTATCTGTTGTTCTGCTTCTTCAAAGAGAATGACTCCCATGAATTTTCAACTCTGAGCACTCGTTATATTTTATATATATATACACAATACACCGTGCTTTCCTGAAGCCACTGCTGCAAGGTTAGACCACCTCAAAGAGAAATTGAGTACTTTTCTTATAACATAAAAGAGATAAAAGGTTTTTGAAATTGGCAACGTTGATGTTGTGTTAGTGGGCAGATTTAAGTATTTATCACTGTCAAACTCAGAAAGCTGTCTTGGTTAGACTGTCAAGATCAGGGCTAAAACACCAAGAACATGTTTGAAAATTTCGAAGAAGGTCAATAAAAGACATACAGAAACTATCCTATCTCCCAAGATTCTCGATCATCTAGGAAAGATTGTCAAACGTGGATGAGGTGACTGAAAAAAAAGTGCAGGTTAAAATGATACCTAAATTACTGCCAAGGAAATTACACCATATTGAAGAAAATTGGTAGCCTTAAATTCATACGACAGCTCCTGTACGGGCTAAGATTCATAAAATAATCTCAGTGCACCTAGTTTCCTGCTTATGCCAGGCATATTTTGCTTAAATAGGATACAAATTTTGAGAGCGATACCTCTATCAGCCTTTTACTCGAACCATCCACGGCTGCCAGATTCTTTAAAAGCTCCATTCGAGCTGGGAGAATCGCATTCGTTTCCATTTTTCTGCATCAAAACAATACGACGTCTTGCCAAATTCATTTCACTGGCAAACAATGTAGAATTCACTGACACCGTAGAGGCTGCCAGTCTTCTCAATGATGATCTTACTTGTTACAGTAATCACGCTATTATAGAGGTCTTAAAATGGAGGAGGTATTGAATTACTGATGCTAAAACGCCACTCATAACAGTTTTGATACCAGCTCTTCATTTCCCAGAGTGCTTCCTTTTTTTTTAAAGGCACCTGTGGGTCAGCGTGCCGTGCAACCCTCCCCCATCCCCCACATATTGATTTGAGATTGAATGCTCAGTGTTCGCAAGCTAATTAACCATAACTACAACAATTACAGTAAGCCCCGAGCAGCAGAGCTATTGAGCTGCTGGTAACAGGCCTGTGTAAATGTAATCCAATATTTGTTATGTGAATGTTAAACCATATACAGGTCACAATAGACCTGCATGCTGATGCAAAGAACTCAAATCCAGGTTTATGCATGTGTATACTCAGTAGACCCGTATACAGCCACCGATATATCCTAAAACACACACTATAACATACATACATCCGGATCTGCTGCACAAAAATGCAAAAAAAGCAGTTTATGGCTCTCACAAACACACACACACACAGAACACACATGTCAACGCGCCCAGCTTAGCGCAGGGTATAAGGCAGCTTGTTGCTAAGGTAATATAACCAGGCCACGTGGCGCTGCTTTCTAGAGCAAGGAGAAATATTACTGACATATACAGTTTGTGTGTATTCTTGTGTGTGTCTGTGTGCGTGTGTGTCTGTGAACACAAGGAGGCTCATCCTCATGAGTGACTGATCATGTTTTGTGTTGTTTGCTGGTCCAACCTCTGTGTATGTGTGTGTGTGTGTGTGTGTGTGTGTGTTCTGCACTCTCCATGCAAATCCCAGAGAAAAAGGCCATGCATTGCTTGAGTGTGCAAGCAAGCGTTTGGCAGTAAAATGCGGGATTTAATTTACCGAGCTGTCAACATGTCACTCATAGCAGCAGGATTTCTTGGACTTAACCCAGTGACAGGTCACTTAATCAGTCAGTCAGTCACTTAGCCAGGCAGGAAGCATGCATTTTGTTCTCAGTAATGCTTCTTTTCAGATGCCACCCAGGATTTTCCAAAACGTAAGCTCTTCACCAGCTAAGAAAACTAAGCTCTTGTTTTGCCAATTGATTTTTTCCCCGCTACCCTTTAAAATTTTAAGTGGGTTTGTAATGAGTCGAAGGATTACACAACTTACTCAGCACATTGAAGGCGATGTAAACTTTCCACTCAAGGGAGAAAATGGAAAAAAAAATCAGAGTTACAAGCTTTCCACGCATCATCATTAATATATTCATACACTGTGGCTGGGAGCCAACTGTTACTGCTACTCCACAGTCAACTGCAAAAAACAGCACAGCTTTGTTAATAATCTCGGAGCACTTGGCAATGCAATTTGAAACAGCATTGCTTTGCAATAATCTTTAAGAGGCACTCGAGTCCAACTTGTCAATGGAACAAAACAGAACAGTGCAGGATGGGATTAATATTAAAATATCTCTCTAACACTGGTGAAGCATTAAAGTGTCGAAGTGTAGAGTAGAACCCAAAAATAAGTAATGAGTAGTGGGCTCAGTCAGTTTCCACAACTTTTAAGAGCTCACTTAAAGTACTTGCTAAGTCTATTTTCACTAGCATTCCTTAAGCTGAAACATCAATTTGGGTGCCTTCCAAAATGGACTCATTTTCGCTTGTTTCCGAGCTGCCATCTCTTTGGTTGATAGACGGTTTCGGCATCTAAAACTTCTCGGTTGAGCATACAGGTTATGTTTAAATGAAACCAACTCTGATTGCTGGTAGGAAACTGGAAAACATACAAAACACGATCAGACACTTTCTCTGCCCAATCATCCCTAAAGGTGTGTTCAGATGTACTTTACATTATTTGCACGAATATGACCAGTGAAGTGTTTGTGTTCCTTCACCCCAAGCAGCCCCAACCCCAAGCTTCTTCACGCTCTCCTTTTCCCTCCTGTTCTTGTGCATTAATGAAGCAGATTCATAAAGCCCAGGGAGAGCTAAGTATGAATATTTTTTTTGCTTAAGTTAAAACATTTTCAATTTTCACAGACATATTTGTCTCAGTTTCATCTCCCGGGGCCTTTGCCTCTAAAATTCACCTTGTGTTCTGTTTTGTACTAAAGGAGATTTGTGGCTGTGTAACAACATCACGGTACATCCACGGTAGCTGGGATTTTTCTTAGTTTTGGCATCACCTGGTATTGGCCTTAAGGAAGCCAGACAAAACAAGCTTATCTTGCATAGAATGTCTAAAATGGTTTATTTTGTGTATTCATTTTAATTGTGGCAAGCTGTCTGGAATTGTTAAGTGGTAACTGTAGTCCCTCGAATGGCCACTTGGGACTGGTCAGTCTCCACAAGCCGCCATTTTGAACTCATCCATATTTAACTAATACATTTGATGTGTTATTAAGAGCATGAACACTGACTAACAGGTGGGTGTCATCACAGGCAGCAGGTTTTATTCAGACTGCCTCAGTTCCATCCATGTTCAAGGTATTTGTCTTATCAAAGACTTCAGCATTAATGCAGATACAGTGGTAAGCCCCAATGCCACTTTGAAGGAATCAAGTAGATAAAAAAAATAAAATAAAATGTAGTTTGCAGCTGCAGGCCACTACACAAATGCAATCAGAGCCTGTTGTGTGTCCCACAATTGGGACACAGTGCCCAATTACTGAAAACATAATCCATCCAGCAAGTAATTTACAGTGTAAATGACATAAACATGTGCGCACACCAGTCGCTGGTTTTCTATGGTGTTGTGAATCTTGAATATATAAGGGATTCTGCTACGCGCCAATTGTAATAATCAGTTGTTTTAGGTTTATTTTTAGGATTTTTAGATTTCATCTTGTTGTGCACACACCATCTCATGTTCATGTGACAAATAATGTGTTATTTGTGTCACATCAATTTGCTAATGGGCATCTTTGTTTGCCTGAGCCTACGCAGCACCATATGGTATTTTGGGGAAACATGTCACATATTTTTTGGTCCAAATAGCCTTTTTTTTTTTTTATTATCTTTTATGCAAAGCTTTTAAAATGTTTTACCAGCACATCATATTCCAGTGAGATGCACATTTGCTTGGAGGAGGACAAACCTCAGAGTTTTCATCAAACTTCTCTGCAGACTCCGTATGTAGCAATGAGTGCTCAAAAAGTACAGTAAATCTCCAAATTTCTGAACAAGCTGTCTGTTATTTGTTGGATAAATATAATTAAAAATGGTGATTAAACTGCAATTAAAATCCTATATCCCATGTAATGAAGGAACTCCGCTCTCTATGAAAGCATATTTTTAGGAGACCTCAACATGGATTTTATTCATGGCACCTCTTTATTTCTGTCCCTCTTAATCTCTATCCCGAGAGGCCTGTTCCAAAACCAGATAATACAGGGAGGAAGGCAACAGCCCTCGGCTTACATTATATCAAGACAGCGGGGGGCAACTAATCGCTGTTTTCACAAAAAAGCCACACATAGGCGAAAAATGTAGATTCCAGTTTTCCCACAACTGCAGCAAAACTTCACTGTTTCTAATCAAACAGCTCACGCATGTCAACATTCTCCTTTCTTCATGTATCTTTTCTAGCACTGCCACAGAGGCAGACGCTGACAAAGATTAATAGCGTTGACATTAAGCAGTGGCTTAATTAAGCCAAACATTAGGCTACAGTAGCCACAGTGTAAGCCGCATGCATGCATGCATGTGTCATATATCCTGCGTTTGGCACTGGAAGTAGAAAGTGAAATGGAACTTGCTGTTTGTGTTTGTAGTCTGAGTAACATTGACCAACCGATATGTACGAGTCATCTTTGGGTGTCACAGTCCATGTGGAGAGCGAAAGAGGCGGAACACATTGGCCGATATGTAATCTTGGAACACGTTAGCTATTGTCTGACAATGACTCCACAACAAAATTAGTTTTTTTCCAGTTATCGACGTTCATACGTCTATATCTGTTTGTAGAGATTAGCAGAAAATTGTCTTTTTTTCCATTTTTCATATCAAGTTGCTGCAGAGGTCCTGGCCCTGATATCCCATATCCGGATATCTGCTTGGTGCACAGTGCAGTCCAGAATTATTGGCTGTTTCCCCGCCACAGAGGCTAAATCATTGTCAACTTTGAGCTGATTAGTTCTGATCTAGCACCAGCATGTTTCCGGCTGGCTAGCGTGTCTGTGTCATGTGGCTGAGTAGTTACAGTTTACTAAGCTGCTCATACCACCTACTTTGCTGTGCAACTTTTTGGTGTCACCAAGCCTTTAGTGGGGCTGGACACTGATGTAGGGCACAATGTGGGTGGTGTTGAGATCAGAGCTCTATGTAGGTCACTCAAGGTCACCTGCACCAAACTTGGAAAATCATTTCTTTATAGATCTGGCTTTGTGCACAGATATGCTGTGATGGTGAAACAGGAAAGGGCCTTCCCTAAACCAATCTCTGAAATATTATTTGATGCCGTAGCATTAAAATATACTAGTATTAGATAATCTACGTGTGGCCATATATTGTATGCAGATAGCCCAACTGCTAGAGAGTACTAAATAACTTGCATATGGGTGAAGACTAACTTTATTTAAATTACAACTCAACATCTGACAAAATGCAAAAAATCACCACAACAGAAGGGTCTAGACTTTGGTTGACTCGATGTGTACAAACAGAGAGACGTCTGGAATGTTGCTGTAGAAAAACTATATTTCTGTTGATTCTGTGTGATATGAGAAGCAGAGGCTGTCATATAGTCGATCTAGGAATTAAGAGACAGTGAAAAAAAGGAGCTGACATGAAGTCTAACAAAGAGAAAGCAGGATGATGAGGAATAAGCTGCTGTAGTGAAGATGTTTAGACTACAATGATCTGTCAAAATCACTTCGTTACTCGCGCTTCAAACTAATTTTCTCATATTCTACCTTCTACTCTCTTCCCGTAGTCTGTCTCTTCTGTCAGTACATATTTCTTATTCATTGTTGTCTTCTCTCTGCACCTCTGGCACTTCATATTCCAGCTCTCACCATGAATTCACAACACAGACGAGTTAAGCAGCCAGTCGCTGCGGAGCTAGCATTTATTTTAATCACGGCCCGAGAAAAGCTCTCAACGAGGTTAACTTTGTTTCAGGCACTTTCAAAAACTTTGTCACGTTATCAATCATAGATGATTGACTCTGTAGCAAAGATTAAATCTGGACAATATGAAAACCAAAAGCAAGAAATAATATTCATCATTCTGTCTTTGGTGTGCTAACTTTCTGCAGTTTGGATCCGTTACATGCTTACATGTTTGCAGTTAGCTCACCAGCAGTCGATACATCACTCTGTTTGTTAATATAATAGCTTCATCTAAACAGAGGTCTAACAAATGTCTTGAAAGGCTGTGTGTTAATACCAGACTAATGATAAATGGCATGCCAGAATCAGGGGTGGCTTCAGAAACTTTGGAAAGGAGGCGGTCAGATGGGGACACAGTTTAGTAAAAAACAGTCATGTGATGATGGATATTTTAAGCCCTGATCTGGAGTTTTGGTAATGTGAGGTCATTTTGTATCTCTTTGTATTTGGTTGTATATTTCATAGTCCTACACCTGTTGTAATCCAACCATGATACTAACAATCCAGTCAATTCTGACTCTGACAAAGGTTCCCAACTGGATTCCAGATTACCTTCTCTGGCCTTGCTGGCCAGAATTGGACCAACTCCAGAGTCATGTCCAGTCCTGTGCTGGTTTTGACTTTCAGCCCAGCATTCCCCATTTACACTGTAATAAACTATTCAAAAGTAGCAGCCACATGTAGCCCTGAAGTGTCTCACGTTTGGTCTTCTGGTGTCAGAACATTCTGTAGCTGCATACATGGCAATTGACCCGACTGGACATTTGGGGTGCTGGCTCGCTCAGGTGGCTGACTCACACTGGAACAATGAAATTATTATTATTATTATTTTTTTTTTCCCATTAATGCAGTTGCAATTCTTACCATAACCCAATAGAGGTCAACAAAGGTTACAGATGAATTATTTCACTGCCTATCACTGTGGTGTGCTTGGTGCCACAGTCGGTATTCAGCAGCTCTAATCAGACAGACAGCAGCTCAGTGATGCTGTAGCTAGAGGTCAGAACACAGTTAATCTCTGTCTTAGTCAGTTTCCTTCCCCGATCTACTCTTCCTCTGCTTCATATCTTTATTTCTCACATCCCTTCCTACTTCTGACACTTGTGTTCCCTCTATCCTTTGTTCCTCATCCCTTCCTTTTCTCTCCTTATCTCCATCTTCCTCAATCACACCCCAGCCTCACATTACATTCTCTTCTTCCAAGCCCCCCCGTCTTTCTTTCTTTAAACAATATGTTCCAAACGGTCCTCACTATCAGTAACAGCAATGCTTGTTACTTCAGTTGCTTAAAATAACCTCTGTTTAGATTTTCCTGAAAACTCCTGTGGTTGTGTGATTGTGGTTGCTCTGCTGACAACAGTGTCCTAGGACACGAGAGACTACTGTTAACATTTCATGTCAACAGTTTCTTTGCTGTTATTAACCCTGTAAGATCAGTTCATGATCATGACCTGATATATGTCAGCAGTTATTGTTGCAAATCACTATTTTATGATCCTGACTTCGACTGACGCAATCATCGTAAATAAAGACAATCGCGAAGCCGTGATCGATACAAGAAACCTAAACACTGATGATGGTGATGAAGTGATGACGAGAATGCTGAAGATATGATGAAGGGTGGACTCGCGCTGAGCTCATTGGACGTGATGAACTGCAGGTGAATGGAGTGGATGAACATCGCAGTGATTTTGCTCTGCTATGACAGCAGCAGAGATCAGATTCAAAGCTTGACAGCAAAGACTGGCTGACAGATATCGTGGTAAAAAGACTAAATCCTCACAGGCAGCTGATTAATACAGAGAGAGCAAAAGACAGTGTTCCGGATTGAACTTGCACCGGGCTTCATTTAAAATGATACAGCGCAAATAGAGACAACAGGAGGTTGTCTTCTTACCACCAGGCGATGTAAAGATCAATTAGATCAGGCGATGTGATGTGAGCGAGTTCAGATCACTGGTGGACTAAAGACCACTCGCTGCATTATTCAGCAGATCACTGTAACGTTCCAAACCGCAGCCACAGTCAGCGTGATTTATTCAAATGACACGTCAGTTAAAAAAGAAAAAGGAAATGTGTCCAACTTATATCTATCTCTCTTAATGGAACATTTTATATTCTGCCGTAGGTCTGCTTCGAGATAGATAAGACAGGAACAGCATTTTGATCTCGGCATGCAACAGTTAGCCAGCAATCATTGCAAGCATCTGGTTCCGTCTGACGAGGTCAACATAAACAGAGGGAAATGACAGCAGCGGTGTTATATATCAACTTTTAAAACGAGTGTTTGGACCCAAGCACAGTGGAACATTTCTAAGTGCTAACTCTGAACTGTAATCTTTGAATCACTGGCACCAAAATAAAATTCTAAACAAAATGAGCCGCCCTATATCGGTGCTCATCCGTCTCCCAGCTCCTGTTTCACCTTCCTCCTCCATCCATCACACTGAACGTCTTACACTCCTCACCACCCTTCCACTAACCCATTCTATACGTCTAATTTTAAAAATGGATATCGTATCGTTCCCACGTGTCGCTCTGAGGCGTCTCTCCTCCTTCTTCCCTCACCCTCTGTCCTCCTTCACCCTCCCTTCGTCGCTCTCCATCCGTGCCCTCTCCCTTCCTGCTGCGAACGTCAATGGAACATCACTGCCACGCTGCGCTGTGATGCATCCACCCATTCGGAAGAACACACACTTCTCTTCTGGTGTTCATCCGTGCTGAGCTTACTCCTCCTCTTCGCTTAGTCTTGTTAGTCAGTTATTGAGGGTTTGGAGACTGCTCTCAGGGGGTATGACGGGCCAATTAAATATTTATGGATCAACATCCATTCAAATGTTTTGGCAATGGAGAAAGCCTGTGACCGGAAAACTGACATGACTTGTTTGTGCACAACATGCAGCAGGGGAGGTGCAGAGCTTGTCCCCAGCATGTGTTAGTGTGTGTGTGTGTGTGTTTTGTAGTGGCTGCGTTGGCACATGATGTTATTGTGGTGGGCATATTTTTAGGCTGTGGGCTTTTCTACTAGAATCGTGTTCGTATTAGCTCATTGACCAGCTGAGGGAAAGTCTTGTTGTGGCCAGTGGGCAAACAAATACTGCATACATCAAAACTCAAGAAAAACAAATCATGAGTAAAATGAGTCCAAAGCAGGATGGGCTCATGTGCAGCAGAGGCATATCAACATGTTCACACCCTCAGCTCTTTGAGGACAGCAGTTCGGTTCTGTTTAGGTCCAACAATGACCTTGTTAGGCCATTAGGTTAGGTGTTAGGTGACCTCTTCCACATGCAGACTTTCTCACTCCATGTCATCTGACTTCAACGGACTCAACTTCATGAAAACATAATGATGAGCACGTCCGGATTATTCATGTTCGACAGGTAGGGCCACTGACCAAGCATGACCGTATTTAATGACTTCTACAGTAAAAACGGTGAGGGCATATGCATGTATGAAGTCCAAGTCAATGCAAGCTGAGAAAAAAGTCTTTCTAGTGACACCTCTGAAACTGACACATACTGATAAGCCAGTCTGAGAAGTTACTGTGATTTATTTGCATGCATTTGCATTTTAAGTCAGAGGAAGACGTGGCCATCTGATTGTTTAATCCCAGACTACCTGACACACACAGCCTCACAGCCTCCATGGCACCATGGTTAAGGTTTTCTAACCGCATTACAATAAGAAAAAAAAAAGAAAGAAAGAAAGAAAGAAAGAAAGAAAGAGAAAAAAAAACATTTTATTATTTTCTGCATTTCTATTTCTAAGTTCATTTTGAGAAGTGGTTTGAAGGAGGACACAGTCAGCCAGCCTGATATTCCCAGGTGGGGTTGAGACTCCAGAACTCAATCTCATTTGTCTTCAGTGGAGTACACATGAAGAAAGAAAAAAAAAATGAAGAATGACCTCTTTCAAGGTCACAACGGAGCAAAGACATAACTTGAAAATTCTTATTAGTTTGGCAGAGTTGGAAGTAGTATTTTAATGCAGCTACCACAATAAAGTGTTCCTGTCATCATCTCCATGAATATATGCCTGATAAGAGGAATTCTGCCTCTGGCCTGAAATTATGTAGAACCTTTGGGCATTTGCACTTGTTAGGTGATAGCAGCTTGATTGCAACTCTGTAGATGTTTTTTCATTTCTTACTAGAAATGAATGAAAATCATAAGTTGATTCAGAAAATGCCACAAGGTTTGATGTTGCAGAAAGTACACCGAGGGAGGAGGTGGAAGGAGGTTTAAGATGAGTCGATACACCTTCCACTTCCTTTGTTCATATAGATGTTGATTCTGTTTGATAATAATATAATAATAATTAATAATAATTGTAACCATGGTAACAACAAATCAGTCAACCTAAGCAAGCAAACTCCTCCCCCGCAGGACACAAGAACAGTCCACACTTTAACTTGCTCTCAAAAACAGATTTGAGGCATACTGTCTTGTGATCAGAGATTCTCTGCGGGGTCCCAGTGACAGATTCAGACCCCCATGATGCACTGCAACTGAGCTTAAAAATTGTGTTGAAGAGTTTGCAACAGGTGGCATAGTGATGCTCATTTAGTTGCGGTTAAAACTACCACAATGACGGTTCTTCTTCACCTTTACACACTCAGATGTGACACTGGTAAGGCAACTACTGGCTAGCTTCAGCCAGGTATGTGTATCCATGGGGGCTCCCATGGATCTTCCAGTTCCTCTCAGGAAGTCCCCAGAACTGTTTGGTCCAAAAACACTTCATGGCAGGTAGATTTGACATTCATGGCACAAAATGGCAATCTACAGCTGCAGTAGCAAAGACGCACTTACTTGTGTACGCCACTTGTATATTAAAGTAAATGCAAGATTTATCAGTCAACACACTGTCCCGATCCAGCCAGATTGAGGTACAAAGCCACTGACATCCAGACTAAATCCACACACATGTAGAGGCAGGTGTGACTGAATGCCACCAAATAGGAAGTGCTACACTCACACAGATGGCTGACATTTATCTGCAACTGTCCAACACTCCTCAGGGACTACATAAGCCAGAACCATCAAAGGTAGGGAAATGGTAGTGCAATGCAATTACTCTGCTGATTTGATTTCTTCCACACAAACTAATGCTCCCTCTCTCTTGTTTGACTCAAAAGCACCCCGGCATCCCGATGTCAGCTTCCTGAATACCGCACATCAATGCTTTTCAAACTCGCCCCATCGAGGCCTGAGAGTCTGTTGGTTTTCATTCCAGCCAAGCACTACAGCAGCTGGTTCCACTGATTAACATAACCGCAACAAAAGCAGAGGAGCTAAATGGTGAAATGAGCTGCTACAGTGTTTGAGTGGAGTCAAAATCTGCAGATTCTTCGGCCTTGATGGCTCATGACTAGGAACTGCTATTGTAAATGCAACCGTCTCACAAAGACGACTTCAGAGGAAGGAAATATACAATGATGTAACCATGCAACAGAAGGACTCTCTTTCTCTTTCCGTGTGTTAGGCAAAGAACAAATGCCTAAAGTTACGTGATGGCGGTGTTGGACATCATCCATATCAATGTTCTGTTTGTGCATGCCATGGTTCATAACTAATACCAACACATTGTTCTATCATCTTTAGAGTCCTCTTTATTTTGGTGACCCTCTGAAACATATTTAGCTGAACATTCTGTGGGCCATCCATAGATATCAGAGGACAAGAACATGTACCATACATACGTGTGTAGAGATTCAGTCTTGAACTTGGATCCACATATCTGTGGTGAACTATCCTGAACTAAAACTTCACTTACTTGCTTTTTGAGAAGCTTTTGAGCATCCACCGACTCCAGAATAGGGAACCAGAACCAGAGAAAGGACGTAGAGACATGTACCATCCTTGAACAGATGACCACCTCTTATCGGATGAAGCCATAAAGAAGAAGGCTGTATGCTGCAGCTGTTATGAAAATAAATAAATGGTATGCACTTAGCTATTATATTGGCACCGTCTTTTATACACTTCAAATACTACCAAGGGTTAGGGTTACATACCTACATTATGATATCAAAGTGATGCTATTAGAATTATTATTATATTAGCAATGTCTGTCTTATATTGTAATTACAATGCACTTGCCTTAAAGTTTTCTTCAATTGTTTTCCAACCTTGTTACAGTAATATACAGCAACATCAATTGCAGTCGGTGAGGTGGCAGCAGAGGAGACAAGCAAAGAACTGAAATGCTAATATTGGCATTGAGATGCAGACTGCACACACTGTTCTGCTGAACCTGGGTATTTACATTAACAGAAACAGATCTCCATACGAAGCTGCTTCACTTTTTCTCACACAGTTATTTTTCATTGTACCCTAAAATCTGTTTTGTAACTGTAACTGTAACTGACACATAACTCTGAATCACTGATGCACACAGAACATTTTGGTAGTTGAGAACATTTAGGTAATATGATTTCTGCAGGATGCTATCCTTACATTTAGTATGGATGCAGATTGCCGATTTCGCACCATTGTGGTAAAAGCAAGAAACCTGAAGTGCAATGAACACATAGGTAAACACACACACACAGATTAAAGGTTCCATTTATTGGGAGCGGCTTTTCAGCACATGCTGCAGTGTTGTGATCTCCTCCTGTGCTTTTCCTGCAGAAAAAAACAAAAGAATTCGAGGAAACATCAGAAACAGAACTGCATGATTTATTGATGACAAGTATTATCGAAAAGCTGCTCAGGCAAACAGACCTTTTTGATGTTGCTCAGCAGAATGGATTGTTGGTGTGTGACTGGGTGCCAGAGTGTGTCAGTATGTGTGTGTGCGCACTGTGCCTTTGAGATGTCGGCAAAAAACGCTAAATAGGGCAACCCACATGACCCAAAAATACTCACTTCCTCTCTCCAGTTCTGTCTGTTTCCCTTCATCGCTCCCTCCCTGTCTCTCTCTATCTCAAATGGGAACATTGTATGTGGCCTATCTACAGCCCAACAACCTCCTCTGGGCATTATGGCACACAGGCACACACACACACACACACACACACACACACACACACACACACACACGTCACCCGATGCTTTAGGCATACAGCAGACCGGCAGCAACTTTCAAACTAGCTTATCACGGCTTACTACGGCTTAGAAAGGCAGATTGGTTACAGAGAGTGTCCCTGAACCAGAAAGGCACTCAGCCAGTCCCCAATATGGTCAACGTTTCTATCAACAGCTGATAAGCAGCTATGCAAATGACGTCAAACACACACTGTCCTTCCCACTGTGCGCTCACACACATTTTTTTTAAGGATGCTGCATTTTCATCCTTACACCGAATCAGAGGAAATTCAGGCAGAGTCTTACCTTGAGATTGAGACTCATCAAAACAAACCCCTGTCTATTTTTTTCCTAGGTATCCGGCAGCGCCAGGCCCCCGTGACCTATTTAGTCTGGCCTTGCTGTGGCCTGGCTGGTTTACAGACGCTATCGCCAGTGTTTGTCCCGAGCTGACTGAGCTGATGGCCATTCAGACACATTTCCTACAAAGCCAGATTTGGCTACAGCTGTTAACAGGCTCCCATGTGAAGCTGGGATTCTGTAGCCTTTTTGACCCACAATCCAAAAACAATTATGTGAGGAGTTTGTGCAGGTGTAGACAAGGAAGAAACACGTCATTCACCCACTTTGGACAGTAAATATGGTGCAAGCTTTAACATACAATGTTGTCACAATTAAATCACTAAATACACAGATTATATTCTGCATTTTTCGTGTGACTATGAGCAGAAATGTTTGGCCTTAATCCTCATTTTCTGACAGAAATCGGCTTTTTGGCTCCAGGGCATTAACCATTAGCTCATGGCATGTTGGCTCGCTGTGAGCTAGAGGCTAGCAGCCACATGGCAGGGAGGTCAAAGTGACTACAGTGTAGGAAAAGAGTTGGAAAAAGACAATACATGGATGCAGCAGACGCAGCGGCTTCAAAAACATTTTGCACATCACTGTTGATCTTTGTCACTGCAGGCTGACCGTCTGTTCCTTCACAGGATGCAGGGGCTTTACAGATGTGGGTTACCTCAGCTGTGGGCTGCACGGAGTTTCAGTTTTGACAGCTCGTAAAAATGAATGACAGGCAGCACTGAGACCAGCTGAGCCTCAACAATACACTCCATGGACAAAAAAGTATAAAGTGACATTTTGTGGACACAGAACAGGACCCTATACAAATCAATCTGCTCGGGCCAATGAGAGTCATTATAAAGACACCAGGAGATGTTTGGGGGAAGACACAATAACATGAATGCATGTAGAATCCAGTGTAATTAGTTCCACAGCCCTGCAATCAATATTGCACATTTGTTTTCATCAGCATCTGAGATGCTGTGAATGTATTCATTAGTTAGTGATCTATCTCAGTTACCCATGTGACTGTATGTCTCTCTTCAGACTCGATGGGTCTATTATGTTCATGCAGGGGTAAAGATTAAAGCATCATATTTTATGGTGAAAATGTTTTATGCTTCCCCTCTGGTGTCATCCAGTTGCTCTGCATCAACTTCTTTATTGAGTTTCTTGATGGACACCGGATAGTGTTTGTGTTTGTACCACAACATTTTGGACCAGGGGAAAGAGAATTTCAGGCAGGCTAATGCAGACACGGAGAGCGCTCGATGTCTTGCCAGAACTGGAGCTTGGCAAGAACTCTCATGGACATGATGACAGAGGTGAAGAGGATGTTGACAGAAAAATCTGAGAGCAAAGGAGGGAGTGAGCGACCAATTGGCCTCCAGATAAGAGTAAATGTGTGACTGACTTTCAGTCGTTGGTGAAATAAAAGGCTGAAAGACGAGCTGAGCTTTTTGTTATTGGACTAGTAAGTAATATCAGCCGGCTGCTATGCCTTGTGTTGTTGCAATTGTTTGATGTGTGGCCGTTAGCAAAGTTATTGGCTGATATGATCATAGTGATAATAATGATACAGTTGTCTGCATTTGAATAGGTGGTAATGCACACTGAGACCATTTCTACACTCTCTACTGTAAACCTATGCCATGAAGCTGTAGCTGTATGAATGGGTCCAGAAAACCCTGCATACACTTCCCACATGTTGAAATGGAGTCATCAAATGTTTAAAGTGTGTAAGTGTTAACAGACTTACACACTGGGAAGGGGAACTCTGGTCCATGAGTTCATTTCTGGCAGAATCTTTTGGCATATTTCAGTTTCCTGGCAGCAACAAAAGAAATTCCATTACATTTTTCATTAAATGATGGATTTCAGTTGAGTACAGTTTAAAAAAAAGATTGCAAGTTTGTTGATTTATCTTACTAGTTTTACTCTTTAGTTTATTTCCACATTGACTCAGTTTACCTTTATCATCAGAAGCGGGCGAATGCTGATCGATCCAAACATTTGCACTTTCACACTCAGTCAATCTGGGTTCAGTGTAACAATGCCGACAGCAGAAATGTCAGTGTTGGAAAGCACAACATACAGACAGGCCAGAAGCCAGACGACGAGCCTTTAGATTAAACAGCAGCTGATTTATGTGTCGCGCTCTCTAGAAATGCAGCCAATACTGCAGCAGCAGAATGAAGCTGAAGGCATTTTCTTTATGGTGGGAGCACAGATGTCGGAGTTAACTACAGTGTGTAGTCAACAGAAATGACTCCACCCAATAGATCAAGGTGTCATATTTAAATTTGACACATGGGTATTCAGTCCCAAAGTTTAAAATTAGACATAAAAGTACTGCGTAACTGACTCCTTAGCTTCTGATTATAAATCAACAAACAGTTGATCGTTTCCTCCCTTGCGATTGGATTAAAGATGTTCAAATAAAAGATGTTAATGTTTATGTTCTTTCCTTGCATGCTCATTGTTCCAATACACGAGAATGCACAACCTGACAGCCAAACAGTGGGATTCAGTTCTCTCCTGCCTGCCAGTCCTGCAAATCCACATGCATCCGCTGCAAAAGTGCTCTGGATAAACCAGCAAAAGTTCTGCACGGCAGCGCGGAAAGGTTACACAACAGTGAGAATCGGGGATCACTCACACTCCTCCCAGCTCATTCACAACCTTTCTCACTCTTGTGTTCCTCTCTAATGCCTCCAACGCCTACTCTCGCTTCTCTGTCTCAGTGTTTTTGACACAGTAATGCACAGATTACTTTCCCATTTCACCCTCTTGGGTTTCCTTCTCTCGTGTATTCCTTGCACTTTGCTTCGTGGACTTAATTTCTCGTGCTGCACACACTCCTGTTCCCTCTCCTCTCGTTTGATTTTTCTCCTGCGCCCCCTTTCCCTTTCGCACAGATTGGATTTCTCGCTCTTTCCCTTCAATGCTTAAGACTTCCTTTCATTTCCCAGATTGCTCCTTACTTTCCCTCCAACCTTTCTCCCTCTGCATCATCCCTTCACTTCTTCATCAAACAAACAGCTACATTATTCAGCATGGGAATGAGAGAGTCAGAGGGAGCACGGGGCCCTGTGGGTCAATCCATCTTCTTCTACATCTGCCAATCGCAGCGCTGCCCCGTCCTTATCTCTGCGCCTTGATTGGGCAGAGGAGCCGTCCGTCAAACTATATTGGGGTGCGGATGATTGTGCATGCAGACGAGCAACCCTGCAACATCCTCTCCATCTCAATCTGGCCCGGGCTTGGCAACACCACACACACACACACACACACATATATGCACACACAAACAAGCTGCATGCACATAACACTCACTCTTGCTTTTTCTGACTAATACACACACTCACACACACTCTGAAAGCAACTTGGGAAGCTAACAAGCATGTGACATTGAGAAGGGTGAACAAGGCAGCACACACACACACACACACACACACACACACACTACATCTGTATGCATAAATCAATAGACGTTCTATGGCTGCATTTACTAAGGTCAAATGGGGCTTGGGCTGACGGGAAATAAGAGGACAGTGTGTGTGTGTGTGCGTGTGTGTGTGTAGCTATGTGTGGGTGGTATAACGGACAGACTGAGAGAGAATAATGAAAGCATCTCTGAAAAGAAAGGTTGGGAGGCTGAGGAAGAGGAGGCGAGAAGAGTGTAAAAAAAGGACGATGAAAAGGAGAGATGAGCGAGGAGGATAGATAAAGCGCCGAAGAGAAGGAGACAGGCCGCATAGATAAAGGTGGAGTGAGATGAAGAGGCATGTGTGGAAGAGGAGGACAGTTAAATGGAGGCTGCAGCGAGCGGAGGTCAATAGGGGAGATGATGGAGAGATGAGTGGGAGGAGGGAAGGAAGGACGAGCGAGGGCAAGGAAGGGGCCACGAACCCATTTGCTGAGCTCAGGTGTTTTGGTGGCACTGTCATGTCTCTAAAACAACAGACTATTTGATTTCTCAACTGCTCTGAGAGGCTGGACCGGGTCAGAGAGCGTGACTGGCATTTATTTTTTTCCGCCGCTGTGCCGTTTTTTTTGTAACTGACAAGGGACAGGGTGACGCTGTCGTGCCACTCGTCTTAATCTCAGGTCACACCGGAGGGCTTTTCAAGGAAAATTCAAGTATTTTACAACCTCAGTCATCTCTTACATTGTCATGTTAAGTCTTTTAGCAGCAGAAACAGATAAAACAAAAACAAAACCTGATTTCGCTGCTTATCTGGCAGCATCGTGTCCTCCAAAAACACTCATTCATTTAAATGAGCAACTGTAATTTGCAGTGCAACTCACATTTCATTTTCTTATCCTTATAACCAGAGAACATTTATAATGCACACATCTGCACTGTGCTCACTGCAAATCATTCATAATGCAGCGCACCGGTAGTTCAGGCAGAGTACTGAAGTCTCACTTGCACCATCTAATTGCGTCTCCAACTCTCTTGCTAGATCTGGTGACTTTTAAGTCCCCTTCAACACTTAGAGACAAATCTGGTGACTCTTTGCGTAGACTTTATCAATTAATTATTTCTCCTCAGTGAATGTTGCATGTCGCTGGACTGACTGTTGTTAAGGACACCAGCAGCATGTTCAGTTTACCAAGCAGTATGACGAAGCAACTCAAGGGAAACGGTGCTCCTCGCTAGCTTATGCATTTTCGTGATTTGTAAGCATTGTTTAGAAACATAATCGAGTCAGACCAGGCTCATTTAAGGTCACAGGGTACGCGTCAGAATTTAAAGCAACATTTAGTGAAATGAGTCCAAACAAAGGGGCGTCACCACAGGCTGAACACATTTCAGCTTGAACAAGAAATCTTTTGCTCGTCCAGAGGATTTATGACTGCATAAAGTATGGATGTAGGATCTGTGACGTCATCCAAAGGTTTCTGAAACGCTGTTGGGAAACTGTTGTTGAGACCAAAAGCATTTCTGTTTATTTCTGCTGTGAAGTTGGACATTTCAATTCAGGGGCTTGGATATTGACTTGTTGTAGCCAGCCTCAAGTGGCCATTAGAGGAACTGTAGTTCTTTCACACCGCCCACATTGGCTTCACTTCACAGTGGCTGGCGCTTGTAGGGGACATTGAACGTTGGAGAGAAACTTGAGTAAAATTATGGCCTGAAGTGAATTCTGAGATTAGGCAGAGGCTGAGCAGCCACACAACACACATATCGGATTACACATGTAGCTTGCAGCACTTTAAACAGTCCAGTGGACATATTTGCAAAAGGTAAATAATGTCAGCCGAAACATTTTGTTTCAGTTGGAGCACACATGAACATCCTATAGCTTTGAAACACCAGCGCCAACAACAGCACCAATTCCTCAAAAACATCTTTGGCAAAGCAAATCAGTGCATAGTATCTATGTATAATAATATAATTAATGGTCCATCAGGATGTTAAGTTGAAAGCATTTAACATACATATATTGTCTATTTCGTTGAATTGTAAAGGATTTTTCTCTTGATTTAACGTTTTAATTATCAGAAAAGACCAATTTGAGTTGAGGGTCTCCTGCCTTAGAGGTGTTTTTGTACATCTGGAAAACATATCCTACATCGCCTTTTGTGTTTACTATGCAAATATGACACTCGTGTCACTCAGCGAATTAACTGTTTGCTCCAACAATACCCAGAAGTCAGCAGGTGGACAACAGTGTCTTTATTTATTCATACCCTTCCAGTCTTTTTTTTGTTTTGTTTTTTTGCATCTCTGAATTATGCTCCCAATGTTCGTGACAGAAACAACATGTTTTTGAGAACTGTAGGTGGGTAAAAGTGTAGTATTGGAGAGAAATGGAACGGTGGGTGTTTATGCTGTCAGAAAGGCACAGTGGTGGGCACCTACAGCATCCACTAGAGCGCAAAAAAACATCCTTTTGTAATCTCCTCTGGAAGCTGAACAAGAGCTAGATTAACTATTACCATCTGTGCACAATGAGTCCCAATTTTTTGGAGCAACTCTGGCTCTTCTTAAACTATAACCAGACCAGACTTAAGGTTACATTCAAAATTTAAAAAACGTGAATTAAGTTTGTCCTGCAGATATTGTGAGAATACAAAATGAAGTGGTCAAGTTTTGCAGGAACACAAATGTAAAACATATTATACAATATCATTTGTAATATTTGTAAATATTTCCTCGGTTGTCAGACTTTTAGAAAGATGATATGAGACAGAAAAGAATTTAACTGGCCTTGTCAGATCAAAATCTTTCATGGCCGCATAGTCCTGGGAGACGTCTTCACAGATCTAAAGAGCCATTAAAAAGTCAAAAAGAGACTAGCAGATTTCCTACCTGGAATCAAACAGAATGCCCAGTTTTTCCCCAGATCTGAAGTTATCGCCAATTCCCTGGCCAACGGTCGCACTGGAAAGACCTGGATCTGGTTTTGATGGGGGTATATCATTTTACCTTCACTTAAAAGAAACACATACTGGTTCTGGCAGATGGCCGTTCACCAAAGAGCTGGTTAAAAGGAAGTTGTTCCTTGCCACTGTCACCAAGTGCTTGCTCCCAGGAGGAAGTCTCTGTAAATAATATTATAAAGAGTACAATCTAGACTTGCTCTACTGGGAAACTGTCATAACGTCTGTTATAATTTGGCACTATATAAATAAAACTCAACTGAGTAGCATTGGATGAGATAGCATTTTAATTACACAGGTAGTTCATGATTGTAACATACGATTGCGATTTTACTTTTTTCTCTCTTCATTAAAGAGAGAAAAAAGGGGCATCAACAGATTTTACACGTCAAAGTCAGTTTTATTCATTGACATCATGGCTGATTGAACACAACTTTGTTTTGCAAAATGCACCATGCGAGCACAATCTAAACTATATTAACAAAGTCTGTAATTAGTTTGTGGGGCAGATTCTTCCAGAACTTACAGTTAATCACATCACCAAAACCAATTTACATGCAATAAACCTGATGTTAGGGGGCCCCAGGATAGCGCATCGCACAGCTGGTAATCCAGCCTCGATGCCTTTGAAAACACTTGTTGGCTCTATGTAGCTGTCAGGGAACTTTGTCAAGTTTGATCCTGCTGTCATCAGGGTTGTCTCGGGCTTGAGGGTAAATTAGCAACAGAATTGCTTGTTTAAGTGTCCCACCCAGGTCCTCCAACTCTAATTTGCAGTCAATGACCTCCCTAGACTCACCTCAGGCTCTTTAATATTTAAAGAATGTACCCATAATTCCACTTTAATTAAAGGTGTTGCTAGGTTTTAACTTGGATATATAAATATCACTTAATAAATCTCATCTTCGTCTCCACAGAGTGTATTTTAGAGCTGTGACACTTTTCTACTGTCTTCAATACCTTTTTTTTTTCTACTGTCAACAATCCTGTTATGCAGGCCAAAGTACAGTTTATATTTACTCATGAGCTCACGTAATCTGCACTGTATAATGTCAAATCTAGCATGAAGTAAACTCTGTTGCCTAGAAAATCAAGTTTCTAAGGCAACAACACTTCATTGTTTTGGCGCCCGGTGACTGACAGGAAGCAAAGTGAAAATTGAATGCAGCAACCCTCCAGTTCTGACACAGTCAAACAAGAATTCATCTCTGTATTGTTACTATGATGTATTAGCTTGCACTGTAGGCTCTGGAAACACTAACAGCAGTGCTGGGAAGGAAACTGACAAGCACGACACACTGTATCCAAATCAGGTGCGGTGCAATTCCGAAAGTCAAAGCTTCAAATGAAACAATATGTGAAGCTGAAGATGAAGACCTCTCTAGCTCAGCATCGGGGCACCTACACATCAGTGCGGTGAAATCTAAATCTCTTTGGCCCACTTTGAGAGTTATAATTTTAGATGCAGCACTGCAGCGAGGTGCTAAAGCCAAAAGGCCTCTCCAAGTGCCAGTGAGAGGCAGATGAAAGAGCTGCATCGAGCAGAAAATAAAGATTAGCTTGGAACAGGGGCTTGATTCAGTTAAATGTGACCTGTAATTAGACTAATGCCATTAGCTGGGCCGTGTTTATTCATTACATTTACTTATTATATATTCATGTGACTGAAAATGTAAAGTGCCATACAAGAAACTGACAGTCACAAGTGCTAGTACTTAGTGTCTTTGGCAACTTATGTGAAAAGAAGATGTTCACATTTCTGTGGAAAAGTCAGTGAGACTCCCTTAGTCATCTGTATCAAGTCTTTGGCAAACTTTCCAACAGTCTCTGTCTCCAGCAATGAGAGTTGGGTATGTCCCAATATTACATTCATTCCCATACACAGATTTGGTGATTTACAGCTCATATATAACTGATGTGGATGGATTAGCTTCATGATATCATGAGTTTGTATCGTATTGTTTCTCTTTCTGGTCATACCGAAGGAGCTGCTTTATCCCTCTGACACTGAAGGTGACACTAATTTGCATATTGCAGGCCCCCACCAAGGTTTGAAAACTATTTATTCTGACTGTCAGTATAGATTTTCACCCTTAGGAAAAGAAAAAAGAGAGAGTTTTATGTATTTTAGACCGAGCAATGGCCTCCAAGTGTTCTCATCAAGTACATTCACACTTAAGAGCTGTCACTTGCAAGTTTACCAAGTGTACTCTCCCCTCGGCAGTTGTGGGAGTTGAAGCCAAGTCTTCAGTGAAAAGCTGATTTTTCAGCTTATTATGACAAATTTCATCTATCCCAGTTCAAAAGTGTTACCATGATCTTGCACAGGGAATGTTCCTCCTGTTCCTTAACATAAGCAGATCTTTCCTGCTGTCAAAAAGAAAGGTGATTTTCTTTATTCAAGTATAAGTATAACACTAAATGTATTAAATGAAAAGCTACAATTTGTTTTTACCTCTACGGATTCATAAAAATAGATCCTAGGTTGCTAAGATATCTCACTCTGTAACACAAAGGCCCTTCAACATATTAAGAAGTCTGAGAGAGTAACACTGGATGCACATTTTTACATTTTTGTCTTCATCATCTTCAGAGAAGCTCAGTTGTACACTTCCTTTCCTACTTCCTAATTTCCTACATTTCTTTTCACGTTCCCCCTCATGTTTTTATCATCTCTGTCTTTAATATGGTGGCACTGGATGTTTTTGTGGCGCTTTAAATGATCTCACGTACTGTGAATACAATTAAGATTAGTTTCGCACTCATACTAAGCTAACATTTACAGTGACTCACATTCAATATTGGTTGCATTGCATTGCCTGCTGGCTAGTTACTGTAGCTACCTAACAAATCCAAAAGTCCACGGTTGAGCTACAGCTGCTTTGGAGCACATTTGACGCGTGATAGTTTGTGCAGTGTGTAAATATAATTGAGTAATGTAATAACAGTCTTTGCAATCTGCATTTGTTCCCTCTCATGTTTGTTTCAGCTCTTTTTTCTACATCTTAAGAGGATGCTGACTTTTAACCCTAATAACTGCTGAAATGTATAGGATGCGGAGGTCACAGCAAAGCGCCTCCACAAATGCCACCGCACAGCTGAGAGAGGTTATAGTCATTTTCACTGAGTGGGGAAGACGCACGTGCATCACAGTGAATCACGGTGGGTTGAGTGCAGAGCATTAATTTATATGGAAATTTGTCATTTAGATTGCTGTCCATACGGTATCACACTCCTGAATGCTAAAGATTATTCTGTGATATATATCAGACTGTCTATGTTTACCCTTTTTTTCTCCCCTTTCCCTCACACAGTCCGTTCACTGATGTGATTCATGTTCCTATGCAAAGAGAGCTTCCTTTGAACCAAACAAACACACGTTAGTCACATGGATTGTGTCATTTTGGCATAACTCCTTTATTTCATCACACGCATGGTCACAAATTTGTGGTGGTTCATGTGGATGAATCATAGTTATGGTTCTACAAACATACGGTCAACATATTGTCACTGTTGAAAAGTCAGAAAATAGCTTATGTGCAGCTGATTTGGAGCCTCAGCTTTCCAGGTTATGTCCACCTCAGCTAAACTATCATTAGCAAGGCTGCCCTTATTACACAATCAAAGCTATTTTACTATTTCAGATTGAAATGAGCATAATCCAGATTAATCTGACACCGACGTGCGTGCATCATTCTGACTGAGTTCAGAGAGATCGCACGACTTGTCATCTATCCTTGAATCAAAAGTCAACATTATTCATCCTCGTCAACGTATATGCACCATGAACAAACACTGGTACACTAGCTCATGTGTTCCTGCACATAGACTCCCTCATACACATCCTTAAGCAAGCACACTTCCACAGGATTAGCTAATGTCACATGCTTATTGATTTTGTCACATCATCTGCATATTCCAGGATGAAAGAAACCACACAGAGAATGATGTAAAATTTATCAAGCATGAAACTGCTTTCTCGGGGCTGTAAAAGGCAATTGGGCAGCAGAGGGACAGATAAAAAGGCGGATTAAACATATGTTATTTCTCACAGTACTGTGTGATCTTTGTCTGTCTATGGCACTTATGCGTGCAATCGTAATAAACTATGCATGTTTGGGTATTTATAAGCACATGCTCATTTTCATATTGTGTGTACAGATGGAGTTGCATGTTATGCAGAAGAAAAAGGACACAGAACAACACAAATCTTTCAAAGGGATGATATCTTGCTGTTTTTTCAGTTTTAGGTCTGATTTAAGTGGTATTTCTGTTTTCTTGTTCTATTTATTTATTTAAAAATGCATTGACATTTTATTTTTATTTTACATTTATCTCATAGGTAGCTTTATTATTTACCCTACAGGTTAAGATTTAAGGTAACATTACATCAATATGTGCATTTTTTGTGATTTAGCACCCACAGTTTCAGAATGCAGTACCATTCATATAAATATGGACATCTGTGCACATCTGTTATGATCATATTACTTGAGCTCAAAAACTAACGAGGGCATAACTTCGCTAAAAGTCAAAGCATGTGCCAAAAACACAAGAAATATAGCAGGCAACTAATATTACTTACTAGTTCAACAGCAAGAAGTCCAGCTCGTAGTCAACGCCAACCACTAAAAGTCAGTCCCAGATGTACTCTTGTCCGGCGTCTTCTTGCTCGCTCACACTTTTCTCTTCTTAGCTTCCTCTGTAGACGACCTCTTTGGTCTTTTCGCCTCTCTTAGTGAGTCCGTAGAGGTTGCTAAGCCCAGTTACACTGCCTGCTTGCCCAGCTCCAGTTCTGGCACGACACCAGCTCCGCTCCCTGTCTGCATTGCCGCCTTGCCAACGGCCTCTTCCTGGTGGTCCAAAATGTCTGTTGTACAAACACTGACACTCCCTCAGTGCTCAGAGCTCACAGTCCACGCTCTCTGTAAGTTACAGCTTTGAAGCACAATCAGAGGACATAAGAGGGAAGGCATTTTCTCAATTTGTTAGTTTGATCTACTTTAATAATATGAATATGAATATAAACAGCAGGTACAACTATCCTTTGCAGAGTTTGTAATGTATATCCTAAAGTACACAATACATCGATGGGTTTACATTTACAGGAAAGGGTTTTGACTGTAGGCCAGCATATATTGGCTATAAGACACATTATGCCTCGTAGAAATATCTGTCACTTAACTGATGAATGCTCCATTACTGGTTTGACCTGAGAAGGTGATCTACCCCACACCATCACACCTCTTGATTCACGGCGGGAACCACACATGCAGTTACAGCAGTTGTTTTTTTTTTTGTTTTTTTTTAATGCTGTATACTGCATAATTCTATGTGTGTTAGATTTTAGTTTTGATGTCTTCAGTGTTAATCTACAATTTGTAGCCAGGGGAATGAAAACAAAATACTATATGATGCCGATGCAGTTCACCCACTTTGATTGAGTTTGAGCACCGGGGTCCAGATGGGAGTCTGCCTTTGCTGGTCCTGAGCTTGATCAGCTTGGTTCAGGATATTAATGGAGCGGGTGTCTGTAAAGACGTGGATACAACAGTCTCCGGTTTCCTGTTGATTGGCTATAGCCTAACCCATTTCATTGAGATATTAGCTACCCATCCAAGATGGGTTTACCATGGCTCGTGGAGGGGTAGACCAAACCCTGTGCTTCCTTTGGTGATTTCTAGTCTCAGCAATATAACCCAAAATGTAAACAAATGATGACACAAATAGCTGAGATTGAAGGAGCTACCATCTGCCGTATCTGCATGTCACCCTGTGCCATCATCAGAATCTTGTGATCCAGTCAATTTGACATTTTTTTTTTGTTGTTGAGGTCATCATTTAATGATACTTCAGTAAAAAAATGCAATTTAAGTTTGAAGGAGCTACTAGTCGTTGCTTCGACATGTGCTGCCGTTGCCATGGTGACTGAGGAACTGACATAGAAATACATCATCTTTAAATGAAGGTTTGAATGGCAGATATATACTCATAATACAGTATTTCCATGCTATGCTGGTTTACTTACCCAAATTCTTAGACAATAAACACAACCGATAGAGGATCCTCGCAACTACAGCAACACACACTTGTGTGTGTGAATACGGTTTCGTATCAAATCACAGAGGCAGATTGCAGGGAGATAACAGCTTGAGGGATATGTTGTAATTCCCTGAGTTTGTATTGCAGCGTGCTGTAAAAAAGACAATGGATTAAAGATTGTTATTATGCAGCACTTCAGAGGACGAGATAAGAGCGAAGCAGAGAAAGAGAATACACAATGAATGAGAATAAAAGATGGAAGGAGAGAGTGAAAGAGAGAATAAGGGGATTGTTGGAGGAGAGAAGTAAAACATGAATGTGAACTGCCTCCATAAAACACAGAAAAAACATGATCAGGGCACAGTCGAGACCCCGTTCACATGCGCACATCTTTCATGGGTGGGCATGAGCATAAAAACACACACATGGATACAGAGAAACATTAAAACACACACTCACACAGCATTTGGAAGCTTGTATAATTCTCTCTGTGGGTGTCAATTAAATCTCTCAGCTCTGTCAACAGCACGCACACACACACTCATTCTCTTTCAACAGCTAGTGCATCGTCAACACCGGCTGGCTTGGCAAGCGAGCGAGCGAGAGAGAGAGAGAGCGACAGCGAGAGGAGACAGAGGGAGAGCGAGGGGGAGAGAGAGAGAGAGAGAGAGAGAGAGAGAGAGAGAGAGAGAGAGAGAGAGAGAGAGGAGGTGTTGGAGAGAGGGGGAGAGAGAGAGATAAGAGATAGAGAACTGGTAATATGAGAGCATGAAAGCACTGCAGGTAAGGAAACACTGCAGTTCTCTCTCTCTCTCTCTCTCTCTCTCTCTCACACACACACACACACACACACACACACACAACAAACAAACAAACAAACACACACACACACACACTGGTCCCATTTCATGTTTTCTCGGGGTTTGAATGCTGTAAAGGTCAGTATTCATCCTGGCAAATGAGCTTCAGATCCTATATGCAAAGACTTGCACTCATATATAGACACACACACACACATAATGTAAATGTTACATCCCCAGATGCAAACGAATGGATTCAAATGTTTAAATTAAAATGTCATGTTATGCTATGTTAGTAAAGAACTACTGCTGCATAGATTAATGTATCACTGACTGAACAAACAGCAGCACTATGGGGAAACTGGGGACAGTATCTATACTGTGAAACTAGTTCAGCCAGTGACTGTTGGGTTACATAAGGCAGCACAATGTGAAACACATCCTGTGACTGAAAAGGCAAACTGTGTGTTATGGAAGGTGCTAACCATTGCTAGATACAGGGATACACAATTAGAAATTGTCAATATATTGTTGTTGGTTTATAAAGAATGGCAACTCTTTAAGGAGAAAAAAAAAAGTGGGCAACCATCCAGCTTTACACATTCATGCAACTCAGCCATTTTCATGTGTCCCGGTAATCAGTGCCAGTATTGCTCATCTAGCCTTGACTTAAAGGAAGAGCGTGTTGGCTGTTCGGTCCTTAAAGCAAGTGATGAAGAGGTAATTAATCACCAAGAAAAGCATCCGAGGGTATTTATAGATCACTGGCTCTGTTGATCTACAATGTGGACAATATGTTGAGTGGCAGTAGGTGCCAATCTAACTTCATAGCACTGAGTAGCACAGATGTTGGGTGCCGTTTAAATGTTATGGTAATATGGATTACCACTCTGGCAAAATGGGCAACTGCTCCAGAGTGTCAGACTCCCTGGTTTGACTGTGTATGATTTGTTGTGATATGATGAATTGAATTACAAAGTTTGTTTGGGAACATGCACCACAAAATGGCAAAGTCTCTGAACTGAGTCCTGTAATATTGCCCAGTTTTGATACCCTACTTTGATGAAGGACCTTGGTATTCCAGGGATCAGAACTACATAGGTTTGCCTAAGTAAGTATAATTTCTCGCTGCTGGGCTCTCCTGCAAAACTCAAAAGAGATAAAATAAATGTTATATAATAATAATCCAACAATCTGGATTTGGATCTGTCTTGGATTAGAACCACTTGGTCCAACTGGTTAAATTTGGTTAAATTGTGAATCTTTCCAGTATGAACAACAGCTGTTTAAGGTCAATGTTTTTGGTTTTGGGTATCTCAGGGAGGAAATGAACAGAGTGCAATCATTTCCAACATGAAAATACATTTTTTTAAAAAGTAAACAGTAGGCTGAATCAGTCACATGTTGTTAGGCTCACATGAGGTTTGTTTGCCACATTTTCCCCCCGCACAAATCGATATCGTCACCCTTGGCATTATTAATTAACGTGACATTCTAAATATGAAAACCGAACAATGATGGAATAGACGCACAGCAGAAACAAATATTGAAGGTGCTGCAAACGTGCCCCCTCCTCGCCTACCATCATAGGAATTATGAAACACACACAGAGATTAATGGATTGCCCTCTGACTTTAAAGAAGATGCACGTTAACATTGATCTTCATCTTGATTTGGCTCCATCTGCTCGAAAGCAAGCAGATCCATATTCCACTTCATGGCTTGAAAAATGTATCATCAATTCTCAGTGGCCTGTGTGTGTGTGTGTGTGTGTGTTGATAAATGTTTTCATGTGATGCAGGAGGAGAAATCAGTAGGTATTCGCCATCTTCATGCTGTTGTTTGACACAACACAAAGACAGACCTTTTTGAAATGAAGCAATAAAACGCAAGCATTTGTTTTCTGCAGTTGACCAATAAGACGGAATATGTTTAAGCACAGCAGTCCGAAATGTGTTGGCGTTCCCATAACGACACTGAAAAAGCTCTATTAAAAATGAGAAATGCATCTAGTCTTCAAAGTATTTTTGAGCCCACATGCTTGTTTTCGCATGACCAACCATCACAGCAGGTGCTGATTCAGTTTGTGCTCTGGAAATGAGATAAACACACAGAAACAGATGATGAATGCATAAAATATTTTGATGTATCAGAGCGATGCATGATAAAACAGGCAGTTTGGGGAAGTGAAATCAGAATAACATTAGAATAATATTTATCATTTATTAAACATTTTAACACATGCTAAGCCAACTTGCAACACATTTCCACTCCCTTCTCAAAGATGGGACTGTAGGTATGCTCTAGCATCACTTCTAGTTGTGCAGGGCTCAGCTGTCAAATCAGCAAGAACAAATATGCAATGTCCGTTTAGACCTTCAGAATAGAATCTTACATGATTAATGATGTCAAATGGTCACATTTTGGTGCAGCCAGAAAAACTACTTGGTCACATGAAGGAAAAGATCACCACCATCACGTGACTTTGACTATTTACACATCCTGCAGGTGTGGACCAAAACTGTTATTCATCTGGAGTCATGTTTCTGGCCTGAGTTCAATATTTACTTTATTTTAGCTCTACTTTTGGTCTCCACCAACTCTTTTGCTGCTAAAAGCTCCACCATGTTCACCAGCTAGTCACCTCTGTTAGCTGTTTGGTGCAGAACAGGTAGTGTATAGTGGGTTCATCATCACCGTTTTCCCTGATAACTGCTTCCTGCTACATACAGCAGCGAGCTTGAAGAAAGATGGGAACATGAGGGCTGTAAGTCCAGCCCTGAGGAGCTGATTGTACATGCAGGGTGTGGGCTATCTTTCACTATAAGTCAGTTAATGCTTTGTTTATATGAAACTATTGACTGGTGCAACTAATTTCATACATAAACACAGTACACCAACCATTTCAACGAGATGTTTAAAGAAACCAAAATCCAAAAGATTGTCTAACAAACATGTTCCACTCAGTGCTTCACTGAGTGTGTGTGTGTGTGTGTGTGTGTGTGTGTGTATTTTCATCACAAGAAAAAACATACACACACACGCACACACACACACAAAGACCATCATTTCCCTGCAGAATGTCACCATGAGACAATATGCAAAAGCTATTAGAAATGCAATTGGTAGCTATTTAAAAAATTAAATCCCCAACAAACCCCCCGCTAAAGCCAAATCCAAATAAACACTGTAAGCGCTAAATCCGTGATGTCAGGAGTCTCTGAGCTGCCTTCAGCAGAGTCCACATTAATACCAAAGCTGGCCGGCTACATGTCCTTGAGGGGCCAATTCATTAGTTAGCGTGAAAGCCCAATCAATCACAATGTATCAGGTAAGACTACGGATCATAATTCAGCTCAGGTACAGGAAAGAGAAAAGACAGGGAAGTGAAACGATGGATGGATGGAAAGAAAGGCAAACAAGACAGATTGGCAGGCACGGAGAAAGGAAGAAGGATGATTGCGGCTGTAACCGCATGCGCTCTGAGGCGGTATCCCATGACTTGCTTGGTGTTGCAGTCATTAGAGATGACCTGTAAATCATAAAGTCTGTTTTTAAAAATGATGGAACATAACTTTAAAAAAAAAAAAAAAAGCCATGATGAATTGAACATTCATGACCTGGTTACTGGTGGAAAGGTGTTGTTTTTATAAGTGATAGCAAGAAGCAACAAGGACATTTAGTGCCTTACATTTTAGTTTACTCAATTTGTTAAGTGAAGCATTTCTTAGCTGTTCAGGGAGGTTCAAGTTTCCCGATTAAATATAAGCCATTGATTAGTGAGAAAGAGCAAAGGGAAACCTCTTATGTACTCCCCAGGGACGACTGTTCACACATGTTCACACACGTACACAAAAACAAGCGGGTAACCTCTAGTGGGGGTCCCAGAGGTCTACGTATGTCTCCTCTACTTGTCTGCGATTGTTCCCTTGCCTTCATTGATCTCTCATAGATCAATGTAATAAAATAGAAACAGGTGTAGGTTTGCACCCAGAGGAAACAGCAGCACATTAATCACAGCCTGTGCTCGGATAAGTTTCACATGCAGCTGCTCCCGTGCTCACGTGCATTGGTTTAATAATGATTTTCAAGGCTAATCTGTCAAATTATAAGGGTTTTAATGACTTTCAAAGCTTGTGGCGGCTTCACTGTGATGATTCAAAATGACTGTGATTTAAAGCTTCAGCTGTCTAAGGTAGCTAAGTAGATTTAAGTCAAGTCACGCACTTTAAGTATGATGTTGAGTCAATGGTACTTTGCATGAGTATTTCTTTTTAGTGAGACGTAACACGTGTACTCTGCATTTACTGCTTACTGTCTATGAGATCACATTTAAAATGGAGCCTCAACATCTTGGATAAACTAATAGCTCATCTACCCAACAGTATGTGCAGAGGTAACGATGTTCTATTAATAGACACAAACCTTTCTTGTGATATCGGTACTGATCTGTCTTTCTCTTCAAAGAGACTCATGGCCATGCACATGGATGCAAACAAAAGGAGAAGGTGTGGGAGAAAAGAAGGATGATCATGAAAGGGAACCTTAAGAGAAGACCTTAAAAAAAGAAAGCTGTTAGCACAGCCTACAAGAAATCAATGCTCTACCATTGTGTGCTAACACAGAGATATGTGTAACAGCTGCTTGTGTTACATTTGCATACTGCACACTAATTCAAAGCAAATTTTGAGAAATGTGACAAAACCACCACAACACACAGAAGATATGGAATGGAAACACATGTTATGGAACATTTGTACCTTTGCAAAGTAACAGCTTGATCTTTTATAAGCTAGTACAGGTAAAAACATTCAGATTACTAACCACCAAGCTCGTTTCAGCATCCTGGTATCGTGCATCTGTCTGGGACACTTGATGGAACTGAGCCACTACTAATGAAACGTGTTACACTTGTGTGGTGCCCCAATGAAATGTCAAAATGTCATCCGTGAAATAGAAAAAAAGGGGTGATTACAGGAGAAGTTGACCTGCCCTAACAGGTGCAACCAAATTAGGGTGAGGGAGATGTCAATCAAGTGTAGAGTGTTTGAACTCAAACAGTCTAGAGCGGTCTGATCAAGCAACGTGCAAAATGTAGGTGAACTGTGGGAGTTCTGGTTCAAGTTGACAGTCTATCGAAAGCCAGTGTGCATGTAAGCACTTGGCCTTTAAAGATGTACCTTATTAAACCACGAAATCTACATTTTTAAGGTGACCTTTCCCCAAGCATTATCACCAGCAACCTTTTTCTAACGTAACTGTTGCTCCACAGATCAACCCCTTTGTGATTCCACACTGATTTGTCCCAGTTCTACAATCCTCCCACGCTGGAAATCCAAGCTCACTAACTTATTTATGTACCAACATGACACAACGTGACACAACATGACCCATTAACTCCACCTCTAGATTAATTGCGGACACAAGATTGCCAGCCATTCAACAAAGGTGATTTGACTGTGAAAAGGACCATGCGTGACACACAAAACTACGCTTTGAGCAGGAAACTATATGAGATGCAAAAGACAAAATATGACCGTGTGTATCAGCCTCAGATACGTAACAGTATCATTGAATAGTGAGTTTTGCATTAGTTCTCTCTCTCTCTCTTTTGTAAGAGCAGGTGTCACTTTCTCTAGAAGGTGGATATTTCCTTTTGGTCAGGAACTCATTACCCTTCTCAGACCAAGAAGAAAAGTATTGAAAGGGCAGAATTTGACTGAGAAATGAAATTAATTTAATGTCGTGGCCCTGGAGGGGCTGTGAAATTCTCCTGGAGTGCTGTCCTTTAACGTGTTGCTGCATTAAATTAAAGCCGGGAAGATTTTCCTAATGCTCTCTGGTGAAACGATGCCGTGCCACTGCTGAAAGTTTGCACAGTGACGCTTAAGTTTCTTGACTTTAGAGGATAAAAAATCGCTTTGCCTTCCAGATGAATCATCATCTGGAAGGCAAAGCATCCAAATGAAACTTTGAAAGATTGACACCCTGAAGCTGAGGTGTGCTCGTCAGGCAGGCGACGTAATCTCGCTGCCGTTCATGAATGTCCTTAAATGGTGTGAAAATGGAAGCCAAGCCTCTACAACAGAGCAGCGCTGGTGGATTTGTCCACGCTTAATGAGGCAGCTGGTGGGGAGGTGAGACATTGTTTTCCTCTCATTGGGGATGCGTCTGGTAATTTGTGGTAACCGGGGAGATGCCATCCCCCTTTCATCCCTCTTCAAATGGCCGCCTGACCGCAGCGGATGCCAGAAATGCTTCGTTACCATTCCTGAGCACATTGTTGGCATTCAGCAGGCATGACCCACCGCTGCTACAAATGTGCCCCCACAGCTTAATAAGGTGCCATAGAGAAAATAACAGTGTAATTAAAGCAACTAACACATAAATACAACAAAGTACATGGAGAAAAACAAACACAAAACTTATGAGTCAATGGCTTCATCATGGTTTCACCTTAGGGTGGACAGTTAACAGAGGACGCAATGGTGATAGATGCACAACAGGTTCTAATGGTTCCAGTGATGCTGGGGCTAACACTGGAACCACTATTACACAGATATTATACTCATCAGCTGTGTGTTTTAAAGAACTGTAGTAGTGATTTAACATGTTTTATACCATTCACTGCAAAAGATTCTCTTCACATCACAATTAACAATTTTGCAAACTGTACCAGAAATGTTTTTTTAACGTTATTCCAGTCAACCATTGGTTTTAATCTATTCAAATGTATCTATATCAAGTCTGGATTGCTGTTTTATCAATGTTACATGGCAATAAATCAAAGTCAAAACTGCAGATCATGCTTTTGACATGATATGATATGAATGGGCATGATTTCTAGTAAGGTCCCTTAAATTTAGTATTACTATTTTAGATTGAAATCAGCATAATCCAGGCTAATCTGACACTGACGTTCGTCCATCAGTCTGCAGCTATCACAGAGCTTGTCATCTATCCCTGAATCAAAACTCAAAACATTCTTTATCCAACGCCATCCATCCGATCCTCCAAGAATCTTTTCATTGGCCAATAAGATTCTACATTCTGACTGTAGACAGAACAGATAATACAAATAAATTATTTTTCTTTCTATCCTTTAGGGGGAAAAAAGATGTGAAATGCATTGTTACTCTTTTAATGATGATGAACTCATGGCAAGGGGAGGAAACAGGATTGAAAGTGAGACACAAAGGAATATCAAAGATGAAGGAGAGGAAACTCTTTACCAGTGTGGAATGATAGGTGCTAAAAACAAAAGGGAGATGCAGAACACGTGAAGAGACGGTGGTAACTGAGACAGTATTCACAGGTAACATTTGCACCCACCACAACCACGTTTACTGTACTGTACTGTTTTCTTTTTGGCTTACGACAATGACTGCTTCTAGTCTGCCGTCACCTGTTGCACTCCTTGATTGACAGCCCCCCGTTCTTTTTTAAAAACAATCTCAAGCTCTGTAAGAAAATTGAGTATCTGGTTATTCACAATGTAGTCTATGAAGCCTAAATGCCCCAGGTTGAAAATCACAGTACTGTTCTACGAGTTGGTCCAGAATACTTTCCCCTTTTTTTGATACTTCCATTGTTTTCCGAGTAAACCTTGACCTCATGTTCACATTTAGTCTCTTACTCATCCCTTGAATTAATAAGAATCATCATCACCATCATGGGCCTGTTTACGCAGCCTCTGAAATGCCCTTTAAATTCTCAAAGAAAGAGGTAGAATGAAAAAAGAATGAATGAAATGTATTTATTTTCTTGTTTTCTCACTGTTCGCTTTTAACCAGAAACGTTAAATCATCAGTTTTCCTCCTGCAGCTCAGTCACTCCATTTCACACAGTCTGTTGTGTTCTTAGCTCACAGCGCCCCTTGTGGCCAATTCAAAACGTAATGCATGCTACCGTCTTTTCCAGCAGTGTTTTTCAAATGCATCCTACCACAGCCCCCCCCTTCATGTAAATATATATGTCACCAAGCAACACCCATCACATGAGAACAGATATGAGGCACGACAGAGATGATTTGACAGCACAGATCTGCTTCAGCGTCTGTAGAGTAGGTGAGGAGGAGAAAAAGAGAAAGGCAACCATCAGGTTTTTTTGTACATTTTCCCTTGAAATAATGTCTAATGAGCTAAAATACAGTAAAAAGAAACTATTTCTCCCATTTATGGTGATGTCATTATACCCCCTCAAGGACCCCCGGAGCTTCCAGGAACAGAACCCCACATATGGAGCCAAGGCACTGCAGTAAAATGTTGGGCTGAAAAGACACTTTTTCCAGCCAATCTCAAGTCTTTTTTTTAAGTATCCGAATGATATTTCTGTTGCATTACAGAGCGGTATGATCGAAAATATGACAGAGGAAGGAGGAAGAATGGGGAAGAGAGAGGGAGGGATTGGAGGGGGTGGACGTATCAGATTCATACCCTCCCTCCGGCCCCCCTCACACATCCCTTTTTTTAGTTCATAACTGCCAAGGGTATTAATAATTAATGAGGACAATTCTCTGGCGTCTGGATGACTCATACTTTCTGCTACTTGGTTTCCCAAAAGCCCTATAGGTTGGATTAACACAGAAGCAGGGAATCTGAATTTTTAACCCTAAAATGGGACGAAGCATGAATGTTTGATGGGTGTTTGAAAACAGGTGGAGTGATGATAGCTTCTAGACAAAAGCCCATCAGAAGCTCTGAACATAAGAGCGAATTTGGGATGTTTGGGGATGGAAACAACAGAAATGGACAGAGAAAGCGCGTACACATTAAGAGAGGCAGTTTTTTGGTTGTCTTGCGTTTTTGAACTAGGAGAGCCTAGGAGAACCACAGCAGTGTCAAGCTTCAACTATTTAATATGGCATCAAGGTTTAATAAAACTAGAAGCAGAGTTGGTGCAATGAACACCAACAACTTGTGATTCTTAACTAGTTTCATGGCCTTAAGTGTAACAAGCAGCAGCTTCCACAAACAGACTCAGCAAACATATATTCTGCTTGAAGGGTAGCTGGTGTTTGTACAGGAACAAGTACAGCATTCTGTCACTCGAGCGGGAGTCTGTCCAGCACTGAGCTGTCAGACATCCAGCTTGTTTCATGAAAAAAAAAGTAGGACATAAAGGAGTTGGCAGTTTTTGGTGGAACAATGTATATATAGATAGATATTTTTAACGTAAAGCAGCCTAGAAAAGGACGTTAACTAAAAGAAATAGGGGGACACAGTGCAAATAGGTGCTGATTTTAATACCTTGATTTCAACATGATTATACAAGAGAAAATTAACCAATATACAGGAGATTTATGACCGATAGAAAATTGTATTTATTATACTTTCCAAGATACATTCTATTCATTTGTAATGTCAATAAACACTCATAATTTTAACGTAACAATACTTTTTAAATAAGGACCGGATAGAGTTAGGTTGATAAAAGAATTTCGAAGTAGAACCTGTCTCGACAATATAACCTCAAACTAAATAAATTAAACAAAATTATTTGAAGCTGTCATGACTGAGCATTTTTACTAATATTGCACATGGTGTTTTTATGATATGATTCTGCCCAGATCTAACAATTTAGAGCTTCAATTTGCAGCCGTCTTTGTCTCCGTTTCCCCTCCCACCCCCCCCCCCCTCCCCAACAATTCTGGAACCATATCAAGTTTAATGCACATTTATTTTGGTTGCATAATGTTAATAAGAAACCTTTTACAAGATACTGTGGGAGATATAAGAATAAGGAAACTGCTTGAAACTTCACAGACTCTATCAGGCCTCAGCTTGTCGTGCGACACAATAAAAAGGAAACATCACAGATCACATTTCACAACCCTCGTCCAGCGGGTCAAGTTCTTCAGGTAACTGAGAGAAACAAAAACCCTTGAATTGACTCAACAGTCACTTCTGGTGGCCTGAATTAGCTGTGGTGCATCGTTCTATCAAGTCCTTTCCACTCTTTCTGTATTATTATTATTTTTTTTAAATAATACCAATAACTCTTTAAATAATCCTGCATAGAAAAATAAATTAACTATGTTGTTAAATTGTTTTTTTTTCTTTTTACTACGAATTGAGAGCGGGGGAGGTGGTTCACCGATTCAATTATATTAGCGGTTTGACAATTCTGGCTTGTAGTCTCTTGATGATGATGCTCCGTCGTACAGTATGTGTGTTTGCGTGTGTTTGTGTGTGTGTGTGTGTGTTTGTGTATGCATGAGCACGTGTAGATGTTTGTCCTTTCTTGTAATTTACAAACCAGTCCCACAGATACAAATAATGTAAGACTTACAAAATAAATTCCAGGTTACGCTTACATGGCAAGCAGCTTTGTAATTTTTTATCCTTGGGTTTTTCATTTTTCAGAAACAACGTCCTCTGACAGTGTGTGTGCCGTTAGATTCACCCAAAACATACAGTTACTGTAAGTAGCAATTTTTGAAGAGAAACACAACTCCATTCAGAAGACACTATATTTAACATGGCTCTTTACACAAAGTCACAAAATCATTCCCCAAAAGAGTTCTGCAGTGCCTCCAATTCCCATGAATAGCAAGACAGGAGCCGTTTAGCCTCCCGGCAAAGAGCAGGTGTACTGCTACTGGTTGTGTAATCCAGACAAGATGGCAGAGAGTCTGCAGCCGACTCCAGAGAGCATCCCCAAGAACAAACAGATATCCCCCGCAAATATAAAAAAAAAAAAAAAAAATAGTATCCGTTCAGTTCTGTTAATTTCATCCCAGAAGTAGTGGTTTTTGGATACTTTCCAGAGCAAAAGAACAACAACCAACATGCCCTCCTTTTTCTTTTTTCTCTCTTTTTTTTTTTTTTTTTAAACGAGGGTTGAAGACGGCGAGGTATATTCTCAAGCACTGTTTTCAAGACCCTTTTGATTTGGTTGGAAAAAAACAAAAGGAGGAGAAAAAAGAACAACAAGAAGAACAAAAAAAGAAGAAGATAAGTACCCATTTCAATAGCAGCAAAAAAGACTATGACTGTCTGGTTGCTTTTTAGGGTGTCCTGTGGTATGTATGTGGGATTCATACATGTAGTGGCATGGATAATCCAAAAGGTCTTTTACTGTGAAATAGATCCACGCTGATTCTAGTAATAGCTTTTGTAGTGTGGAGCCATTTTGTCCATCTCTGCATTGGTCATTAAGGATTTCCAGAAGGCACTTTTTTTTGCTGTGTGTGGGAGTGTGTGTGTGTGTGTGTGTGTGTGTGTGGCTGCAGAGAGGGAGATGAAGACAGAAAGCAAGAGCTCTGTGTGTGTGTGTGGTCAGAAAGAACCAGAGTAAGGCAGATGTGTTTGGCTGTCTGTCTGCCTGTATGTGTGTCTGTCTGACTCCCTCGTGTATGTGTGTGTGTAATCAATGCACTAAATCAAACACAACAATCCCTACATTTTACTCAGTGCAGTCTGCTCCTCGAGCACCTGCAGGTAATCAGGCGTTCCTTGGAGCTTGGCTTTCAACTCGTAATACTCACTTTTTCTTTGCTCCACCACGATCTTACTGTGGTTCCCGCCTATCAGCGATGACTTCTTCATCTTTTTATCCAGCGTTTTCTCCGGGTAGCGGATTTCGTACCCACCCATCCCTATACTGTTGAAATCTCTTTTGCTGTCCAGAAAGTTCTGGATGAACATGCTGGGCTCTCGGTGGGGGAGGAACTCCTCAAGTTCGTCTATGGTGCTGAGGCGTTTGTTGCGCTCCAGCGTGGAAAGTGAGTCTTTATCCTTGTCAGCGCTGTTCCGGAGGATGATCTTCTGCCTCTGCGAGTCTGCAAACTTGAATCCAGCATCCATGTCTGAGGAGCGTCCGATCCCACAGGTGTGGCTCTTGCCAATGTGCTCAATGGTCTGGGGGATGAACGTCTCGCCTCCCAAGTCATCTCCTGGGATGGAGCCTTTCTTGCCAGACTTGTGGCTGTGCCTGCGGAGCTGCAACGACATGGAGCCGCACTCCTGATTCCCGAGCCCCTCCTGCCTGCCCACTGGCTTTTTATTCCGCCTCAGGACAAAGACTAGAAGGCAAAAGGCCACGAACACAGTAAGGATAAGAACTACGAGGATACTGAGGATCATGATGGAGAGAGGCACGGGACCTCCCGGTGGTGCTTTGCCGACTCCGGCAGGCGACGCTGTGGTCGTAACGGGGTTGGTGTCAGTCAGTATAAACGGCGGTCTTGCAACAAGCTTAGGACACAGGATCTCATTTTTCAAGAGGCGCAGCTCTATGTTGGAGAACTGCACAGGGGAGGCACATTTCACCTCTTTGGCAGCCACTCCATCACTAAGCTTCTCAAGCCAGAGTTTGAGGGCGACAAGATCGCAGGAACACTCCCACGGGTTCCCTTCCAGGTCTATCTGGGTCAACGATCGCAGCTGGTCCAAGACACCACTCACTGGCAGGGTCATGAAGTGGTTGTTTTTCAGATTCAGTCTGGCTAAAGAGACACCCGCAAACACGTAGGCGGGGAGACTCCTCAGGACGTTGTTGTTGAGATACAGGAGTTGTAGGTTCGGCATGGAGTCAAATGTGCCTGCTAAGATTTCTTTTATGGCATTGTATTCCAAATATAGGTACTGCAGGTTTGAGAGGCCCAAAAACATCTCGGGGTGTAACTGTTCTAGCTGGTTTCCATTCAAGTACAGTCTCCTCAGGTTAGTGAGGTTAGCAAACACACCTTTCTGGACTGTGACAATTTGATTGCTGCCGAGATGTAGCAGATCTAAACCCTCAAACCCTTGGAAATCAGCTGGGCTAATGTCTCTGATGTAATTTCCACTCAGATGAAGTTTCTTGGCATTTGGGGGTTTGGGGATGAGATCAGCTAAATTTTTAATGCTCCTCTCCTGACAGCTGACGCTAATGCCAAAGTCAGAGGGGTGGGCTTTACAGCTGCAAGGCTGTGGACACAACAGTGGAGGAGTCCGTGTCTGAAAGGAAACAATCTGGCTATTTCTTCCAAAAGGTGGTAAACCAGCCACGATACCATTGCCGTAAATCTTAGATGAGTCAGTGGTTTTTGGCGCTTTTGTGGCTATAGGAACCATGGTGGTCGGGGACATTTTGGAAGGTGACTGCCCATTATCAGGTGGCACAGGAGGCATCCTAACATCAAAGTCACTTCCTGTTCCCATGGGGCAAAGCTCCTGTTTGTTGGTTTCTTTTAGGAGCCTCCCATACAAGTCACTCGGTGTTTCACATATGGCCTCACCGATAAAAATGTTATAGGGCATGTTTTCAAGCCATGCCTTGAGAGGTGCTAAGTCACAGGTACAATTCCAGGGGTTGTCATCCAGCTGCAGCTCTACAATACGCCCAATATGCTCCAGAACTCCCAAATAAGGAAGCTTCTGGATCCTGTTCCCTCTTATATCCAGATGTGTGAGAGAGGCAAAGCGAAATATGTTGTCAGGAAGTGCCTGTATGAGATTATCATTCAGGATGAGCACTTTCAGCTTGTGCAGTTTGTTAAATGCCCCCTTTTCAATGTATTTTATCAAGTTGTAGTCAGCCTGAAGGTATTCCAAGTTTTCTATCCCTTGGAAAGTGTCTGCTCGCAGCACCTTTAACTCATTATTGTTCAGGTGCAGCTGTTTCAACGCGCTCATCCCCAGGAACGCGCCGCCTTCAATGTTCTGCAGTTTATTGTTCCCCAGCTGCAGTGACACAGCATGGGTGAAGTTGAGGAACGAGTTTGGGTAGAGTATGATCAAGAAGTTGTTTTGAAAGTTCAGGTGGTACAGGGACGAGGCCGGCGGTATGAGCTGCGTGGGTCGATAGACAGTGATCTTCTCGCAGTTGACGTACAGCACGTTTTCCACCGACATGCAGGAGCAGGCGCTGCAGGTCTCGGCCATCAAGTCCGAGGCGGACGGATCTGCCATCTGGGGTCCGTCCGACATGGAGGGGGAGGAGAGGGAGGAGGAGAAGGAGCCGGAGATGGTAGAAGAAAAGGCTGCCAGCAGGAGTACGAGCAGCATCTCGCCGGTTAGAAATCCTCCCCCAGAAAACCATTTAGTAACCTTTAGAGAAAAAAAAAAAAAGACAGGTGCATGCACGGACATTCACACACACAGGCATACATATATACAAACAAGCCCAGAGACGCATGCACACACACACACACACAGAGGCAAACCATCAAAATCTATTTTTGATATTGATTATAGAGAATTTGCAATATTTGATTAGGTTTTTTTCTTTTTTTTTTCATCTAAAAACCACATCAGGAATCTTATTTTTACCGTTTACTGTCAATGTGACAATATGCAAATCACCAATGATCTTACACGTCTAATTATTTCTCTTTTTATTGGAATCATTGCAGTGAGCAGCGTTGGCTTTGACACAATGATTCACCCTAATCATTAGACAACACAAATGCTTGATGCAGATTATTTAGTACTGCAGGGGCACAGAAGTACCATATGCTCTGGAAATTACTCAAACCCATGAGCTGCTGCACATCTATGCATCTTATTCTGACGTCCAAAAGCATCGTCTTGAAAAATGTCTAAGACAGCAGCACGACTCTATTCTTCCCCTATCAGCATATTCAACATAATCAAAGTCAAACGGCTGCAGTTCTCTCTAACCCCCCCTTTTTTCTTTTCTTTTTTTTTTTTTTTTTTTTTTTTTTTCATGGAGGTCTCATTTGAAGCCAGGAGCGGCAGCAGCGGCAGCGGCACTACTAAGCAGCACATTCAGGTTATTTGTTAGGAAAGCAACTGTGAGAGCAAAAGGAGAGAGGAAGAACTGGGACTGTGCCCATTGCTGACATATTGAGAGGGTTCGAGCTGCACGTATTTATCACACTCCCCATATTTGGCACCAAATAGAAAACGAAAAAAAAGCTGATTTTAAAGGATGATATCTAAATAAATTAGACTTACCCAAAGCTGAAGTGGTAACGAATGCGGCTCCCTCTGGAGACACGGGGCAGCGTTGATGAGACATGGATGGAGACGTGCGCAAACGGTCCTCCCAGCTGAAGTAGAACAGCAGACAGTTCTAGGGGCGCAACAAGGTTTCTCTCCAGCCCCTATACCCCCATGCAGGCTACTGTATATCAACCCGAGCCAGGCAAACTGGAAAGGAGGAGGGGGGGTGCGGTGGAGATGGAGAGAAAGGAGAGGTGGGGGGGTGGTGGCTCCGATTTCACCCGATGCGTCTCTTACTGACGGGCTCCTCTTGCTTGGAAAAATCACCCCTCTGGTCGTTCGGTCCCCAAGGTGGTTGTACTACCTCCATGGGAGAGCATTCATTTGGTTGCAGGAGATTCAGAGAGAGAGATAAAGAGAGACTGGGAGAAATGGAAGAGAGAAGGAGAGAGAAAGACAGAGTGGGAGAGAAAGGGAGAGGCAGACAGCTTTTAGAGATCTTGACGGCGCGTCCGGCGACTCCAAGGCGTGAAAAAAGGCGCAAGGTGGTCGGAGATGCGGTGAAATAAGTCCGTCATTCTTAGAGTTTTTTAAGGGGGGAAACTGGAGGAGGAAGATGAACAGAGTAGAGGACAAAAAGGTGGCGGAGTGAGTGAGAGAGAGGATGGCCAACACCGTGCGTCTGGCTTCAGCTCGGCTCGGAAACCCCCAACGACCCAGCGAATAAAAACTGGTTTGTTTCGAGCGAAGTTGTGCACTGGGGTAATGCTTCAGAGGGCAAAAGCAGCCAATACGCTTCCATCAGGTTATGTGTATCAGTATATTATTCTCCATCGAGGCAGCATAAATCCAGTCCTTTGCTCTGAATCCGTGGAGAACAGTTGCTTTCTCTTCACAGCGATCAGTTCATCTGCACGCAGCGGCAGAAAAGATGCTCATTTCGGTCTCCATCCAACGGGAGGGTAAATTAACCAAAAAAGGACGGATGTGAAGAGAATGGATACGGCGGTGTCGAAGCTCCTCTCGTGTACTAGAAAAAAAGCGGAAAGCACGGAGAGAAACAAGAGAAACAAGTCGGGACAACAGAAACCGGTGCGTAAAAATGAATAATGCAGTTATTCAGCCTTTAGTCCGCTGCGGTGTGAGTGGGGAGCTGGAAACTCCGCGCTTTCTCCCGCTTCCATCGGTCCACACTTACAAAATGTAATCAAAATGAACTTGGAGAAGAAATGTTGGGGGTGTTTCTTTCTTTTTCTTTTTTTTTCCTTTAAAGCCAAAAAAATATCCAGTTGGGCGAAACGGACGCAGCTGCTGGGAGAGAGGAAACGAAGCTTGTGTTTCTCCCTCCTGTAAGACAGAACAGTATCCGTGTCAGGCGCATAAGTATGCTGGCTCCTTCTGCAGCCGCATTCACTGAGCTTCCCACACGAATAAAAGAGGAGAATGCAGAGATGTAGAGAGAGAGAGAGAGGAGAAGGAAGAGGAGGGAGGGAGGTGGGAGTGAGAGAGAGAGAGCGTCAGAGAGAGGGAAAGAGAGGAGGAGAAGGGGGGGTCTATCACATAGACCAAAAATGACAAAAAAAAAAAAAAAAAAACTTCAGACCTTGAAACAGAGCCGTTATTTGGAGCGCACACTTTAATGTCTGCATCTTTGACACTTTATTATGATCTTATACTCATCCTATATATATTTATTTTTTTAATACACACCTGTTTTTTTTTCCTCTCTGTGTGTAACCTCTTCCAAGGAGATGAAGATCTAAGCCGGTGAAAGGCGAGGAGGGGAGCGCGTGTGTTTGGGGTGGAGAAGAATGAAATCTTCCTAAATCGTGCCAAATCGTCGCATTGAACTTGACTTGCGCGACACGGCCTGAGCGCGTCCCCGAGGTCCGATTGGGGAGAGAGAGAGAGAGAGAGAGAGAGAGAGAGAGAGAGAGTAGAGTGTGTGTGTGTGCACGGGAGCGCGCCTGTGAGCGGCATTTTAAATAGAAGGGAGAGAGAGAGGAGAGAGAAGAAGAAGGGAGGAAAAGGAGGAGGAGAGGGAGAGGAGGGTTATTATTCAAGAGTGCTGCAGTCAGACGGGCTGCAAGAGGAGGAAAAAAAAGGGAGAAGGAGGTGGGAAATCAGTCAATCAGAGGCTTATGCGGTTCACATTTTCCTCTTTTTTGTGTGTTTTGCAGGAGAGAACGGATCGGAGGAGGAGAGAGGAGATGGATGGAGCGGTTGGAGAGGAGGAGATGAGCGCCTTCAGGTACGGCTACACCTCTGCTTCTAGTATAATTTATCTCCAAAAATGTTGTATAAGCTTCTTAAAACGACTGCTGAGATGCACCCCTCCCCCTTCATGTGTGAATATTTCTTCATTTGTTCACGCGCGATGAGTCCCGGGCTGAGTCTTAGTGGCCGCGTGGCGCAGCGCCCGCCGCTCCCGTGACACCCATGGGAGGAGGAAAAGGGAGTCGCACCTGAAACCCGACAGCGTCCAGCCTCACCGGAAGCCTCACCTCTGGTTTCCTCTTGCAACAGGTGACGGTGCCAAGTGACGCACAAAAAAAAAAGAAAAAAGAAAGGCTGGAGTAAAGGATGATGGGTAAATGTGATGGCATGGGTGTGTTTGTTTAACACTGGAGCTTGTGGTGACGCAGCAGTGAGGATGGATGTTTGTCTTGTGTTAAATGATGCCACACAGCTTCATGAAAATGGAGTGTGTAGGCGGGATTTCAAATGAAAATATGATTCAAATATTTGGATGCTGTCATAACTGCTGCTTGGAAATTATTTATTTATTTATTTTCACTTTTATTTGACAGGACAGCCGGAGATTAAAAGGAAAGAGGGGACGGCACGCTACAAAGGACCACAGGCTGGAGTCGAACCCACGTCACTGCAGCGAGGACTGAACCTTTTGTACATGGGGGCACAGGTTGAGCTACCTGGGGCTCCATCTGCCAAGAAATATTAATAACTCTTGATGTAAATAATAATTCTTCACAGAGAAGGTTTATTCATTATTCCTCAGAGACACAGAGTCTGCTGTTTTGCCTAATATTCATGCTCTTGACTGCATATGACTGCAAAGACTCTTCTATGTCTCAGTAGTACTCTATTTTGAACACATTCATGTACCTCATGTAGTAATTAGTAAATATTAATATGCGGTGCCAAAGAACAAACTAATTAGACAGGGAAATGTTATAATCAGCACATTTTTCTATGAAGTTTGCTACATCACAGCCCTTATTATACATAATTATGCTGCTTTGTGCAGGTTGTTACGTGTTAATAGTTATAAACGGAACGCGGAGCACTCAAGTTCCTCTTACTGGCTTTTTTGGAGCTTTCAACCAGAGTTACAGCAGGAAAGCTAGCAAGCAGATGCTGAGCTCAAATTGTTTTTCCCCTAAAAAAAAAAAACACCCAAGAAACAGTTCAGTCTTTGCAGCACATTGCGTTGGAAAGATTTGTGTCACGTGCTGGTGCCACTGTCTGACTCTACTGTACGACGTTTAATGCGCTTCATTGAACTGCAGAGGTTATCTTGATAATGACATTCGTGTTCTGGAAAGTGCATAATTGAATGTCGTGTATCATCTTCGACCGTGATAATCTCATGTTTGACGGACATACTGTGACAGCCAATCTATTGTACGGGACGGTAAATGCTTTTATTATGCTTTTAGAATCCTCCCTTTAAAAAAAATCCCATCCACAAAGCCATCTGGCAATTAAGGCTCCTTCAAACTGTAAGTTATCATGTTTTGATGGAACATTCAGTCTCAATTACGTCTCATTCGGCTGAATCCAGCAGCTCCCTCTCACTCGATTGATTGATTCGGGGTAATGTATGCAGACTGGGGTGTGGTGGAGTTCTCATGAGTGTCTTCAAAAGTAGCCCAGACCCCTGCATTAAAAGAGCAAATCAAGCATTCCTCCTCAAGTTTCCTCAGCATGTGTAGATTAATACATGGGGCTATGAGAGTGTGTGTGTGTGTGTGTGTGTGTGAGCATGCTGATATTTGACAGGCTTGGATATGTTCCTACACTGGCTGTGAGTGGCCTGAGGGAAGCAGGCCTACTAGAGAATGAGCCAGACAGTTGGCAAGGCCTCTGCTTCCGTCTCAGCTGTCATTGGTAGTCTGGCCATGTGGCTGAGACACTGCTTCCTGTGTCCAAACACTGGGAAGAAAAAAAAGAGGAAAAACTCTGAATCTCATGCGCTCTAATCTCATTTGTTGGATTAAAATAAAGCATTTTAATATGTGTTTAAAAAGGAGATTTGCGTGTCGCATCCCTTCATTTGCTCTGTTTGTCCCTCACAGTCACTGTCGATGCTGGGAATGTCTCCTCGGCTGAAAGTTTAGTGTTTGGTGTGTTGCCCCCATCTGGACGGAAAAGAAACTGCACCTCATTTCATGGAGACAGGTGGGTTAATGCTGCTCAGGTGAGGCCTCTTCATTCCATGTCATGTTTTTTCTCAGCTGCATGGCACATCAGCACGTTCACCGATCAATGGCTTTTTGGATCACAGACACCTGTTGTCCCGCTGAAGCTGTTTGCCAGCAGCAGCACTGATGAAAAAGTGATATTGATGCAAATCTGATCCAGGCAAGAAAGTTAATTTATTTCTCTTTTACAGAACAAATGAAAAGTCAATTATCTCACAATAAGCCTGTGTAAGCTGAGGTATTTCTTCTCTTTCATTTAAATTCTATTTAGTGGGGTCAGTGATTTCGGACCATACGTTTATTGTTCCATCTGGTTGAGAGGAAAGAGAAGGTGATGCAGACGTTGCTTACAATCTATTGTGTTTTGACCTGGGTTTCGTCCCACAGGCTACATCCAACCGTAACCTGATAGGTGAAGGATCTTCCTGAAGCCCAAAAACAAGACTGCAGACACATGGCTAAAAGAATACATGTTTTTGGTAAAAACCTCACTTAATCACCATTTTTTACACTCATTACTGTCCTTTCCTAAAAGCGACTGTAAATATTAGATGATGCAGTAAAGTATAGTACTCGCTTCATAATTTAATACTTGATCTGCATATGCTAAATGTCAAAAATAGCATTCATTATACACATATGATTTTTCTGTGGCCCCACACATGAAACCATAATTTCATCCTTGGTCTAACACGTGATACAGTGATAAAAAAAGTGAGACACACACTGGAATCTGTGCATCCTCGACAGTCTTCTAGCCTGCAGTAAATCTACTCTCAATGCGAGACATATGATGTGATGATCCAGTGAAAAGAGGCCTGCAGTCTTTCATTCTGACACTCCGTCCGCAGTTTATGAAAGTCTAATGTAAGCAGTAAAAATGGGCCGAACGTGATGCCGTCTTAAGATCGCTAAAATTTTACTGCTCCGAGCTGTAAATCTCACACTGGTGTCAGGGGTGTAAGTGCGAGTGAAGCCTCGATGAGCAGAGTTGAGAGTCCAAGATCACCAGTTTGAATCCTCGTACTGATAATAACGAGTGCTGCCTTCACTCAGAACACTGAAACGTCAAGAGAGTCACTATTATATATGTTTGTAATGTCAACAGATCCCATAAAAAGACCCAATGCAGTAACAGTTCTGTCTGTCTGTCTGTCTTTCAGACTAAAACTTTGTGCACATCTGTAGTTTTTAGCAAACATTACACAGGGAGGAGGAAGAGCATTTGGTCAGGACTATCTTCAGTGGTGGATTAATGTAAACTCTCACTGTAGCTCTGCTGCACTGATTCCTTGCTGGATTACAGCTGCATTTGCCAGAAGTATACATACAGCATATTGTCACTTAAAAATGTTAACATTCAGTTTAATATTTCAAATGGATTTACTTGGATTGTGAGAAAAAGTGGATGCTTGTTATGTTTCTAAGAAAGCTTGAGTTGTTCCGAGCTACTATTCACCTCAGCTGGCGAATTAGCAACAGCAAGACTGTCCTACATGTTTCCACGCAGCACATTGGTGTTAGCAAAGCTATTTTAATATTTTAGATTGGAAGCCGCAGAATCCAGACTAATGGCCCTCTGACACTGACGTGCATGCATCATTCTGGCTCGACTCGGCTACATTCAAATAGCAGCGATTCTTTATCATGTCAGCTTCTCATCAGAGTTAGAAACTAATGCTCATTCACGCCCACACACCCGCAGCATAGCCTTTGGGAGCAATTTGGGATTCAGCAACTTCGACGTGCAGACTGGAGTGAGCCAGGGATCGATCCGCCGATCAGTAGACAGCGTGCTCTACCTCCGAGCCACAGCCGAAGATATGTTAGAGTGGACAGCTTCAAGTGTTGAAACTCTTCTGCCAACTGATTTAAGTGTGAACATAATAGTCATACTAATCTCCCATAATCATATGGGAGAATAAAGTGTCAAATGACCAAAAATACTACATTGGAATATAAAGATTACAACTGCAGGAGCACTGTCTTACATCATACTTAGACAATACAACAATACAGTCCAAGTCTTTCATTCAGGCTCCTCATGATAAGTATGAGCACTTATCCAGTATCTATTCCTGCTGCCCAACAAAAGCCAACTGATATATCCAACCTGCAAAGTGATGATGCTCTAATGTAACTTAAGAAAAGTTAGAAAGACAGACCCACGAGTATGTCCGAGCATTGCTAAAGATATCCAGTGTGTAGGTCACGCTGAAGACTCACTACTCACTTTTTATTGATTGTCTCTCACAGTGTGGTCCGTGCCCTACATCTGATACCGGTCTGGACAGGTTATGATTCTGAACTGACCTGCAGTTGCACAAGAACAGTATCTAAGACATGGCATCCCAGCAGGCTTGTCCTGTGCTTTAAAGTACTGCACAGTTAAAAAAAAGTAATAAAAAGATCTGTTGTAAGGTCTCACTGCCTAATCAGTTATTGACAATGAAGAAAACATCAATGCAAACATGTCTGAGAAACACCCACGCTACTTGACTTTAAGCACAGATAGACGTCCTTAGTGTGGTGGCAGTCGATTCAAATCCATATTTAGACGGCTAAAGCCCTTTAGTTAGAGAAATGTTCAGCTAAACGTTAACACATCAGTTCCCATGCTTCAAATCATTTTAAACTCTTCTAGTATTTAATATCACATTTTCCCCTGAACGTTAATTAAGTGCTGTAGGCAGCAAAACAATACAGTTAATCACGTTTGAGTTGCTACATTGATACTGCATAACAAGGGTGCATTTTGTAGAAAAACAGTTGAAAGTACATTATCAGAGAGCATTTAGCTGGCGCCTTCAGTATCAACACTTTGCAACTACCAGTTATGTCAGTTAGCAGTGTTTTCTCAGCACAGCAAGTTAATAGTAAATGTAATCTGGGTAGTGTTGTATAAAAATGCATATTGTTGCAAATTAGTCTCATATAAATGTAATTTCTGGGAGACGGAGGTTTTATTGAGAGTTTGTGAGATAGGAAAGAAGAAAAGGAAAGATTTCTCTTTGTTATTCCAAAGAGACGTGCAGAGAGAGGAAGGTCGTAAACTCTGAACAGAGGTCACATATGTCAGAGGCACAGACCACCAACGTCCCTGTGGAAGTCAAAGAGATGTAAAATGCATGAACACTGATACGACTTGCAGAGGATGAGGTCTCACTGACTCAAATCAGTGTCGCATTTAAGACTGCAGAGGGTGGAAAAATGTCAGAGTCAACATGATTTCTTCACACGCTCAGTAAAAACCAGGTCAGTGTCAGAAACAACAGAGAGAATTGCGTCACATTTACCGTCACTGACCGTTGCTGTCGGGATAGGGTTAAAAATAGGACTGGAAACGCTGAAGAGATATTACGGTCACACTTTATTCGGCTTGTCTCTTGTTTGGCGGATATCAGGTGGCTAAAATTAGATACTTAACACGTCTGTATTTGCTGCTCCTCTACGGGCTATGTAATCCAAACCTTAAAAATAGCATTAGCATTCACGAGGAAAGATGCATCATTCTGACATGTTCTAATCAGATAAGTTGAGCGTCTGTTTTTGGTGAGCCAAACAAAGGGTGACACTTATTTTGGGTGTAATAATCCAGGCAGAATTATTTTCTGTTATCAGCGCTGCAGGACAGTCTTAACCCTGTCAGTGACACCCTGTTCTGAGCCAAGCGTGCGGCCCATTTCTCTCTCAACCAACGATGAAAAATGGAACGGTAAATAAATGCTTACAATGCTGGCTGGTTTTACATAAATCGGCAATGTTTGATTGCTCCTTATTTATTTAGCAGCATGTGCCGGGGTGTGAGCTGCTCCCCTATTTATAACAAACAGCCGAGGTGCACAGAGAATGTGGGAATATGCAAATAATGCAGAGTCAGAGATATAAAGAGTGTTTAGTGTCCTACAGATAGAAGGACGCAGGACATAGGCCCGCACCAACTTTAAATACACACAACCTGTGCTATAACTGGACGACTGGATGTATCCAGTCGTCTGTGGTGTCTTTTCAGGGTGCTGTCATAGTTCAGACCAGGCCTCATCTACTGTGTCCACCGAGACATACAAAGATATAGACAGAGGTTAATTGGGCTCAGATGCACCTCGGCGTCCCAACAGGCTTGGCCTGCCGCTCAGCCAAGACTCGGCCCGAGCCCTAGTTTCCACATGAACACACAGAGGCTTTGTTCACATGTGCACTGTACTCTGATAGTGGGTCAGGCTGGTTAGGGCTTCGTTCAGGACAGCCTGTTAATATGTACAGTATATTTAACACACAGCTTTGGGTGACTAGTCAGCAAATATGAATTGTGAGGAACGATAGTTACACCTGCCCCCTGCATTAGGAAGATTTCTTAGAAACAGTAAAAGAGCCATATAATATATGTTTATAGTTATTTTACTGTAAAACAAACATAAAAATGTAAAATGGTCAAATAACTGGCAGCAGCAAAGGTACAAAATCAGCCTCCCAGCACCTCTAAAGGTCGCTAATACAGTTTCTCTACACACAAAACACACAGATGCATCCATAAAGATGCCGGTTGGCAGATTTTGTTAGCAGTGGACAGAACCAGGCTAGGTGACTTCCTGTTTCAAGGTATTGAAACTGCACTCCATGCTGGGTGAGGCTGCCAAACAAATAGTTAAAAGTGGATGATGATTTGAGCATAGCCTATCTTTTTATGGCATACAAAAAGTGGGACAAGACAGGACTAGGTGTCCATTGTTTTTGGGTATCAGGACACCTTGTCCTGTATTACCCTACTTCATGTGGTCAGTCCTGCTGCTCTTTTTTTGGCTATATGGATGCCAGCACATTTAGTAACAAAGAAGATATGCTGTTGCGTCTGAGAAAAGTTATTCAAGACCCTTGACCTGCCCTTAATCCACTTTGTCAAGGGAAACAACAACCTCTTGTTTCATGCTTCAGATTCTGCTCTCCAATAGGCTGTCTCCGTGTGTCGGGCCAGTAAACAGAACTCTGTTTATCTCCATCTATCTCTGCATCAGTCTGCAGAAACAACCTTGTCTGGATTATTTTGAAGAATCTTGTCAATAGAACGAGACAATACATAGAGACAGACATGATAGGTTTTATGAAATAGGGAATGCACATTTTATCATGTGACATAAATCTGGAGGATCTGCAGTCTGGAGGGAGACAGGGAAGAGAGAGGATCATTTGCAGCAAAGGTTTTAGATTGAATTGAACCACTAAGGTCAGGATTAAGGTCAGTGAGTTACCGGCGAAACCACAAACACCTGTTCTTTATTTCATGACAGCGCCCGTGACTTTTTTTCAGCTTTGCATTGTGAATACCTTAAGTTGTCATCCATAACCACGGTCTGAAATATACACCATGAAGCTAATCTCTCTGATTTTCACAGGTTGCCACCTGGTTTCCATCTAAAAGCGTCTCCTGACAAAGCGTCCCTGGGGTTTACAGCCTTCTGGAAGCAAGATGTAAGATTCTGACCCTCTGTGCATAGTGGAAAGTGACAGACATTGTGACGTCAAATGATTGGCTCACATCATGTTGCAAAATCACCATCAGTAAACAGCGGGACTCACCTGGTTCTCACTGTGTTGTTTGAGCGACTTTTACACATTGTATGTTGAATCAAACTTGGTTGAAATGCAACATATTTAGTATCAACTTAAAGAGGAAATTCTGTTTTTTAATGAAAAACAACTTGCAGTTGTCATTTTCTGAGGTAGAGCTCTTCTTTGATTGAGTAGGAAACAATTCTCATTTGACTGACAGTTCTCAGTGAACATTCAAGAATCCCACAGCGGTCTAAATGAACCCCTGAGCAGTGAGTCAGACAGTCACAACCACAGCTATCCATTACATCAACACAGTGTACTGCATGAGTGACAGTGCTGCAGACACCTGAGTTCATAAACTCTCAGTCTCCTCTTCCTCCCTGCCTCTCCAACATCTTGAGCCACACTCTCTCTCTCCTTCTCCCTTCCCTCTCTCCCTCTCTCTCTCTCCCTCCCTGCCTCAATGTCTTTTGATATGCTAAGCAGCACACTATTTATAAATCATTGTGAGTGAAAACATAGTAGGATAGGGGACAAATAACAAATGCCCAATGTCTGCTGTGGAAGAGAGAGGGATAAAAAGAAGGAGGAGAGAGAGTTTGAGCGAGGAGAGACTGGGATTGCCTGCTCGGTGGCTCCCTACGAGGCATGTCACCCAGGTTGAATAGATGTACATATCATTATCTTTCCCTGGTACATGGCGATAATGATATAGGACAGGGTAAGGGAAAAGAAAAGAGCCATTGTGCAGCGAGGCTGTGAGCCAATAAGTGTGGCTTGCAGGCTGAGAGCCAGTTCTCTGATTCCCTGACGCTGTAGTGTACACAAGCAAGCCAGTTCACTGGAGCGAAGGCATATGGTGGCCAAAATATTCAAAGCCCTCAATTACTGTAATAATTATAGTGTATCCATTAATAAAAAAAAAATAAAAAATGTTTTCATGAATTAACGGTTCAATCATCATCACATCATATTACTTAATTTGTGTGAATTTATCTTCATAATGTGTTTAAATGGCTGATTGTTGTGCTTTAAGATGCAATATCTTAAATGGCCACTAGATGCTGGCTGATGATGACTCAACTCTAAAATAAAACTGAAAAAATATGTTTTCTGTGAAGTACTAAGGGCTCAAAAGGAAATGTGATGGTGTGACAGTGATTTTGATAAATATTAATTTCATGATGTAAATGCAGGATGGCATGAACGTACCAACAACCATGGTCTGTCTCATATGTATTAACTGCATGTTTGAATGTGGTGCCACAGTGAAGAATCAAGAGCAACAGATCTGGCAATGGGAAACTGAATAGATAAAATGATTGTTAAAGTATTTTCTACTGCTAAACTGTCACAGCAGCGGACTCAGCGACATCTTTCTTTTGCTTTCAATGCTTTCGACGACTCATGTTTTCTCCCACAAACGGCCTCGTTTGGCCATGCAAATAACGATCTGTCATGTTTTAGAAGCAAGGGCAGAAGTAGCGTGACATTGTTGTAGCACTGCTAGGAAGTTAGGGTCAATGATTTTGCAGCAGTACAAATTAGACAGCAGAGACAACAGAGTCTGCAAACTCTCATACCAACAGTGACCTTTGGTTTCTTGAAACCATGACGACAGTTCTTCCCTACGATTAACCAAGTTGATCTGATTGCCTGAAAGTAACTTTGAAAAGGGTGATCAGACAATACTCATATGTGTCTACATTCTAATTTGTTGTTTATGGTCAAAAAGTACTGGGTGGTTGGTGTGTGTATGTGTTCATGCATGATGTCCATTAACAGGCAATGCAAATAGCTCTTCCTTCAGAAAATTACTAAAGGCAGAAAATCCAAAAAATCCTGCCAATCAACATCGTGTTTGATTGACGAGTAACCTCTGGGAAGTGGAATGCAGAACAACTATGGGCGCGAGCCAATCAAATATAGATGTTACCAGTGAGAAAGATATAAAAATTCAATGACTACCTCTGCGAGCAAAAGTTAAAACATCCTCAACAAAAATGAGTGGTTCATTCAGTATTCCACACCAGTGTAATAGTGACATAAGGGAAAGAAAAAAGTTCGTCGGGAAGTCAGACAAACAACAGAAACAGAAACAAACGGTAATGACTCACAGGCCATGAGTCAGTGTACTCGATGTAGCTGTGGAGCAGAACAAAGCGTATACTCTAGTAAAAGTGGAATTTCATTCAGGGAAAAGTCGTAACAAAACAATTTCACTGCAGTAAAGGAAGTCAAGTATTGTGGTTGTTGGCTCAGTTGCCCTCGAGGATACAGCGAAGTGATGTGGAATGGCAAAAGTGGGGGATTGTGTGGAAGCTCAATAATCACAGGAGAAAGCAAAGGTCGTTTTGTTTTCTATTACGCAGATTTCTGAAGTCAAGTAATCCAGATTCAGTAATTCAGTTTCAGTTCAGATCAAGTAATTCAGATTAAGCCACATGAAGGACTTGTGTGTGATTGGGATTTTCTCCTACATACTGAGTGCAAGGGTCTGACCGCTTTTCAGCCTGAAAAAGGAGGTAATCTCTTCGAGTTTACTGCAGTCTGACAGGCCATGCTCCTCGAATATGCATCATAAATACAAATTTGAATCAGTATATTCACCTTAGAGTGACATGCTTTCTGATCACGTTTGAACCTCCCCTCTTGGAGGATATTTTTGTGGCCGTCTTACATGAAGGCTGTTTAAATGGGCCATTTTTGGAGGCAACTAACCTACTAGCCTACAGTGTTATGTATTTTTTTAAATATATTTTTTTTTTGCTGTTTATCTTCGATTACAGGGATATCAAATGTTTTGGCGGCATCACACAGCCTGTGGCTTCAAACTAAATTAGACTTTTTTTTTTTTTTTCTCCAGTTAAAACCCGTCAGCTGTTTGTGCAAAATGATTTAGGGATGTTTAATCTTTCCACAGCCCACTCATTGGTTCCCGGCCCAGCTAGTGCCTGATGAGCACCGCTTTAGATCGGAGCTTTACATTCTCGTGGTTAAAGAGCCTGAAAAAGATGTTCTGTTTTTGACGGCGACCTCGACAGTCCCATTATTTGGTTCAGATAATATTTTCTAATGGTTTCTTTGAAAGCAATAATGCAGAGCTTGCATCATTTGACTATATCTTTCTTTTGACAATACACACAGGTCACTGAAAGTGCCCAAATTGATATGTGTCTCCTACACCTGCATAACTGATTCACTGTTCACAGTATTTCAAACTATGCTGCATAAGGTTCTTGCATGTGAGGGAAATAGGCCTTGGAAGTTCTTGAAAAGTCCTTGGATGTGTTTTGGATTGAATTTGTGTGCTTTCCACACCTTGTTTTGTAACTGACTGAGTCAGTTTCCTCAAATTCTGAGTCTGCTGAATTTGTGCCACTGTTACACTACAATTTAGCATTTAGCTTCAGTGTGTAAGTGCCACGTTTCAGCCACAGTAACACGTGTGTTAAAAGCTTAAACCTCAAACTAAATTCCTGCATGTTTATATTATAAAACAGTATTTGGTTATTAATATTTGTTATATTGTTACATTCCTTCCCTGTAAAGATGGTGTTACAAAATCAATAAAATGAGTGATACTCTTTGACATCTTCAATAAATGCACATATATCATGAGAGACATCAGTATCTTTGGAACACTTGGAGTTCCTCCAATCTTTTCTGTAAGCGGACCATCTATCTGACCCACAGGCCATCTCATCTATTTTTCTGAGGCTGGGGACACACCATAAGATTATCAGGCCATTTTATATCCTGACATTTGGAAGGGAAATCCTGATCTGAGGCTGGACTGTCTGGGTTATAGATTTGGTCTGATCTGGGCTGTAAAAATGATATAAAACCTGACACACAAGTTTAATGAGGTGAGTCCACTGGTCCAGTCTCTCATTAGACATCAAAAATGGATGACTTGTGATGCCCCATGCGTAGGAATTTAAACATTTCTGAGTAGGCGAGGAGGTTGAAATGCTTCAGTGAACTTCAATGTCAGATGCCACTAAATGCTACACACTGGTTCTTTAAGTGAAGTTTACAATTACCTGCCTAGGACTGCATTTAGAACTGAAGTCATGGAGAAATTCAAAGGGCATATGCTTTTCATGCACATTTTGTATGGACGTGAACATGTAGTCATGACTTCTTTTTGTAGGAATGAACTGAGATGAAAACCCTTCACCCAACAAATAGAAATAGTCCCACGTGAAATAAAAATGCCACATTTTCTTCGCCTGGTGATCAGACTGATGTAGAATTTAGTTTGACTTCATTCATTCAGGCTGACCTTGCGTGCATGTCAGACAATTTCTTATTATTCTTGTGGGGTTGTTTTGTTTTGCCCTAACCCGTCAGCAGCAAGTGACGTACCCTCTATGCTGATGTCAACTTCAGTTATGCTACGATAGAGTTGTTGGACTCAACAACTTAGAGCTGTGCTCATGTCACACTATACACATACGTATCTCTCATGAACTTAGTAGTTGCAGGAAGAAGATGTACCCATTCTTTATCCTGCCCACTGAGTTTTGATTTTCCCCACCCATTCAATCTGTATTTCCACCTATGTGTGTGTGTGTGTTTCATGGCTTCAATGTAACCATGAAAATAAGCCACTCATTAAACCACTGTCACTTACGTTTGCATAAAAGTGTGGGCTGAGTGAGGCGAAATCGAGTTTTTCCCTTCAGATGAGCTCTTAATCAAGGCTTAATCAAATAGTCTGAAGCCTCTATCCCTCATGCTGCGAACATGCTTAAATCTCACACTTAAACATGTCACACCTCTCTCTGCACTCCTTCCATTTATTGACTCTAATTTGCCTTAAACGCTTCTGTATTTCATGCGTGTCTTTACTTTGGTTAAAAATGACTTTGCCGCTTGGTAAATTTCCCACTTGGGGGGGTGGAGAGGAGTCTTGAACTTGAAATATCAGCTCAATTTGAAAGCTGTTATATACCTCTCAGACTGTCTAAGAATTTAGAATGAAATATGTTTAATTATAGCAGTGAAAATAAAATTGACCTAAATGTCTCAGTTAAGCACATTGGACTCCCTCACCTCTCTATCTCTGGCTCTCTCTCTCTCTCTCATCACCATCCAACAATGTCCTGAATACCTCAATAAAGTGCTTATAACCTATATTTCTGAGTCAAGTATATCTGTCACGCTGTTAATTACCCTATCAGTCTCTCCCACCCCCGTTCCTCTACCTCCAGTCAGTCCCTTATCCAGCCCTGTTGTATTAAAATCAAATTTACATTATCAGTAAAAGTCCCAGTGTCTTATTTAAGTGCACTGACACCCTTCTTAATGATACTCCACTCCTCTTTCTTTGTCTTCTCCTTTTAACAGTTCATATTATGCATGAATCAAATTTATATCACCCCCAAATGTCTCATTTAACTGCGTCTGCCACCTTCTGAATCAGACCCTTACATTTCTCTTTTAATTGAAACAACCTCAGAGTTTTCTACATCAGCAGAAACAATGATGGTGTCTGTATTATTTGTAAGAAGTAGCTCATCACATCAAATATTAACAACATGCCCGCTGGAGAGGAGCACGAGCCTCTTTGTAGTTGCGACTTGACAACGTGAGTGAGGAAATTGAGTTGGAAGGGCCGGTGTTTTCTGTTTGAAGGGGGGGCTTGTAATCAGTGTCTGGGTTCATTAGGGTGAGTGGAGCTGGTGGGATCACAGAGAGCTGGAGGGTTGGGTGGGGCCGTTTAGCATTTCAATTGCATCATCACGTCTGCACACGGGTATAAAAGATAATAAAAGACCAGAGGAGATTGCGAAAGGATGGCGGTGGAGGTAAAATGTGTCAGGTCACTTAGAATTCGTGCTCTGGGCTTGTTTGCATGGCACAGGCTGATCTACATGTGCAGCATGAAAACCTAAAAAGTGGCTTTTTGATCAATGTATTAAATGTATGACACATGCCAAATATTTTCAACGTTTGAAAGAGAATATATTTAAGGGCATGCATAGACATGCATATGCAACAGCTGGTATCTCTGGATGGAGATACCAGATCGAGAGATAGAAACATGAGGAGAGAGAGGGGGGTGACATGTTACACTGATCTCCTGGCTGCCATTTGAATCATGGACGTGGACCGTTATGTGGTAATTGCCCTATCATATGGCCCGTCCTTTAAACACTACTCTTTTTCGCTCTGTGCTTCAATAACATATGAGAAAGCTTCGTAGCGGATGGAACTTTATTCTTTACTGTACTGTAATATGACACACTTTATTGAGTGTACAAGTTTTACATAGGCCCAAAACACAAATAGATGTTCAGCTCTGGAGTGATGGGCAGCCACAAAGTGGTGCCCTAGGAGCAGTGGCCCGGAAGGATTCTTACACTTTTGCAGTGCCTAGAAGGTGACACCGGCACCTCTTAAGCTGACAGGCTGCACTCCATACTATAGTCCAAGCTTGGCTTGAATCGACCACCATCTGGTTCCAAGCCAATTCCTGTGAACCAGGATGTCAATAGAATACATTTTATATGGACCATGAATGAAATCTTGTGCTAATCCATCCAATATTTGTCAAGATGTCTCAGTCTGGATCAAACCTACTAACCAATCACATAAGCTAAATAAAGAAATGTTGTTAGTCATGCTCAATAACACTCTATGACTGTTATTGACTTTATTGAAGTATTTCATGTCGTTTTACTTGTGTGTGGACCAACCGATGACCACTGTTTTTCCTAATCAGTATCAGTTGGTCATGTTGTGACTGACTGAACTTGTGGCCTTACTTAACCTTCGTATCCCCCTCTATATAAAATGCGAAGCCCTTGGCCACAGTGATGTGACAAGTAAGATGTGAAGTGAGAACTGAATTAGCATCAGTCCAGGGGTGTGATTCAGTAAATGACGACAGGTTGAAATGAAGCGAGGCACCACGACACCTCAGCAATGCCACTTTAACTGGTAATGACAGGAGAACGGCATGAGAGGGGCTCTGTGAGTAAGCATATGATCAGAATACAACACAGAAAATAATACGGTCTGCAGAGGATTCCAATTGGATTTCAGCTCATGTGTTTGATTACATTTCCATTTTATTGTGTTAAGGAAGAAATGATGAAAATGGTTGATGAAAACGGTGGAGACACGCGCAGGTATGATTAAATTTGGCTTTGGCATAGCAGCGAGGCAAAGGAGGTGTGCATATTTTACACGCCTTACATTCAGGAGTAGATTACAGGTGACTGAAATCCTTTACTGGGCTTGTGTCTATCTGAAACCAGAGAGATACACCCACCGTGCTTCGAGAGAACACAACCACAGACACAGAGACATGAAACGGTACTTGGCAAACTAAACTATGGAGAACAAAACAATAAAAAAAAAAATAATAAAGATCCAGCTGAGCTGAAATAAAAGTAATGACTACGTTAAGGAGATTTATGCTTTCAGCGGCAACTTTATTTTCTTTGAGCCATTCAGGTAGGATGGAATCACCAAATGATACTGGAGGCTTTCCTAAACTGTGGGTTGTGATTCCTCCAATGGGTCAAGTAATAAATCTCTGGGTTCATGGCATGACTAAGAGATTCCTGTATCCTTTATCTTTGCTGTTTATTCTAGAAACAAAGCTCACAAAATAAACCCACACTAATGAGATGTGTGAGAGGTTCAGAGCCCCAACTTTCATGTTATGTTCACCTCACTTAGTAAACTATAAATAGCAATTCTGCCGTACATGATTCCACATGGTGATGTCTTAATCAGCATAATCCAAGATAATGTCCATCTGACAGTAAAATAATAACTACTAATAACTTATTAATTGCTGCTTTACACCACTAGAATTACTGGAACAGATCCACCATTAATGATGTTAGTAATATTTGTGCTTTTATTTCTTTCACAAGTTAAAATGTCTGCTTTGAAAAAGCAGAATGTGATTCCTCTGGGGGTTGATGAAGAAAGAGGACTGTGCTGATATTAGTAATGTTATGGAGATTCCCCTTTCATGCAAACACATTTAAGGACAAACATCTATAGAATCCATTGGGAATGACCAGGGTGGGAATCTTGGCACACGAAAAATAATTCTTTTGTGCTTTTGATATTCTTTGTTACACAGATCACAGGCTGCTATTATGAAAATATATTGAAGTACAGTAATGGAAGTGACCAAAGTGATCCTATATGCAGCCAGTTTATGGAAATTGCTTCAACCCTTTCTCCTTAAGTATCAAATGAAGAGAACAATTTTCCATATGTTGGAGAAATTGGAAAATAAATAAAATCTGCATACATATAAGTAGATATCCAAACACCTACTCCCACACAAAGAGAAATCAATCATATGCGCTTTAATCATAGCTACACTCAACAGCTCTTCAAATCAGGCATGAACAAACACAGGCATCAATGGATGAAATCAATGCAAAACAAAGGCACACATGCAAGACTTTCACTGCCAGGTCTTGCCGACCCATTCCTGCTGACATGGTGGTTTGATGTACAGGAAGCACATATGTATGAGGTGTTGATCTCTTCATTATTTACACCCCCCCATTCTCGCCAACTCTGATCACAGCGTGTACCTGTACCACATGTCAATTAAAATGGAAATAGCTGGAGTCATGGCACAGAGAAGATATCTGAAATGGATGGGAGGAGAGGGAGATTCATCTGGAGAGACAGATGAAAAATGAGAGGGAAGGTTAAAGACATGAATATGTCAGAGAAATAGGGGAACGCGAAAGAGAGAGGGTATGGAAGGGTAACATCACTGCCATTAAAGTAAAGAACCTAAGCTAGTAAATGTTGCATTGCACAACATCCGACATGGCAGGTGTAAAGGGTGACCATCAAATATTTAGTTTGCTCACACGATAAAAAGTCAAATTTAAAGGAAGATGTTTGAATTATTATTCATTTAGCTGAGACGACGTCTCAAAGTTGGTGCTTTGGGGACAGAATCAGAGTCAAGACATGTTTGCCTAACTGAGTGGACTGGACGGATACGGATAGCCTGGCTCTGTCCGAATACATCTTCTCTTGGCAAGCAACAGCCAGGTGTGGTTACTGAATGGAGCTTCACAAATTCTTGTCAACCCCACCAACCATTAAACAGTTTTAGTAATACTATTACTACAGTGGGATAGGATGTAGAGCAGTCAAATGGAAATAAAACTGGAATTGGGACATGGGACACCGCATATTTGTGTCAAACTCACCTTGACTTACTGGGATTAAGGAGATACATTTCACACCTCTCTGCTTTCGAAAATCAAGCCAGAAACAAATCATGAGATATACATGAGCCCAAAGGGAATCAAGTGGGATCTGTTGGAGAGCATTTCAGGCCACATGGGACTCACTGTGGGATTTGTTGGACTTCATGTCGATGGAAGTAAAAGCGCAACTTAGGAATCATGTAAGATTTGTTGGGTTATCCAGGAAATCCAACCTGGGGAACAGACGGCACCTCTGGGAATCAAATCAAGCTTCCGTGCTGAAAAGCTGGTCTTTGGTTTCCACCATTATGCTAATAGCAGGCTTAATTGATTAAACATCAACCAAGAAGAACACGGAGATTTTTGCTCCAAGTTAGAGACGCTTGTGAAAAAGAATGAAATTAAATTGACAGTGAATTGCATGAAATCTTACTCCAAGTATCTTTGAAGTAAGGCATCTTTTTTCCTCTAATATATATGGGGTCAGGAGTCTCTATGCTTTAAACTTCTTCAAGCAGTATGGTAAAGAACCATTCTGAAATCCTCAAGAATTCTCCTTTGGGAAAAAAAATAAATAAAAAAAATCTGAATTTCAAGCAGTGAACCTGGCAGTATGACAGTTAAAGTAAAAAGTTTTAAAGTTTAGCTGAGAGTTATATATCAGTCAAGATCAAGTGGGTGTGACTTTCAAAGATTTGCTTTTTAGGACAAAATTCAATACAAAATAAGGAAAACCAAAAACGTCATTGCACCCATAGTCTCATATGTACGTCTGGATTACTTAAAAGTCCTATATTCTGATTATTTCTGTATCATGTTATTGTAGCAACAAAACTACTTGGACAGACTCGGGAAAAGATCACAGTTTGGGTTAAGTCAATGTTGACTTTTTGGTTTCACACACGACACAGACGGCAGGTATTCTGGGTTGAAGTCCGGTGTTTGTAAAAGGTTTTCTGGCAGAAAGGTAGTGGAGTCTGTGGGTGCCAGTAACTTTGTTGGCTACTGACACCTGGCCGCTAATAGTATCTGCCTTTATATTTTGTCCATGTTCCATTTCTTAATTCCTGAACAAGCAGGAGTCAATGTCAGACATTTACTTAGCGTGAGGCTCAGCATTGGCGACCTTCCTTGGACCAAACCAAGTAGTAGAAGATGGTAAAGTTGGCTTATAAGTTACAATATCAGCAATTTTCTTTGTTACACTTGGCTGATAGCTTACTTTAGCCTTTAAAAAATTTGAACATATAAAACAGAAGAGATTATTCTCCCAGTAATATGATGACAAATAAAAAATCTGCCTTTATTTTGCTTATTTTCGTTATCATGTAGAGCTACTGCAATGGAATATCATACAAGAAATTGTATATTGAAATAATTTCCGTTTTGTACTTTTGTACAAAAATGCTTTTATCGACCTCCTGGTTGTGCGTGCGTGTACACTGTATCTAAGTGTACCGCATGAATTTTCTCTTATGAGCACAGATCACACACACACACACACACACACACACAGCTGTAAGAGCTAGATGAATGAAAGGTCAGCTCTGCGCTCTAATAGCTTTGACTTGCTGACATTTTCTGTCCAGCCTTGGAGAAAATAGAGGGATTAGAGTGTGCACACACACACACACACACACACACGCACACACAGCATAAGAATTCAACTTACACATGCTCTTAAACACTCACATATTCAGGCAGTCATATGCTGTCTAGATAAACACACACATATACTGGACCGCGAAAGGATGCACATACCAGGAGACACATCACATTGTGTAGAGGGAATGCAGACTTTCATATAAGGGCTGAGTTGTAAGTGTGCATACAGGCTGCAGGTGATTATCCGCACTGTCGTTCAGAAACTGTAGCAACAATGCGGCTTGTAAAAAGTGCGCCTAATGCGCTGGCTGTTTCACAAGTTTCACAATTTAATTATTTGCTATATTAAAATATGATGCTTCAGAAAACCAGTGACAATGATGGAGAGGCAGAGAGAAAGCCAACTCCCCGATTCCCCCGCTCTCTCCCATCGCTCGTTCTCCTCCGATGTATCACAGTAACTGAAATGTCAAATCAACATCAGCGTTAAATACTGAAGTGCCTGTGAGCTGCTTCCTGTCGTCTCCCGCTTCTCAAGTGTGACTTATCATTCTGCCATAAAGGAAGACGTCTAGAGAGTTTCAGATACTTGTTGGAAATGATGAGAAATGTGAGCAAGAGGCACGTCATTAAGGCTGGTGCTTATCTTTCTGATCATTTTTCTCATTTATTTACCATTAAGGGTTGCATGCAAATCTGCACATATTATGTTTCCTATGAAACAGATGACTGTGTAACTAATTGCATCAGCAAAGTGTTATGAATATTTCCCAGATAGACAGGAACCCACTGATGTTTTGTCTTCATAGCAGAAGGTCTTTTAATTTGGTAGATTAGAGAGCGCGTAGGTCAATACTGACACATCACACACGGAGTAGTCTGACTCATTATTAAACACTAATGAGATGCATTTGGGAGAGCGGCACATTCATGAAGATGATGAGTCATGACCGGGAGTCCTTCCTTTCACGTGTTTTCCAGTAAAATGCTGTGCTGTCATAGTACGGTGGGCCGTATGACGTATGAATGAATGAATTTTGTGTTTAAGGCCACACCAAGGCTCTTGTGACCTGAAAGAGTTCAAACGTAGGAAGTGTTAGCTTCTGTATTGCAGATTTAAAAGGAGTGTGTAAGATTTAAGGGCATCTAGTGCCGTATTACCACTGCCTCGCCTTACAAACCCTTTCCTAGCATGAAGGAGAAGCTACAGCGTGGAAAACATGAACTATTTCGAGACAGTGTTTGATTTGTCCATTCTAGGCTACTGTAAAAGCATGGTGGTTCAATATAAAGGCCCATGGCAGCCCTGTGAAATGATAAACTGCCCAACAATAATGGAAGAGTTGATGATACAACATTGTCCTTTCAATAAATTGTGCAAACGTATTGTCCCATTAGCAACCAGATTTGTTAGCAGACAGCTTAGCTTGCTTGCTCATTCAGAGTTAGCAACCTCACTCAACCTGTCAACCTCTTAGACACATTCAATTATTAGAAAGTGGTTTGTTATAAAAGAGAAAATTTGGGTGGTGCGACATTATATACTAAAAAAAGTTCAACCTGTCCCCGTGAAGCACTGAGAAACAGTGTCCATGTGACTACAACAAAGGAAAACAACACGTCAGTGCGTTGCCTTGATCCCAGATCTTCTTTCCGTTCCATTTGATGTATTCAGCAGGGTCCCACTTTTGAGTAGGAGGATTCACAACTGCGCCATCACATATTTCCTCCTCTCAGTCCCAGTCTTCCGTATACTGTCTGTCATTCCTGTTTCTTGATCCCCAGTGCGTTGTCAACAGGTCCCAGTCTTGAGTGGGTGTCTCCACATTCTGTCATTTATTGGAACTTATTTTAACCACTTATATCTCCTGTGTGACAACTACATCTTGCCTTCATTTCCCCCTCTGTAGAATCTCGTTTTTAAACTTCATTTGACTTTCTAGCATTTTATTCCCACTGAAGCATCTTTCTACTAGGTTCTATCAGTGTACTATAGATTTTACACAGTGTATATTTACCGCTCCTTTGAATCCAACTCTGTCACAAAAACTTGAAATTTATTTAAGTATGTCCATCTTCACATTAGCATTTAGCACCATCGTAAGAGCCGCAAGAATGGTCAATGGATAGTGGTTGATGTGGCTGGACGCTGCTTCCATTCATCTATTTTTGAGGCTTTGCTGCAGGCAGTTTGTCTAAGAAAACTATTTTGTGAGCTCTTCTTGTGAACTTCTGTCCAAAAGTCCTCTCACTAAAATACAGCGACAATCCATGCCCACTTGCCAAGTTCATTTGTTGCATACAGTAAATTGTAATGGGTATCCATTTCTCGAGTCAGCTAATCCAAACTGCACTATCCCAGATATGGTTGGTTTGTTTTTATATACTGATGCATCCTCCTCCCTGTTTATGCATTCACAGCCTCCTAACTGCATCAGTTGCTACCATTCTGCCAGAAGTAGTAAAGTGCTTTGCAAGCATTCCTCAGCTTATAATAGAAAGGTTTAACTGTAAAGTGGTAATATTCAGGAAGACCCTTATAGGGGCCGCTTATATTAAGTTTATAAAGGAATGACTTGGTGCTGTTTCTTCTTCAAGCATCAATTTTAATTGCACTGTGTTGCCAAAAGTATGAAATCCTTCTGCTCTTACAGCAGAGTGAGATAGGAGAAGGCAGCAGCAATGCGGAGCTCTCGCTTGTACAATGTATCCATGGATGTATTTTCTGCAGGCTGTTGTTGTATGGAACTGTCAGTTCTGTTGTCACATAACTTTTCTTTTCGTAACAAAGAGATCAACATGAAGTGAATAAAAACCTTCAGTATGAAGCTGAGATTTGACACCTTTTAAAAATGTGGTTATATGAGGATATTAGAAGAGTCTTTTTAAGCACCTAGAAGTCGAGCCACTAGAGGCGGATTGCATGGCGGACGCACAGTCAGAAAGTTAAAGGTAGTTATGGGGGAGTAGATGGGCTACCGAATGCCCTGTCTGTCAACTTAATGACTGGTTTAGCAATGACATTTAAGGATCAGCACAGAACTTGTGAGGCTTTTAGCTTTGACAGACACAGAAAGTGGAAATAATGCAGCCATGATAAAGGCAGTAGAAACTCACAACTGAAGGATAATTAAACAAAAAAAAAAAAAATGATTGAAATAATAAGATAATTGGGCCACCGTCTGTGCTGCCTGGTGCAAACAACACGGTCTACTGGGGACAACTTTGGAAGGAGATAGGGCAAAAAGCCTTCCTCTGCCTTTATGTCCTAACTAGTGTCTGGAGCCAGTACATTTGAGCATGTTGTCCCAGTTCCACACTCATGGGACCTTGGCTGTGTCTGAGTCAAATACAAAGAAATTTCTACAGATATGGTACTAGATGACTAGTGCAACCATCCACATTTAGCAAGTTTTTCAGACACTTAAAGGAAAAAAATGCTGCAGACTTTATTACCCCAACAGGACAGATGCCTCGTCATCTTTCTTCTGAGGCCACCCATGACAGGCTTTTATCGGATATAATACTTCACCTTAATGAGGCGTCATTTATACAACTGAGTACTCCCAACAAAAGCAGACATGTTGTTAGATAATTACATTTTATAGTATTATTGTTTGCAGTTACTTTATAGACACCACACCAGGGGACAGTAAAAAGTTTGAAAGACATATCCAAATTTCCGTTACCGAACCCAAATATAGGTATGTCAATGGGACCTGTCAAATACAGTTTGCTTTGGCCACTTTGTTGTCTAAAACTTGTGGCAGTGGCCATGTTTGGGTTTTATAAATTTCAAGTGCAGCGTATTAAAGGGAAACTCCATCAATTTCATACATAAAAACCCGTTTACTGACATCGGGCAGTACAGCTGCATGTCTGGGAAAAAAAAAGCTGCGTAAGCTGCCTTCGGACTCGAGTTATGTCAAGCCAAATGACACCAGAAACAAAACAAGAACAGGCTCAGGTGCCAGTCCTTCCCTCTGTGGCTTTCAAACAACCTCTGGCTGCAGATCCAGATCTAATTAACGTCACAGGAATGTTTATTGCTGCAGATATAGTTGCAGAGAACAAATATAATGTGGACAAAGAGTTCAAACCACTCCACAGTCTTCGTGGTGATTGTCATTACCTGATGGTCTTTGGATCAGATCATAATTATTCTAAATTAAGAGATTCTACAAGATTTTATACAGTTATTTGCTTTATGATTACAGTTACTTCAACATACTACAGAGATACAACTTTAACATCATTAATTATAATTTAGATTCAGACAGTGGCTTGACTTGAGACTTGATTTACCTCAACTAAAGGCCTTCACTTGACATTCCTGCATCCATAGTTTCATAGTTAGGATGAATCAATACAGATATTTTCCCTTTATTTTAGATTACTTTGTAACTACCTTCCAAAGTCTAGGTATTTTTCTTTAAAGAGAGAAAGGTTGCACCACAAGTAGATCTTTTATTTGACTGTTTAGAAAACAAGTGGTAACTCATTTCCAGGAACCATCAGTGACTCCCAGGAAGTTCAAAATTGGAGGTAGCCTCATAGCAAATGATTAATGAGCGACCAGCATTGTACATGCGTTAGCTGATCAGCACCTGCTGAGAGCATCTTGATTCATCAGTATCTGTGGACTGCTCCTGCTCTCTCTACTTTAACTACCTTTTTTCTTTTACTCTGTCAATGATGGCTCAGTTCCATCAAATATCCAAGTATGCAAGGACATTGATGCAGAATACTGGGACCCTGGAACTGGCTTGCCTAAATGGAACATGTCCATTTTTAATGTTATCAGTTACAGCTGTGCCTTTGCCAAAAAAACGTCTGCTGTGAAAAAGATCTACAGACCCTCATTGCTGCATTTTCTCTCCACCACCTCAATGTTCTCTTGCTGCTATCTGTATGTGCTTTTTCTGCAAGCTATTTCAGAATTATGTCTGGGTCAGTGTTTCGTTTTTCACACTCCTGGGTGAAATATGTCGACTGAGTTGGGGTTGTTTTACTATGCTCCCAGAAGTCTTCCTAAGGCTCTTAGGACTCATTTAGGCAGCATCATCCAACAAAGCAGCCTGCTTTTTCCACCAAATAAAGCTTGAGAATGATTTGTAGCAACAAATGGTCTAACCTTCTTTCACAACTAAACTGAGAGACAGACTTGAAAGAGACAAACAGGATGTGTCAGGAAAAGAAAAGGCAGAGAGAAAACAGAGAAATCTTCATCTTCCAACTCTTCTTCATCCTTCCCTCCTTTCTTTTCTTCCTGACTGTCTTAAGATGGGCCACTATTCGACACGTGGTATATTCTTGATATTGTATATTGTATATTTTTTATAACAACATTTTTATTATTATTGGTAATTGCCTTTTTGAGAAGGAAAACTGACAGAAGTAGAAATATGAAACATGCTCCAGTTTAGCAAGTAATATGATCAACTTTGATGAAGACATTAATTATGTAAGTCATACAGTAGCAGTTTGTGTCAATAATTTAAAAAAATGGTTTATGCATGAGTAATATTATTCTCTTATAAGTTCATACCAGAATTCCCCGGGCCATCTTTGGACGAGAAAATCCTGAGAATGTATTCACTTTCCATCCCATTCTGTCTGTATTAATAACTCTGTAGGGTGAAGCATGGTGGCACAGTTGATAGTAATGTCCCCTCACTGCGAGAGGTTGGGATTGAATGCATCCATCAGCCAGGGCCTTTTATGGGAAAGAATGTGGATTTTTCATCCTCTTTGTGAGTCTTGATGTTTCCTTCCACAGTTGAAAGTGAATTGGACATACATGTGATTGTGTTTGTCTGCACTGTACGTGTCAAGGGTTCAGCATGCTTCAAATAGAGCAGGTTCTGTCACATGGTATCCAAGTACATCAGCGTTTGTACCTGGTCGAATGGCCGTAATGGCGTCAAACACATGGATAAAAGGCTCATGTTATAGCCTCCTCATGTCAGCTCACATTAACACTAAGAGCAATTACTCAGTAGCAATACATGTAACCAGGGAGTGTACTGAAAACAAAGAAAACTCTTGTCAAACACAGCCCGTTGATCCACTGTACAAATCTCCAGTCTACCCGATTCCAGATGGCTCCATAATACAGACTGCTGCTTTTCTATGCAGCAGTCTTAGCTGAGGGGAATATGGATCCCAGCAAACAGCTTCTGTCAGTTAATCCTCTGGGGTCTGAGCAATCGGCCATGATTGCAAAAGCAATTGATAGGGCCATTGCTCGGACCCCAGAGGATAAACAACCAGCACAATCAGTACAGTTAGTCTAAAACATGAGCGTGATTAGTTTCAGAAAGTTCCAAAAATTGTCAGACACAACCTCCCCCTCACAGACATTTTGACTTGTCATAGCGGGACAAGCAAAGCTGCAACACATTTCACTGAATGTGGTTCAGTTCCATTCAGACATGACAGTGAGCATGTACAACACCAGAACCGCAGAGCGAGCTCCCTAAATGGATTGCATTTGTTTTAAATGTTATCAGTTACATTACTTTGTTATACAGTTACTTTGTAATTGATCACTTCCACTTTTCCTATGATGTGCAAAAATGTCTTCTGCAAGAATTGCATCAATGAGACGGGAATTTCGAACAATGTTAGACAATCTGACATGATAACAAGAAATGCCAGGACGAGCTGTGGTTTGATATGTGCAATAACTCGAAGTGAATCACTCGAAGTCACTTCCTTCATGAATTTGGTGTGATAGTTTGTCACTTTGCTTTTGAGTCATCTTTATTCCTCTGTAAAGCTTTTTTAGCTGGACATTCATGTGAGCCACGAAGGCTTATTTAAATTCGATACACAGTTCATTGCGTATCCAAGCACCGAAACACAATTTTCCACCAAAGTAGATTTGAAAGAACAATTGTTTGTTTCTGTTGCACTTATTGAACTATTTATCCTCACTGTGGTCTGGTTTCATATACAGGCTCTCATTCTCAGGCTTGCCTTGTGGTCACAACCACAGCAACATTAAACGTCTAATAAAAAGTAATAATTGGGCAAATAAAACTTGTGAAAATATGATTTTCATGAAAGGAAGAGGGCTGCCCTGGTAGACATTACCTCTGCCTGATGTTAACATTGTGTGGTGATCAAGAGGGTTTTATTCTGTGTTGTGTTGTGTTGTGTTGTGTTGTGTTGTGCACGTTCTGGGGTTATTTTTCAGCATTTTTTTGCAAAATGCAAAACAGATAGTATCAAAATAATTTAAATTAAATTTGAATTGTAGACCAGATTTCTTTCTAAAAAAAAAATATCACAGCATAAAACAGTTCCTATAAATGCTCCCTGTGCTCATTTAGCAAAAAGAGGAAATGCTCAACACTCGCCAAGTAGAGCTGTGAAGTTAACCCTATGTGGCAGTGTCAAAAACTGCAGTTCCTAAAACGTCCACTCGAGGCTGGCTACAGAACAAGACTCTCCATTAGCCTCCATATTAAAATTCCCAGTGTGAGAGAAATAAACATGTTTACAGCCTGGTACATGATATGGTCTTGGTCTTTGTTCCTAATATCCCAGTTACGGATAAGGAAGATAACTGTGTTGAGGGTGAATTTGGGAGGGTAGCATTACAGATGGCTTGTTTGAGCACCCAGGCTTCACTCAGCCCACCACAGGTCTACCAGTGATCCATGCCGATTTTTTAGATTAGCCAGGAGGCATCAGAGGCAGGACTGCCAACATGGCAGCGGTCTCCTGTCATCGTGATACACACATGATTAGCAGATTTATGCATGAAGTAAGTATAATATAAGCTCTTAAAGATAAAAGTGCTGATGGACTTTACACTTTACACTTGTTTAAATTAACTAACCACATATATCAAAAATACTGCACATAAAAGAAGCAAACATAAACATATTTTATTTTTAAACATTTTAACAACATTTGTAGGAAAACAGAAATATTGCACCTGCGCTCACAAAATAGAGGGGTAGGATCAGGATTTTACAGGAACTGCTGTCCAGTTCATAATTTAATGAAACAATATCCACACTTCTACAGCGTCAAAAGGAAAGGTCTGATGCAAAACGAAGCAAGAAAACAGGGAGGGAAAAGGGGAGACGAAAAAATAAAAACTGAAGAGAGAAAATAAAAATCAAAAGCAACAAAGAAAAAGTAAGCAGGTCAAGAAAACTCTAAATCAAATAATGCATATTGATCGAGAGAGAGAGAGAGAGAGAGAGAGAGAGACTGGATATGAATGATGAAAGAGGACAGGACAGATGAAATATAAAATTGAAAATGGAGATGGAGAGGACGGGGGAAGGAAGAGCGTGATTGGGATGAGGAAGAGGATGAAGGGAAGAGGAAAGGGATTGAGTTGGAGGGTCAGTACTCTGGATTTGCCACCCAGAGTGATTCATAACCTCCACATTGTTAGAGGGTCTTCATTGGAAGCCAAATCAGCGGCAGGCAGAATTGGACACACAGCCCAGTGGCCATGAAGAGAAATCCAATCACATCAGAAATCATTAGAGCAGATTGTTCCTGGCGCGTGGCTCTGCAGAGATGTGTGTCCCCTCTATGTGTGTGTGTTCACCTAAATATTCTCACACATGGCTGCGAATTAGCCCCGATGTATGCACACTATGATGAAGAGCATTGCGTCAGTATAGTCTATTACACTAAAACAGTTAGGACCAGTTAGGAGAAGGGAAATGAGAATGTCAGCCCAAGTGGTTTATGGGTAAATATACAAGAATGACATTCAAATGAGAGAGTGAGTTCTGAACTGTGTGTTGTGTGCAGCCTATTAGGTTCATAATAAGCAAACAATTGTGAGTCAAAGGCTTTTTACTGGTGATTGCTGATGCTTGTAATACTCAACCAGTGGCCTTTATTCAACTAAATTGTATTATTTGTTCACTCCAGTGCACAGGGATGAATATAATTAAATCTGCCTTTCATTAAAAAGTAAATCTCAAAGTAAAACTGGCTGAGTTCAAAGGGGCAAGAAGCCCCACAATCCTGTGTGTTTTTGTTGTGCAATGCTACCATGTGGTAGCCATGCCACCATAGCAACATGCCCACATGCACCATGTTCTCCATCTTCAGTTTAGTATGTTAATGTTTCCTCTTCAACACTGAACACAAAGTACAGCTGAGGCCAAATCTCATGCCAATCCATCCAATAGCTGTTCAGATATTCCAGTGCCATCATTAACTGACCGAAAGAAAGATGTCGTAATGCTAAAGTAGCTTGCACATTGTGTCCATGCTCTCTATGAATGATGTAGTTTTCAGTACTGGTACCTCAACAGGTCTAGGCACAAAAAGCACTTGGTTTCATCATTTTTGGGTCTGAATGTTAGTGGAACTTTGTTGTCATGGCCACAATAATAATCTTCCCATGGTTTAAAATCATTTTTGACTCACCTCAAACTAATACAAAGTTACCTGACCTCAAATTTTCCATTACATAAAGGCCATGATACAAACTTGGCCCTCAAAGTGAAATTAATTTGGCTCATCAGCTGCATTCACTGGCAAATGTTTTAATAGCATGTTAGCTAATTGATTTTGCTGCCTAACCTCATCTGAGTGACAGATCTGGCAAACATTAAAACGCCCCGCTCGTGGGTCGAACACCAGCGCTGCACATTGTTATCTGTCTCAGGTTTCGTGCTATCACCTTCCACCAGCTGATGGATGGGATGCTGGCAGCATCAATGAGGCTCGGTGGCTAAATATAGCAGCTAGGCTACAATTGGACATCTAAAGAGACTAGTCCAGCGTCTCTGTGTCATCATACGCTGACAATAACTGATCAGTTCGGTGTGTTCAGAGGTTGGCGTGGGTACTCTGCAGCAGCCCGTTGTCATTTAAACATGACTTATGATAAACACAGGGTATCATTGTAAGTAAAAGCTCTGAGCTGTGCGGCACTTTAACTCAGGGGCTGCAGATTTATCACTTGCCTGTCCGACTGCCTTCAGATGGCTGCAGGGATTTAATTAACTGATTCACTTTAATTAGCCTGCCTGGGAATCTCGAGCAAGTGTAACTTGAAGATTAAGCACTTCGGGATATTTTACTAGCTCTAACGTGAAGGGCTGAAATGAAAATCTACTATTGTATGCTTTTAGGATTATCTTGGAATGCAGCCCAGGAAAACTTTATTCATTCATTTATTCAATTTTTCATGTTTTTTTTTCTTACCACTGTCAGTTACTCTAACAGCCAGCATCTGTCATCAGGTACTTACAGGAGAAAAAACAGAAGAAAAGAAAAAATAAATAAATAACAAAACACTGAACACTGTAGAGGTGTCACTGCTTCAGCAGGAGTTCTAGCAGAAGCAATGTGACTAATGTTACCTAGCTAAAATCCATGTTTATTTCAAGAAATGTCTATAAAATCAAAAACGGAAGATCTCACGATGACAAATTCTGCTCTAGAACAGGATGGAACATCTATATAACGTACTGTAGTCTTAGGTTTCTGTTGTGTATGTACATTATCTTAGTCCACAGTCCACTCACTGTCCATTATTCAAAGTATGTGTCAAGATCTCGGCTCTCTACAGTATACGTACATCATCTTATATGACCCGCACACTTATCGACTGAGTGTGCTCTAGAAGTATACAGTAATGTAGAATAATAATAAAATGCACATCCCTAAAAAGCCATTCCCTGCACTACCAATCTGCAATGGTAACCATGGCGATGTTAGCATGAGTTCCTGTGTTCAGTAGCTACTTGTTTGTTGTCAAAAAGACACAGATTTCTATTTCCTCTGCTTCTAGTCTGTGTTTACACGGTTATTGAATCTCATGACATCCCTGTATTCATTAGCAATGACATTTTATTGTTACTGCTATTCTGAGTTAAATTGCATTGCCTTGGGATGGTGTGCGTAATACAGAGCTCGCAGTGAAGGCGAGTCAGAGAGGGATTAAACAAACAGACACAAATTTGGTTCATATGGTGATGTATGAACCTGTTCAGGAGTCAGTTCTCAAGATCAAATCATTGAAGCCTACGTTAAAATAATGAATGAAACCACACACTAAGACAATCACAGCTTTAAAGCTGCATTAACCAATATTTTTACAGTACCAACTCCAGCCCTTTATTGTCTCTTAGCACATTATTTTTATTTATTTTTTTAATAGAGAATAAGAGTTAATTGATGAATTGCTATAGCAATAGCAACATGTTAGATGCAACATGCCACTGACATGCTTGCTAGTCTGAGAAATCCTAGTGCTAGGCAGTCAGTGCAGAGACTAGTAAATGTATACTGGTAGTTGTGATACAAATTTTGCAGCTCTCATAATTTCTTGGAAATCAAACTGTCAGCATATTCCTTTGTAATATGCTTAAAATATTTATTCATGTCTTCCATTTTCTGGGAAATAAAGCTATACTAGCTATGCAGGATATACTATTCTCCTTTTTTTCTGTCATAAGGTGTTGTAGTATAAAGTTACATCTGGTTTGCTTTATCAGCAAGCATCAGTAGCCGGCAGAAGAAACATGCATATAAAGAATCTTTATTTTACTCTGCAGAGGACCAGTGTCTGGGTACTGTAAGGCTGAGCTCACTAACAGGAGCACTAAACACAGGAGGACGACAACGCTAACTAGCAGTGATGGGATTCTAACCTGAGCCTCAACATGTCAGCAGCTCAACAGATCACCTTCGTGGTTGAAAAGGCGATTGTACCAGACAAGAGTTTCAAACCATTAACCTCTTGGTTTGGTCCCCAGCAAGCTTCTTCTGCATCACCCTGCTCTCATTTGAACACCGGGCCGACATCATCAATGCCTGCCTAACACGCTGATTACTTATCTGTCCTGCCACTGGATGTACAAGCTGAGTCGACCAGAGTTTATCAAGGGAGGACCAGATAAGCAACTGCTTGCTCTCCCTTGTGACAATTGGAAATCAATGAACCATCATGTACACTAATGTGTCTGAAAGCTTTACCTTAACATGAAGACTGCAGTTCACATCCTGAGAACATTTGCACTGTGGCATCTAGAAGGAGTACATGGGAAATGAAAATTTAGGAACTTTCTGTTAAAAATGTTGGACCAGAGACACAAATATGCATTTTGAACTTCTGTGCCTTTGAAAACCACCTTAAAGATCAGATACAGACACAAAACTGAAAGACAAGACTTGAACCTCCAGAGTGATCTGGCACTGAGTCACAGCAAGTCACAATTCTACAAGGTCATATTAAATAAACGAGGCTGAAGCTGCGCCAAGTAACATGATCGTTTCCTTTTTGCTGGATTTTCAGTAACTGTGTCCTTTATATAGATAGTCGTGCTATTGTTTTAAAATCCACTGCAGTAAACATGAATCTGTCAAGAAGCTCCGATTCTTCCAGGCAAAATTGCCACTTCCCCCTAAAGTGGATTTGATGTTAGTCATTAAATCTGTTGTTGTGACAGGTGGAGGAGTTAAAAGCTCCACCAAAATGCCTTCATCCATTTCAATCACAAGATGAGTGATAAACGTACCTACCTTACTCTATTGCCTTTCCTATGTGTACCAAATCATGTGCTTCCATTTATGATTTATCAACCCCGGTGGTTTCTGAACCTCAAGCTGTTCGATGTTTCTGATTAGAGCAGTCGGCTTGGTTTGGGGAATGGTGCATCCAGGGGAGCTGACATTCCTCCATCTCTCCCACTCACTCTTTTTTTTCCCTACACATATACGCTTTTTTTATCTTGAGTGTAATGGGTTGCTGAAACACACACACACACATGGGTATTCCTCTAACCCCTAAGCTCCCCCTTATCTCAGTACCTCTGTGTCTCTTTAATAGTGAGGAGGGAGGTTTCTAGCCAACAGGAAGACTGGAAAACACTGTGCATGAATGACTTTGTGTGTCTGCTTCAGAAAGAAAGAAAGAAAGAAAGAAAGAAGAAATATCCACCTGTACATGTTAGCAGAACGGCATTAGTCTGACCATCCACGTATGTTGGTCATCCACCACTTACAGGCTGAAATATCTCTATTAGTTCATGGTCACCAGAGGATAGATCCTGCTGATATTGGTGATCCCTCTTGTGCCACCAGCAGGTTGACACATTTAGCTTTTAGTGAATTATCTTGACAACTTTTGGCTGGATTGCTCAGAACTTTGGTGCAGATATCTGTTGTGTCCAGAGGTTAATACTTGTGTGACTTTACTGATTCCCTGACTTTTCCTCTAGCGCTACTATTTTACTTACTTCCCGAGGGATTACGCATTGGAAATAGCAATTTGCTAAAACCTGGTACATTACCCATGTCCTTGTGTTATACAAGGTTAATGCTCTTTGTACATTGTCCCTGGTTCAAATGAAGAAATCCAAATCAAATCAAATCAGCAGATTGAAGTTTTCACAAGATGAAAAACATAAAGAAAATTAGCGCTGACAGCAAAATCTCTGTGTACATTTTTTACATCTCCTTAGTCTGTTCTCTGACCTCTCTGGAATGCCTATTTTGGTTGTGATTGTGTCTCTCAGTGTGTGTCCATGTGCTGTCACTTGGAGCCTGGAGATTTCTCGTACGTTTGTGTCATATACTGGTGAGACCTCCGCCGTGTCACTCAAGGAGATCTCAATGTATCGCATAAACTGTTTCACCTTCTTTCCATATCCACAAACTCCTTTGCTGTGACAGCTCAACAATGGCTGGAATGGAAGACGCTGGACAGCTCTGTCTGCAGCCATTACCCAAGTGCACAGGTACCTCTGAATTTTTAATGGAAGCTGTCTTCCTCGCTCTCTTCCCCCCATCTCTCTCCCCCTCGCTCTCTGTCATAGCAATAATAATAATTGATTTCTGCCTGGAGACCATTGAATGCCCCCCACCCCCTTTTACTGCAGGTTCACACGTTTCAATTAGCTTAGCAGAGAAGGGTTTCTACCTTGCAGAAAAGCATAATAGTGCCTAATGTGTGAATGTGTGTGTGTGTCTAAAAGCAAAGGAGAAAGAGAGGAAATAGGAGATGACATTAGTTGGCTGTTAATTAGACAATTACCCAATATGGACACTGCAGGGGGAATCCGGTAGTGCAGTGGCTTCTTAGCGAGAAGTATTCTAAACACAGCTGTATCTCAGCGGAGCCGTAAAATTAAAGTTTTGACTTTGGGCTGAGTCCCTCAGCATGGGACAGAGAATTTGTAATCCTTGAGTGTTTTCTCCAGTGAGTTATTGTATCGAGTCAACACATGGAAATTTAACCCTTTAAATTCCCAGGTTGTTTTTGCTCAGTTTCGATCCATTTATTTACAGGATTCTTTTGGCATATTGTCATAGTCCGAGCAGGATTGCCATTATTTGAAATGTCAGTTACACTCATTCTTTTTCATTTACCCGTATGTCTGCAGGTCTCCTACACAGTAGTAGGTCAACATGTCAGTATATATGAAGATATATGAAGATGATTCTGCCAAAGTCAGTGTTGATCATCTTTACTTCAAACCACGGCTTTTATTTCATGGTGACACCAGAGGAAACATCAGGTGTTTGCCAGGGTATTGAGTATACACTGACGAGGAAGCGTCTATGTCTGTATAAGACTGATTGATCATTTTCAATTAAGTATGAGGTTTCAATGTTTTATACATTATTAGTTTTTTTGGAAATGAGATTGCACGTTTGACATCACGCTTTGGATTGTCTTATATAACATTGCCGTTGAATCAGTGCATTAGCTGTGGACTGACTTTTATGTTGGTTTACAGTTTGATGAATTTGCATGCTACAAAGTCATGCTGCATTCACTGCAAGGTTGCTGTCCACCTTGTAACCATAGGTGTACAAAGAACATTCAGTTTTATGCCACTGGCATCAGAAAAAAGCCTGAATGTGTTTCAGAAGACATTAACACTTCAGCAGGAAGCACACGTTCCATTCATTTTAAGTAAGTAACAACAATTTGTAATGATTTCTGAGCGTCTTTTGCTGCCTTGCTGGCATCACCTGTCTGCTGGCATCAAAGCAGCGAAGTCTACTTCATAAAAGTCTATAATTGAGTATTAATGATGTGGGCTAGTACAAACTGTGCTATTATCTCCCAGTGCAGCCCATAAAACATAAATCTGTCAAGACGCTTTGTTTCTTCTAAGCAAAAGTGCCATTCCACCTACTCAAGCGGATTTTATGTTGGTTATTATGACAGTTGGAGTGGAGAGACGGTGAAATGAGCGGAGAGAGAGCTACGGCAGCAAGTCTTCATCCAAATTTAAATCACAAGAGGAGCCTTAAGAGCAGAATGTGGGCATTAGCAGATTGAGCAACAAAAATACCGAATGAAAAGTCGATCGTGACTGCGTGTAAGTGACGGCTCTTTGGAAGTTTTTCATTTTAACACTTTGAACATATCTCAAAAACACGCCTAGCATCTTTCTCTGAGGTGAATTCAAAGCTGAGCTGTGCTGATAACATTCATTACAAAAGTTTGCAGGACAAATGGCAGCTGCATGTCAGTTCATATTTGTAGACGTTTTGGCATGTAAGCATGTAAACAGCAGCGAAACTGTGTTTTTCCATGCAGACATCTTCATGAGAATTAAATGATGACAGTTAGTGAAGCCAATTAGCTCATTTTGATTGAAAAATGTTGGTGCTTGTGTGAAGTAGAGATGGTTTGTAGAGCTAGAACATCTCTAACTACGGTGATGAAAACAAATTTGCTGAAAACACTGGCATATTAGTTTGGAGTTGAGGTTTGTCTGCAACTTTCCAAATATGCCACATCCATTGACTGTTCAACGCAAGAGGTAGCCAAATTAATCAGTTTGACCCAGGTGACAGAAGTGCACTGTGTTGGCATTTTACATCCTGTGTGAGGCTGTCTGGGAAAACAAATGTGTCATTATCATAATGATTTGTTACCAGCCAAAACCTCCAGCATTTATTCATGCCAGCAAAATCTTCAGTGTCTGAGCTTCAGACAGCATCTGAAATGAACAATAGAGGAGGTGACCGTGACATCAGTCATCGAAGATGTTACTTTGAAAGAAACTTTATCACAGTTTCGACAGCCATTTTGTAAAGTGGGAAAGAAAGGCAAACGTAGAGCCAGGTTTACTGTGACCTGTCAATCACTGAGTGAGTGCCAAATCTAAATTCAGAATTCAGCTCCGTTGAGGCCGTCTGTATGTCTCATGGGGAGGTGTGGTGATTTAAAATGGCCTGAGCTGGTCTGTGATTTTAATCCTCTCTGGAGTACACATGTGGGTGAACAGCCGCAATTACCTGATGTTTTTCAGGGAACTTGCTGGTCTTGTCTGTAATGTAAATTCCATCTGGGAGCTAGTGACTTCACTCTTAATATTTGAGAGCCTGATAGCTGTCATGTTACAAGCTTCAACATAACAGAATGTTTATCTGCTTCTGTTTTAATATGTTGAGGTTAAATGTACACTGTAAACCGGTTACTGTGAAATACTGGCTGACAGCTGTTGACAAGTAACTTACTGTAAAATCACAGTGAAATTTACAGTGTAATGATATTTTACTTTATTCCACCTTATTGTGCTGCAGTACCCGGTTTGGATAACGATAATACATTAACAACACAAGATGATTATATCTGCATGTGTAATCGACTCCCAGAGCAACGGCTCTTGTCACATGTTGAACCTGTTGCACCGCAAAGTTTAAATGAAACAACTCGTGATCAGGAAGTTTAAAATAGACGCAACCTTTCGACGGGAGCTCATGGAGTCAGAAACCAGTCTTGTGGCACAGAGAACACTTGAGATCAAACCACTTTAAGATTCTGCCGTTGGTTTTCACGGGCGAGGGGGGCTTATCAAGAAGGGGCGAATCAATTAGTTGTTTGTGTGAAGGCAGTCTGACTCGGCTGCGCATCGATTTTACACAGAATGTCATCTTCTGCCATTAGCTGTGTTATCTGTTGTGTTGCAGTGATTTGAGCATAAATAAACTCATATTTACTCCCTTGACACTCAATGTGCGCATCTCCACAGTGGAGATGAGAGGAGATGTCAGTCAGAGACACGAATACAAGGAGCGTTTCTATACATTCCATATGGTTCCAAATAATAACGGCATGTGTAATCTAATAAAGATGAACTGAGACTGTATATAAAATACATGTAGGATGCAAGCAGGCCGGAGGACATATTTGCATCTACATGCACGCTGCTCATACACACCCTCAGGGTAGGTGGGCTCATTCGCAGTGGTTAGGTAATGCAGGACGCCTAACTACAAAGCTAAGACACATGCACTCGCACTCCTTCATCTCTGCATGTGTTGTGAAGCTGTCACCGCATTGGTTGATGGATCGAGTCCCTCATGGGTTTAGAACACGGGGCTCACCCCTTTCTAAAGCATCAACACTTCAATCAGACCCTTATTAGAGGCTGTGTGTGTGTGTGTGTGTATACATGTATGTGTGGGAAGAGATGACTTTCATGATCTTTGTGCATGTGACTGCGTGTGCATGAGTCGGGAGATACAGAGCAAATGTGTGTGTAATGAGGTGGAAATAATCGTCTTTCAAGATACTTCCCTCGCTGTGAACTCCCATACATCTTGTTAACTGACAAAGCTTTGAAGACTAGTCTTTTTAACTTAACACAGCGAGGTTGGGATTGTGCTCATGCATGCACACACACACACACACACACACACACACACACACACACACACACAGGCACATACCCTATATAACGCAATGGGTGGGATCAAAACAACAACAACAACAACTGAGCAAGCAGGTGAACAAAATCTGACAAACATTTTATCAGACAGGCAGATTCAGGCTGTGCTACGGAGAGCGATGAAAAGAGTCAGCATCAAGGAAAAAAAGAAAGTTATCGGCAAACACAGAGTGGAATCTAAAGCTAATGGAAATCTACGGAGAGAAAAGACACATTAACATAAAAGCCCGGCAATGGCGGATTCTACAAAGGCCGTGGGGATGTAGGCATGGAAATCAATGCTGAAACACTTGTTAAAAAATACACCAATGCGTTGTGAGACTTGTTGAGTGATAAAGAAAGACATATCAACTCAAAAAAATGAATAAAATTCAGGGACAACTCTGGAGATATTCTCAACAGCAAGGAAGATGTTTAATTGGTTGTTCGCCTGAGTAAGAACCAATAAAAAATCCCTAGAATATGATCTGTACTGGAGGATTATGTACCTTAAAAATATGTTAAATGCCAGTGATCAGTGCCAATGCAGGAGGCACGCTGAAACGTAAGGCCTTAGTCACACACAATTACATGAGTAGCGCACTCTATTGAGTGCGCTACTCAACAATACTCCTGAAAACTCCTGATTACAATAACCGGTGTGACATGAACATGTGTTTGTTTTTACACAGAGCCCGATTAGATGACAGAGTCTTTGATTGACATGTCGCTTTGTTAATAAACAGCACAGCATAATCATTCTCAGTACGACATGGACTCCGGTGACCTCACAGAATTCCCAGCAGACCTCCACCCACGTTTGTTTTCCTCTTTATTTTTAACAAGAGAAGAGCTGACCTTTAACCAAGGGGACATTTTGTTTTTAAGCGCGGTTTATTCTTACTTCATACTTTACGGTGGGTTTATTTTTGAAAAACAAAATGGATTTCTAAGCCGCCCGATTAAAGTATAATACATGTCTAAGCTGTCCAGTTAAAAAACAATGCATTTCTAAGTGACGTGTTGACAGCTTTTTTGTTCGAGTAATCCATCATTGTTTGGTGTTCAAGAAAAATAAAAAAAATGACACTGGTCAGAGGAACGTGGCGGGCATGATGTCATAATGATTGTGTGTGTGTGTGTGTGCACTCAGAAACACACAAGTGAGGCATCGTTCTTACAGGTTCAGCTGCGCACACACAAAGAAGCTGCTCTGCACACAACACTTGGTAAACGTTCTCCGTCTGTAAAATAACAGATTATGTTTTATCTTTTTTTTCTCATCTGTGTGATGCTTTCCCTTTTCTTTCTGCTGTTCGCTCGACTGGAACCAGATTTGCTGTCATCAGACACACACCCGTGCACGCACACACACCCATTGTGACTGTCTACACCCTATTAGTCTGTCTCTTTAGGTCACTTCAATCAAATGGGGAAACGTTTCCTCATCGTCAACAATGGAACATGATCAACATGAAGGAACATAAACCAACAGACACACACGCAAACACACACTCCAACATACATAGACAGACCCCCCCCCCCTCCTCCTCCTCCTCCTTTTGTCCCAGGTTAACTTAACCTACATACATCAGTCATCCATCGGCACAGCCACATTGTACAGAAGGATCAAGGTGGCCATAAATATTTAACCCTCCATTAGATGAACCATGTTTCACTGTGCGCTGTCCACCCACTCCTGCAGCCCCTACACTCAGACCCCCCCCAGCCCACCCTCCCGCCTCCCGCAGACGTGGCGAGTGAGCGGCAAGTTGTTGTTGTTGTTTTCAGGTTGATGAAAAGTCAATGGGGAACGCGGAGGCAGTGGAGGGTGAGGGGCGCCTTTAATTTCACCCCTTTGCTCATCTCAGGCGCCAAGGGTGCAGCCGGAGCTTAATTAGAATGCGTTTTAAATATTGATGGGGCTGGTTGTCCCTACTGTAAGGCCACGCAGGGAAACTGGAGCACAGGAGAGGAAACATGATGAGAGCAAACACACACTCTGACAGCTCTGAACTGACTGGCTTATTCATTAATTAAAATAAGACGGATGGTTGAAAAGAGGGAATGAATTAGAGAGGCTAAACTGTCAGATATGATAACTAGATAGCTAGATAATGCTGAAATGAAACATTTTGACTGTGTTTCCCCTGAAAAGCGTGAACGGTTAGATAAGGAGGTGCAGCACATCTTATGAGTCTTACAGCTACCTTTCAGAGGCTCGTGAAGCGTGCAGCCGCTGCTCTGTTTGGCTATGTGGTGGAATCATGTGGAGTGACACTTGGGAAGAACATGTCCATCGTATCCATGAGTTGCTTGATAGGCTCACAGTCCGGGTTTGGGTGAGGTGTGTTCAGTTCAGCCTAAAATTGAGGCTATCCAACAGTTTTTAGTTCCACACAACAAGAAGAAACTGATGTGGTTTTCTGCATGGTAGGCTACCATCAGAGCTTCAACTTTTCCATCTTTATAGCTCCACTGACAGATCTGCTTCAAGCTTAGGTCAAGTTTGACTGGTCCGCTGAGTCTGGGTCTTTTGAAACTGTCAAGGTCTTCCTCTCTGGTTTTGGCTTCTCCAGAGTTTGATAAATCTTTTAAACTGTACGTTGATGCAAGTCATGTTGGAGCAGGTGCTGTCTTTTTACATGAGTGGATTAACCCGTCTGTTTCTTCTCATGCAATGAGTTGTTGATGACCTCTACTGCACCTCTCTGCCTTGCCTGCTTGTGTTTTCTCCTCCCCTTGCCGGATTTAGGCTAGCAGAGTGCAGATCATGAAGCTGGCGAGTTCAGTCTGCTCCTCTTTCTCTGTCTAAGCTCTCGTGCTCTCCTGGGTTTGCTCGGTGTTTTCTTTCAACAACTATCCAACATCTTCATGCACTTTTCTCCATTCACCCCAGCACTTTCCCACACCACAGATTTTTCACACATCAATGACTTGTTTCTGTAATAATAAACCGTAACCTTTTTGACCTCCACCATTTCACATGCGCTCCACTTCTTTTTCTGAACTTTGACTGTTTGACTGTGGTCCAGGCAAAATAAAGAATCTGAAGACGATCCCATGATCTTTGTCATCGTACAACAGGGTTTTGTGCTCACTGCATGACATTTCATAGACCTGACAATTAATCAATGAAGCAAAAAAGTTAAAGATGAATCACGTACTGTATAATCACTGTGCTGCAGCCTTAACTGATAGATAGGACTGCAGTAGTTTTGGTAATTAATAAGTTGCCATTCATCCTGTTGTCCTCCAGCTTTAAGTGCTCTAAAAACCCATTCTGTTTCTAGCAAAAAGGCTTGTCAGTGAACCCTCATTACTGTTCACAGTGGAAAAGTTAAAAAAAAGACAGCACAGGCAGCTGTCCAGCTCTAGTTCAAAATCACATTAACAAGCAAGGTTTATTAAGTTTTCTTGATACTTCAATGATAACACTGGTGGTGTTCTATATATGATTTATTGGCAACAAATCCCACTAAAAAAATCACACTTAGTTTGTTGGTTAGTTTGTCTCTCAATACTTCTACCCCATCTCTGGCTCACTGCCCCGAGTCCACTGCTTCCTATTGAAGACATGAATTTTTAAAAACAGTTCACAAATATAAAGTTCCAAAAAAAAAAAAAAAAACAGCTGCTTACTTTAGTTTTTACAACTTAACTTGGTAGAGAAAGTCAAAAGCTCAAAAAGGAGCAAAGGGTCAATTTGTTAGGGATTATTTCCAGCCGTGGATTAATCTGCATTTGGTGCTGTAGTGAGAATTCCCAGGACTCTGTATGTAGGATTAAGTTTAATACAGTGTGTGTTCATCAAGGAAGATGTCACCCAGTGCAACAGCCTGGCTCTCTCATCTGTTTTGAATTGTTTCTGGTTGACAATGGAGCTCTGTGTCACAGAGGACGAAGATATTTTAGTTTTGAAATAATATAACATCAGAGTTATTTAAACCAAAAAAAATAGTGTCCTTAAGTCCTCTTCAGGACAACCATCGAATCACACGGTCGTGCTGTTGCCTTCACACCATTCTTATGAAAACTCTTATTTATATAAAAACACGACAAGTGTTTCCAGGGAGCGCACACACAATCCCAGCAGTTTGGCCAATGTCATCTGCGCAGGAAGTAAAAGTAGAGCTGCTGGAGGCTTTGAAAACTTCCAGACCACTCAATGTCACAACTGTTGTAGAAATAAAGCTTTAGTCTAATGTGCCAGGACATGTTTCACAGGAAAAGACAGAATGGAACAAGGTTAAAGAGAAGATGATAACATATACATATGAACAGAGCGAGAGAAAGCAAAGGCATAACCTTATGACATAAAAAATACATTAGAGATGTGTTTTTCTATTAAATTACTGTAAAGACTGCATGGCATAAAATAGCTGAAAGTGAAATTCAAGTCAGTGAGTGGGTGAGTTACAAAATGAAATTCTAAGGAAAGGTTTGGAATGAGGCCAAGGGAGAGGAGAAGTGGGGAGAGAAAAAGAGCAGAAGCAAATGAGAAGAAAAAAAAAAGCTTTTGACAAGTGACAGGAAGAGAAAGAGAACAGATGAGAGCAGGGGAGGAGGAGGGGAGCGAAATGAAGGAGGGAGGAAGAGAGGATAAAAATCTAAAGGACTGGAAGAGAATTAAACTGGAGGAGAAAAAGGACAGTAAAGGCCAAACAGAAGAGATGTGCCAATTCTGTTTTAGAGGAGATATTTTCTTTATGTGGAAGGGAAGTTTTCAGCACACTGTGTTGAGACACATTTAAGTGGCTGTCCAAAGTGGAAGTTCTCTGTTTGCCTTGTGCGGGGTCAGCCAGGTTACAGCGGTGCAGGAGAAGAGCGGTGTAAAAAAGAGAACAGCTCACACCGAAGCAAGACCTCTGTCATCTGCAGCTGTCAGTCAAACCTCGACATCACAGCAACAACATCAGCTCCCAGCCAGCTGTGATATTAGAAAAGGTGACCATGAAGCATTTATGATTCCCGCAGGGAAATCAAAATCAAAAACATATCAAAGGCTCGGGTATCGATGAACATATAATTAAAACGTGATTTAAGAAAATGTCAAAGAAAAACAGAATGTGGTTATTTGCAAATCATCTGATTTCTAACTGTTTACAGCACACGCACGCTTTAACTTTGAAGCCACACTGTTGGAAAACCTGCCGGATGAGGAGGTGTCGTCTGCAGCATATGTTGCTCAAAAACTTGTATGTACCTTTCAGCATCAGTGTTGCCTTCACAGATGTGCAGGTTAACCACCATGCCATGGGCACTAATGCACTCCCATACTATCACAGATGCTGGACTTTGAACTTTGTGCTGGTAACAATCTGGATGGTCCTTTTTTTGTCTTTATCCTGGAGGACACTATGTTGTTGTTTTCCTAAAAGGATTTGTAATGTGGACTAATCAGGCTGCAGCAAACTTGTTCACTTTCTGTAAGTCCCTTTCAGATGAGCTCAGGCTCAGAGGAGTCAACTGTGTCTCTCGCTGTTGTTGATGTACAGCTTCCTCTTTGCACGGTAGAGCCTTAACTGAGCTGTGTTTACTGACAGTGGCACTGGTTTCAGTGGAATCCCTGAACTCATTGCAGTTGTGCATTGAGAAACATTTTGACTATATGCTAAACATCGCCCACACTCAGGTCCATGAGCATCACAATCTCGAGTGTGAAACTGCTTTCATACAACAAGCTCCATTTTTTTTTTATTTACAGTAATAAATGGCATAATTTGATTTGTTTGTTTATATAATCATATATTTGGCTCCACCAACACAAATAATTACACAACTGCACTGAAACTGCATTGTTGCCAAGCAATACATTAACATTTGATCTATAAGTCTATATGCTACTGCAGCCCAGTCAACATCAGTATTTTATGACTCAGCCAAGCAGCTCAAAACCTTTATTTTTGCTCCTCTATAATTTGTCTAGGTTGGCTGATGTCATATGAGCACACCTGGAGGCTTGCGCTGAAGTATCTAGCTCTTTTCTCCACTTCGTCCTCTTCTGACAAGCATCCACAGTCTGATTCAAATGCACCTTAGTACATAAGTTTTAGTGTGTTCAAGACCTGACAGGGTGTTCAAATGAAGGTCTGCCCTACAGCAGAAACACAGCCCGAGTTGAAATCCTGAAGCAAATATCATTCTGCCACGATTGGCCTTAAACTTGACTCAGTGATTCATTTCACTTCTAATCCTGAAAATGAAGACGACGTTGCATCATCACCAAGGAGACAGACTTACAGAAATATTTCATAATGTTCAAACTCATTTTCGAGTTCAGGTGCAGTGAAAATGAATAATTTGTCTGGCTGATCATCTCTACGACTTATAATTTCTTCAGCGGCAACTTTGTTTGCACCCCAAGCCATCACTGAAACTTTTTCTCGCTGCACTGAGGCAACTTTATGGAGATGTGACGCATCATCATTTGCATAAAAACGATTGGATGAAAGCCTGTTCGTTCTCGCAGCCTCTGGTAGTATTGAGTTTGTAGTTTTGAGGCACCAAAGAAGTTGTCAAATAATTTTAATGTTGGAGTGTATGATGCAAAGGGAGGCAAAGTTGTGGCGGCCGATGAAATAAATGGAAAGCAAATAAGAGGAAGACTTTGTTCAGACACAAGTCCAAATGAGTTTTACAGCGGGGAGCTAAAGTAATCATTATCGAAGCATATCTGTAATAATCTGCCATCTTTGACTCTGCACCGGGAATGTTTTCAGGTATTTTTCCCTACCTTCTGTACAATTATTTTATGATTGTCCTGAAAAAAAGAAAAACTCTATTTTTACCACAAAACACTGAGGACTGAACGAGGAGAAGAAGCTGTCAGGAGACAACAGGACACAGACAGGACTGAGGGATAACATTAAATTTGACATTTGGATGTAGAGAAAAGGTGAATAAGTGGATTTTTAATTTTTTTTTTAAATGGTGGAGGTGGAAAAAAGAGACTGAGTAAAGGATCAGAAGAAACTTCAGGTGTAAATGAAGAAAAAGAAGAAAACTTTGAAAAGGAGGACAAAGAAAAAAAGAAAGAACACTTTAAAGGTGAAGGCTGTGGCCTTGACTAATTGTCCATACGGTTCGGTGGCAGCCGAACCACGGGGAGCCACCCGGTGTGTGTGTGTCTGTTAGGTTGAGTGTGTGTGTGAGAGGGAGATAGATGAATATGCATTGTTTTCTGTCAAACGTCAGGCTGGCAGCAGGTTGCCAGCTTGGCCCATTATAACCAGAGAGGACAGCTAACATGGATCATGCACAGTTACACACACACACACACAAAGGCAGATGTAAAGGGCAACACACAAAGACACACAACAATACATAGACAATAGGACACAAACACTGATACAAAAGAAAAGAAACACACACGTCATGTCCTCTAACTTTGACAGTGCCTCATCACATTCACAGATGAATGTGATGACTGAAATGTGACACATATTTTTCCTCAATGAGCAGCATCAGTTCTGTATGGAGCAAACAAACAAAGCACTATGTTCATCAGCTAGCCTGCGTCTGTATGCTGTATTTGCTGCTGAGCTGCTTTTTTTTGTGTTTTATTTTACAGCTTCACAGCTGCCCAATGCGGCTGAAACGCTGTGAGAGCAGCGAGTGCGAACCAGAACAGTAAAAAGTTGCAGCCAGACAGAAACACAATGAGCTAAAACTCTGTATAAAGCTCTATAAAGATGATGTGTGCTGCAGATTCAGGTGATAAGTCTCGTCTGGGTTTATCACTAAGCAGGACGCCTTTAACTTCACACATTTGATACACCGTTCTTATAAAAATACAAAGAAACAAGGAAACTATGTCAGGTTAATAAACTACAAAACATACTCTCATATTAAGCCTGAGTACTGTCAGACACGATAAAACAGACAACAGTATTTCATGTTATCGTCGCAGTGCTCCTGCTCGCTCTCGTGTATCAAATATATCATCTGGAACTCCCCAAATTCACTTTATTAAAGTTCAAAGTTAGTTTTATTGTCAGTTTCTGCAATACATACACAGACATACTGAGGAATTGAAATTCTGTTTTATCCTTTTAATCGAAAGACAGGAAACGTTCATGTGTCCTGTACCGGCCTTTTCCTCCTTTTACTTTTTGACAACCTTCATTCATTTGATTATTTCCTTGACCTTTAACATTACATGGATGGGTGGTTCACGGCTGCCACTGGCACAGTTTTGTTTTGGCCAAATACTTTTTTTTTTTCCCCACTTCACAGGTGGTAGCCTTGTGGCCTGTATGTGAGACGGCCCATCTGGTATTTTCCAGGATTATGAGATTGTTACTCCCAGCCTGCCGCGTGCAAACATTGCCATTTTAGTCATAACTGCCGTGGCATGTCCTCATAGATTTATCAAACAGCAACAGCTTCTGCAAGGTGGTGCGGTTGAGACACAGGATGAGGGATGAGGTGGAGCTGCGGTATTTATCTGTTGTGTGCAAGCAACAGTAATTACTGACAAAGGGGATGAAAAGAATTATTAGGAGATCATGGAGATGCACACACGGCATCCTGGGATGTCTTGCAAGTGAATTCTGATTGAGTGGTACGAGGGTCTAAAGGTGGATACATAACACCGCAAAGAGGAAATAAACAGGGAGTGCAAATGAAGCGAGATGAAAATTGTTTTTCGATCAGTCTAATCTGAAACCGCTTCTCCCTTTTGACATCATGATTGTGCATGTGGCTCGGAGGTACACAACTGTGGAATCTTAATTAAATCACAGTTGTGAGTCCTTCCATCTGATTTACAAGAACCTGCTATGTATTTAATTTCAAGAAAAAAAAAAAACACTTATTTTCAAATGTCAGCACACAATGTATTCATAGTTAGAGCAGACAGGGAGCAAGGGGAGTGTAAAAGTGTGCAATCAGTCGCGTACACATACGGACTAATGGCCATGGCCTCTGAAAGCCTTTGCTGTTCATGTAGAAGCACAAACACTGTTTAATTAAATGAAATTACACCAATGCCACTGAGAGTTCTTGATTCTGATTGGCTGTCACGTGTGAATTAACATTTAATAATTAGACACCCATGACACAGGTGTGTGGATTACCATTCAGGATGAATGTGCAAGTATTAAAGTCCTGCAAACAACAACAGGGAGCTTTGGCTTAAGAGCGAGAGAGTTATGTGTGTAACCAACAATCTTCTTAGTGAGAGCCATGCAAATTTAATTTGAGATTTGACAGCAGGAGGAAAAGGAGGAGGAGGACGCTGAAGTTATGGTGTAGCTGATATCTAATGTTTAATGTTTGAGGCACAGCTGCACTGGTGATGGAGGGAGGAAATGTAACTGAACAGTAACTGAACAGACGAAGAGAGAAATGAAGATGTGTCGTGGTTTTGGGTTTCTTGTTTTGTTTTTCCTGTTTTATGTTAAAGGGTCTTTCTTTCAATGTCTCAGCTTACTTTACTTCCTGTCTTTTTTCCCGCCGCCTCTTGTCTGTGTCAAGTATCTCTATTCTCTGTTCCTGTCGGTCAAAAGTGATTTGAGAGCGATCATTTTTTTCTTGTATGTATCGCAGCACAATTTAAAAGTTTGTTGCTAAGATGCGGCTCAAGCTGCTGTGCCATTATTCCAGAATCAAAATTGTTTGGACGGGTGTGTGTACAAATGCCAGGAATCTCACCCCGACAACGCTCTCAAGACAGCGAATTCGGCAAGGTAAATGTGTTCCTCTGATGTTAACTGTACATCAGAGTGATGGCCCGTGGGTGGAAAATACTTCTGTGGTTGTTCATTTTGGCGTTAAGTGCTCTGTAGCAGCTTCCAGAGGTAGGTTGTGTCCAGTGTATGATGGATCTGCAGTAATGTTTCCTGACCGTTTGGTGGCTGATCCAAACCAGACAGTGATGGATGAACAGAGAACAGACTGAATAATGGGCGGTGTAAAATTAAATTAAATCACCTCCTTAGGCAGGTTGAGCTTCCTGAGTGCATCCTCTGCTGGGCCCTCTTGATAATGGTGTGTGTGTGTGTGTGTGTGTGTGTGTGTGTGTGTGTGTGTGTTGGACACCCACTTTGGGTCCTGGGAGATTGCGGATCCTAGAAACCTGAATGTTTCCACAGCAGAGACACAGCGCCGTTGATTAATTGGCATTTCCTATGGGGGAGGGCAGCGACACCCAAGTAGGTGAAGCGTTACCCTCTAAATTGCCGCTGAGTGTTCGACCTCAGGTGCTGCTGACCTTTCAAAGCAAGATGTAGCGTAGCAACGGCACATGGAAACAGGGAGGCGACAGCTGAAGGTGATGGAAGAAATTTAACTCTACAACTTAGTGCCACGAGACACACACATTAAAAATATATCACGATCTCACTAGGAAAAGTAATCCATGGAGAAATGTCAAATGCCATATGAAGCAAATTCTAGCTCTGTGAATGGACACATACACTGATCAGCCATAACATTATAACCACCTAATACTGTGCAGGTCATGGACTGCACTAGACCTCTGAAGGTGTGTGAGTTGTGAGGTGGATCCTCCACTGATCGGACTTGTTTATCTAGCGCATTCCACAGATGCTTGATTGGATTAGGATCCGACAAATTCCAAGTAAGGCCAAGTAAATACCTGGAACTTGTGTCCTTCAAACCACTCCTGAACATTTTTTTTTTTTTGCTTTGAGGTGTATTATACTGCTCAAAGAGGCCACCACTAACAGCGATCCCATGAAGGTTGTACATGTGTGTAAGTGCTAAAATGATGTCCACATGAATGGCAGGAATTCAGGTTTTCCAGCAGAACAAAGCAACACACCGCCGGCTTGCCTTCTTCCCGTGGTCCTTCCTAGTGTTGTGTGTTCCCCAGATAAGTGATGCAGACGCACTCGGCCATGTAACCATGTGATGTAATAGTAAACATGATTCATCTTCAGAGCCACCTTCCTCCATTTCAAACTGTCAGTGGTCATAATGCCGTAGCTGATCAGTGTAGCAGTGTGTAGATAGCTTTGCTGTTCATGTAATTTAACTATGCCAGGCAGATGACCAGACAGGAAGTAAATCCCATCATGTTATATAGAAATTTTTTTCTTGCTGGAGACGAATACATTTTTGTTGACGACAGCGCTCTTGCCTCTGCAAACACTCCACACCCTCCTTTACGGTGAGCGAAGGGTACATTCCTTGTCACGTGAAGGCAGCTTCAGACAGAAGTGCAAGATAATGAATAAATTATGTTTTTAATTTGAGTACATGCAGCATTTTACTGGCGAGCAGGATACTGTTTAAGTTCCACTTATCCATTTGTTACCTCGAGACACATATGCACATGCATACAATTAGACGATGCTATTGGAATTCATTCGGGAATAATCAATCAAGATAAATAATGTACACATCGAGTTTTTCTGACTAACTCCTTGTGGCAGTATCAAAAGAGACAGCGTGGCAGACAGCAGTGTCAAATGTTAAAGATTTCAAAGAGAGATGGATGGTTTTAGTCCTGCAAGAAAAATCAGTTTTAGGAGTGAATATCTGAGTATAGGATGAGTCGAAAATCTTGAGGGAAAATCCTCACTTTATTTTTCAGTTCAGAATATCAGCCTTTAGGATTACTCTTGAAGACACATAGCTCAGGGACAAAATAAACAAATAGAATGAGATTTGTGTTCCTCTCCTGTGTGTAGCATCTGTCATGGTCTTGACAGGAAACACAGAAACCAGCGGATTATGATGGAAATGAGTGACAGGAATGTTCTTGGTGAAGACAGGAGATCCCCCTTCTTCTTCTCCCAGGCTCCGCATGGATAATGGATTTGACTGGACTATTTGGCTGGAATCAAAGGATGCTGTGACAGTTTCTGTTTCCCCTCGAGGAGAATGTATAATCTCCAGGCATGAATTTGCATTCGGCTGTCATCTAATAGAAAGGACGCTCATTGGAGGGCACATTCACATGAAGCCTCTTATAATGGGATCTCTGTTTAGGTGATATAAACATGAGCGACTTACAGTAAAAGTGAACTTTAGACACCTGCTGATAAAAAAGCATGTTTGTTCTTTGATGGTCAAGTGGTGGACTGGAAGCAAAGGATGCTACCTTGGACCTCTCAGAATTCTCCAATCTACAGCTGATGATTTAACATGTACTGTGTCTCATTTCACCAAACTGAACGTCTGTAGACTGTAATGTGGCAGAAATTATCTCAAGACAGCCTCAAAGCCTCATCACCTCGTGCAGTACTTACATGTATTTATGCATCTTGAGGTAAACATCTATGTGCATACATGCTCAGTTTTAGCTCCCAGGGGTTCTATGAAGTGCACATGCAAATTCTCAAACTACAGTATGTTGTCAGGTAAGGGTTTTAATCAGTGCTTCTCAAAGCTTTTCTGTCACTCCCAGGAAGCAGAAATTATTTTTTTTATAGTGGGAAAAGCAACTCTGCTCAAGCTGCCATCATTTGTAAACATAAGAGACTAATAGCGAACTCAAGAGGAAGATATACTTCATATTCCCTTCACTTTGGTGATGTATTAAGCATCTTTTCTCACTGTACCTCTCCAAAATATGTCCAGTGCGCATTAAGCTAGTTTACACATGGGGGTCATATTTGAATGTTTAAACACAAACAAGATTTAGGTGCACAGGCGGTGTGAACATCCCTGAGCACACCGGCTTTGTGTAGTTTGTGTAGGTGCAGGGGTGCAAAGTGCAAAAGGGTCGGCTGTAGGTGAATATAGGTTAAATGGTGTAGTGACAATTGCACAACAGGCTGTGACCCACTGTAATACGATGTCTAGCACATAAACAACAGAAGCTATAACACACCAGCCTGGTGCGTGTAGAGGTGCGTGTGGTTACTCTGTAGCAGCCTGGTGTCATGTGCACGTGTTTTGATGGAGGCGGTTGCGTGACTTCACCTCTCAAATCAGAGACTACAGATTTAACAGCATATGACGCACATATGTCGTGCTGCCTTCAGATGGCTGCAGAGATTTAATGAACTGAGGAAGAAGCTTTTCATGCACTCTAAAACAGCTGCAGAGAGCAGATACTGTAAGAATTACTCATGTTAATTCATAGATAGATGCAGATATATTTACTGACGTTCCTGCCTTCAGTTCATTAATGTTAATGTTTGATGCCAGCGTAGTAAACACATCTCCTGTTTAATAAAGCTATTAAAATTGTTTATTTTGAGCATAATTCTGTCAATGATGCACATTGGCACAATTACTTAGTTTGTTTATGTTAATAAAACATCAGTCTGCTCATGCTCAGGTACATCAACAGTTCAGCTGAAACATTTTCCACCAAAATACCAAGAACTGTCTTCCATTGAATGAACCTCCCACCGCGGGTGGCTTCAGGTCCTTTTATTAATTATTTATTTATCTTTGCTATATGGTACATCATGACCTTGCATAAGACATTGCATATAAAGACATCATTGAGCTATTTTGCTGATTTTGTTTTCCTCAGACTAACCCAAAGAAGACACACAGTATACAGATGTTTATATTGCTGCACTGTGCAGGTTATGTGTGCAGATAATATGTATTTGCATATTTAAACATGAATTTTAGTTCACAAAGCAACAATTGTCTTACTGTAAATAATCAACTGAGTTTCACGGTAACATCTTTTTAGTCGTGTGTAGTTTTACAGTCCATTTGGTTAAAAGTAATTTTCTTGAGCTCTTTTCACAACTGAGTAGTTCTTATAGAGGCCAAACCTTCCAGTTTTATTCCGGTCTATGTTCTGAAGGTTATTACAGATGGGCTTGTTCACAAATCATTCTTAACCTGATTTATACAACATGGTGAAAATGTATTTATTTATTTTTATTGCTGTTGACATTGATTCTGATTTATGATGTGATTTAGATCAGATGTTTAGATTCCTGGAAATGTATGTAAATTAGCTGCAGAAGTTTCATGATGTTTTATTATTCATTCTTTTCATCGTGTTCACCTGCAGTCTCTCATCTTAACCCGTATTTGAACCCACAGCTGCACAATGTAACCGGTACAACCCCTCCCACAGTAGTTTTAGCAGATAAATGATGCAAAAAGCATTCCAGTATTGTTATAATGAGATTTGAGCAAAGAGAATGAATAAAGGATCAGATTTGAATGAATTCATTCATGACACTTCTGAGCTTTGAAACAACTTCTGCTTCTAGTAGAGGGGAAGGAATGGCTCATGGGGAAAGTGACAGAAAATTGCAAGAGCACAGCACACGTCCTTGCCCAGCGAGCCACTGGGGTGTCTCTACATAATACGATTTGACTGCTGAAATCCATATGAAGGGAAGAAATATAAAGAGGGTGAACGGGGGATTGTGGCAGGCAGTTTTTGTGCGAGGAGAATGGATAATCTATAGGCATGGATTTACATTCATCTCCTCTTCTGTGGAGCTGACTTGGCGGAGGAAACACAAGACTTATGAAGACGTCAGCTGTGCGGCTTTCAGTCAGACTGTATATGAATCTCAGGGTGTGTGTGTGTGCGTGACTGAAAAAAGAAAACATTTAACGATGAAGACATCAATCATGATTTGGTTAGTCAACATCCATGCAGATTAAATTGCAGTACCAGATTATACTGTATGTGTGTGTGTGTGTAGAGGTTTACAGTGCTTGCAGAGCCGACTGTATATTAAATGTGAAAGTACACACATAATTAAAGTTTACGACAAATATTGTAGCATTCACACACATTACATACGGATGACACTGCGTGTTTGGATATGCCAGTGAGGCTGAGCTTTGCATACTGATCACAGCGCTCATGATTCAACAGAATACAGTGTATGCTTACACACCAAGAAAGCTTATTTTACTTGAAAGATTAAAGCAACAATTTGCATCTTAATCCCCCCGTAACATGTAGTGAAAAGCATGTTAGCAGTGGAACAGTTAGTGGTCAAGGGTCTTCAAATGCAACAAAAGTGCTTACATGGCCCGTGTGAATATTAATTGCTGTTTGCCAGAGTTTGATAAGAAGAAGAAGAAGACTTAGCAGAGTTAAAAATTCTTGGTTTTCCAACCAGAGCTGGATCCTATTATCACTGTCCATGCTAGCGCAGATGAAAACGAGATCAAAAAGCGTCAAACGACAGCTTAAGCTCGTTGGCCTTAAAGTTAAATGGAATATGAGTTTCCGTCTGACGAGGCCAATCTGCAAAAAAAAAAAAATGCATACGAGGAATGCTTTTGTCATGAAATTCTAATGACTCCAACGACGGTTATGCAGTCGTTTTTTTGACAGGAAAGGACACGTTCTGCAGGCTGAAGGAATGAAAGCAGCATGCTAAAGATTCGACGAGGAGAGCAATCAAGCCCCCAGGGATGTACAGATGGAAAGCAGCAGACGCAAATCACTGAGATATGGAAAAATACATCATTTCGAGAGACAGACAGCCCACTTAAACATACGGGACTGCACCATCCACGGGTATGTACGGATTAATAACCTGACAAGAGGAGGAAACGACAAGAAAGTCACCTACATGTAGGAACGTCTTTGCTTTACTGTATTTGGTTACGCATGAAGCAGAATTGCTGATGAATCCTGCTTCAGCTAACCTGGCCGTCCAGTGTCTTCCCTTCAAGGCTTAAAGGCTCAGGTCAGGAAATAAGCCTCCTATTACAGAGGAGAGCTTCTTTCTTAACGCAGATGCATGATTTATACATGACAACCCAGCCACTGGTCACATTCCCATACCCAACAGAATGAGCTTTCCTTTGAGTTTATGCTTGTCCTGCAGCACCCTGTGGAAGAGCATACATGCGGGCTACGACCAGCTGCTGTCGAGCAACAGCACAAAGGGCACTGGCTGTTGTTGGTAGGACATTGGGAGCCACAGGACTCCCACAGTGTGAGTTGATTCCCTGCAGACTTTGCCAGTCTTAAACCCTTTCACCTTGCATTTCTACCACTGTTTAAGATTGGCCTGATTCACTTCAACAAACTGCAGGAGAGTGTCCCTCTTGTGAGACAACCATCTTGTGATAGTGGTGATCTTTGCTGCTTTCTTTGGACCCCCAATGGTGATCGCTGTGCTGTGGAGGCACTTGGAGGGAACTTCAGAAGAACAACAGACATCCTGGAATGGATGTTTACTTGTATGAGGGTCTAATACGACTAACTAGTGACTGGTAGCAAGACCATGGCAGCTTGTGTCTGTGATATAATGGTGTGTACAGGGGAATTAGCTCAAATGGTAGAGCGCTCACTTAGCACGTGAGAGGTACTGGGATCGATGCCTGCATTCTCCACAACACTTTAATTTCTGAGGAGACCTGAGTGGAGAACAGTCAGACATAAGACAGCAGCTGGGTGAACACGGCAAATCAGCTAAAGGACCAAAACACACACAATATCCTCAACTCAATATTTTCACACTTGCCAGTTCCCCTCAGACCAAACTTCATTTGTTTCTATTGTAAATCTTTAAAAATGGGTCATGGAAATATAATTAGATGTTTTGTAAAAAGGTCCTGCAGTTTCTTAAGACAGATGGTCGCTGCAGTTTTCAGCTGATTTTACACAAACAGGAGTAAATAGTGCATTTGTTGCTCGAGTGAGTATTTGTGGCAGGAGGACGGTGTGTGTGGGATGGAGTCAAAATAAGCGACAATGTGTGCGTGTTCACTGTAATAAATGTTAGCCCCCGTGTGTGCTGCTGCCCACCAGTGTTAGTATTCCTTTATGTTTGGTTACATTTTACACTCTGGCATTTGTGTGTCACATATGGCAGTGTGTGTGTTTTTTTTTTTTTAATTTGGTGCAGGCATTTCGCCACTTGGTTCCTTGTTATGCAAGAAACATAGAAGAAGAAGAAGATGGCCTTCCAGCCCACAAGAGGTGGAAGACACCAACAGAAAGAAGCTTTGGTTTTGATGTCATTTACTAGTAGATGATTTTGGTTTTCTTTGCAGATCAGTTCTTTTAATAATTTATTTATGTTTGATATCTTTAAATTTTTAATGTTGTAAGTCACATTTCTCCTTGTGTCTGTCTCTGGCGAGTCCTTGTGTGTTGTATTTAGTTTTGATCTCTTAAGTTGAAGCTTGAAGCACTTTGATGCTTAGTTGACCTCTGTAGAGTTTGGGATCTAATGTTGTAGCTTATGTTTTCTTATTTCTTATATTATTCATGGATTTATCCACTTGGGTCATTTCTTTGTAACATCATTAAGATTTAAGACTATATTTCTCTTTACATCTCTGTACCTTTTGCCTTTTTCAGCTCATGGTGTAGAATTGTGACTCATCAATGTGGTTTTAATAGTTGTTGGACAACCATGTTCCTCTATTTCTATTCCATCTATTTTTATCATGAATTTCTTCATGTTCTCTTCCTGAAGATGCTGATGTGGCCTTTTTATTTGTTTTCAGACAGAGTTCTGCCATTATAAGGTTGTTTGACTGTTTTGTCTGTGAAATTTGAAAGAGTATCGGGCTTCATCCACACATACAGTAACTCCCTTGGCTCTGATTCATACACCACTTGAGTGAAGTAATTCATGAAGATGACTTTTGTTGCAGTAATACAGTGTTCATGGTGGTGTGTAAAGACTCTTGGGGTAAAACAGTCTCTGAAAGGCCAAGCTTTAGACCAATGTAGCAGCTCAGTTGCTTTAAGTGCCTCCTACAGTATCATTTGATATAAAGAGGTTAAAAATGTTCACTCAAGGGTGGCCTACACACAATAGTATTATACAGTGTAAATATGACTGTGTACAAACACTCTACCAAGTGGATGTAAGCCTCTTTAAAACAGTTGAATGCTCAGTGGATGTGTCACACCTTATTTCTAAGGTTGATCTTTCTGTAGCAGTATGAGCAGCATCTTCATTATTATCTATCTAATGCACTAAAATACATACTCACTAAGTGTTAACCTTACAAATTCCATACATAAAGACGCACATCTGTGGATCCATAAAGTCAGTCTGATCGCTCACATTACACGCTATAAACTTATTCCTGTAAATCATATCTTAAAAGAGGCTTTTAAACCCTTGTGAATGGAATTACTGCATCAGACTCTGTGCCTGACATGACAAGGTTAAACTGCAAAGCTGGATCAGGTAATAAGACGGGCTGGCTCGTGGACTGCTAATACATTGTGCTCAGCACTTGTAAATTTGAATCCCGTCTTTGTAGTCTATATGATAATTAAGCAGCGAGTTATTTAAAAAGGCAAAATGTCACATGAAGACATAAGTTTCCTGCGAAAAGCAGACGTGGATTTGCTGCATGAAGAGGTAGACACACTTACACACAATGGGAAACATCAAAGCAGTAGTAGTGCTGATGCATCTGTAAGTATAAAGACTAAAAACAAATAAGGTACAATAAGATGGACAACTGACATATGATTGACAACAATCAGTATAATGTACGTCCAGCATACATTATCTTACTTGGAGTTACAAAAAAAACAAAAACAAAGTTGAAATTTCAGACAGTCACAGATATGATTATAGATTGCAGCACAACCTGAAGCTAAATGAGTGGAACTATCGATTATGCATTCACTGTCAGCTGACACATTCTGACATTAGTCCTTCTCCATCCATCCTTCTTTATTTTAATCCCTTTGTGCTGTTCCGCTATTCTTCTCCACGCTTTCGAGCTGTCAGTCGATACAAATGATTAATACATGTTAAGTGACCCTCACCTCATCTCTCTGTTCTGTCTATCCACTGAATTTGCAATATGAAAGCACCTTTGTCATTCGTAAGCGGCGATATGTTTGTATATATTAACGCGTATGTATGTGTGCATCCGTGCATGATCTAAATATTTCATCTAGGCAGGACTGAACGCATCAATTTGTCAAATAATGAATAATGCCGCCTGTCATTTACAGTAACTCATTCATCAGACATGCTTTTAAATGTGTGCATCTGTACGTATGTATTTATTGTTTTAATATGCGGATTATGCACTCTGTATTCTAAGTGTGTTCACAGACACATGATGTAGTTCATATTGTACCTTATATATACGTATGCATGAGAAAAACAAAGTGCTTCTAAACAAGTAAATTATATATGTCCAGGTTATATAAGTGTCAGGGGTCTTCATGTATTATATATGGACATTAGGCTGCTGTATACATTGGCTAGCAGTAAAACATTTATTGGGCCTCATTATGTTACAGATAGTGTTGGTGTTCCAGGTTAACATTGACCAGTGCACTTCTCTTACCCGTGACAGGAATCAGTGCACAGACTGTGTGTGACTGGAAAAGTCAGTAAGTTTGTAGTCAGGTGGACAGAATCTCTGGGTTAGGTATACTGAGGCATAATCGGTTATATCAAAAAGATATGTACTGCAAACTTTCAAAATCTGCATCCAGCCTCTGGATCAAATTCGTAGTTGCAGAGTTGATTGCTGTGACCGACAGATTTTTGGGAATAATGTCACAAGAGATGAAGCGGAAGTACATCTATGGACACAGCAGCCAAAATATCTTTGTGTGCATCTGTGCTCAGTCATCTGCATTCAAATTCATTTCTGCAGTTTGAGAGCAATGCGTTCCCGACCACAACCACAACCCGCAGCTCCGTAGTATAGAGGAGACTAACCGACTTTGCCACAAACAAATCAATGTGTGGGAGTTTCCCTGTCACAAAGTATGAATACACAGGACCACAAATATGAACATATGGAAACATGTCTCAGATTGACTTCATTGTGTGTGACAGAAAATATCAATAACAAGTATAATACTTAAAAGGACAGATACTTGAAGAAACAAATGCTCCTCAACTGTGCTGGTTTAAAAACTATAGTCCATGTGTTACTATTATGTAAGAATTAGGATTTGTTGTGATTTAGTGCCACTGCTTTCAGAGTCCAGCACCACTGTGGTAAATACAGACAACCTTGCCAACAGCCAAACATCAAGCAAGTGCAACATAAGACAGTGCAGCCAGCTAATTTCACATAGTAGTCCAACATCAGGAAGCCCAACATGGCGTCTGTCTTTCAGCCTTTTATTTCACGGGCTGACAAATCAGCATTGGTTTGATTTTTACAGTGAGGTTGATTTTGTTATTTAAAAAGCACAAATGAAACTTCTCATTTGAAAAAAGACCCTCAATTATGAATTCAGCCTAATCTGGTTTTCCATTTTCCTCAGTGCAATATGATCCGATGGTACAATGGTAGCCTGAGAGAATTATCAACAAACTGACCCCAAGTTGATCTCTAAGCAGTTAGCCGTAACGGCCATTCCAGGTGGCTACTTTCTGCGTTTATTCTTCTATTAAATTCTTCAGAGAAAAGCTTTTGAAATAGTTCAATGAAAACCATGCTTGTCTGAAAAGATGGAGAAGGCTCGTGCAGGTTGTCCCTTGTATGCTTTGTCTTCCTGGAATCTATATTAGACCTCTTCTAAGGACTGTGAGGGCATTTGAAGTTCACTGATGTTCTTGTTCAGGTTTGCTTCACCTGTGAGGGCAGGACATCTTACACATGGGGTTCCTTGACATTAGTAGCCCCATCATAGCCATATTAGTGTGCCTCATACCTATGTATGAATAGACAGTTGGTAAGTTAGCTCCTGAATTTTTAAAGTGACAGAATACAGTCTCTAAGATTAGACTTGTGACTGTTGAAATCTCACTACAACAATCTCATTTTATCTACATAAGGTTCATTTAAGGTGCAGCCCGTAAGTAGCCAAGCGCAAGGACATTAAGCAGAGAGGACCTGCTGTAATCGCTGTGTCCAGGAGATAGACAGCTGGAAGCAGAGTGACCGCTCTGGGAGAGGAGGGGATTACTGATTAGTCTGTGTGTGTGTGTGTAAGAGAGAGACAGGAGGGGTGTGTGTCTTTTTATTTGTCTGCTGAGACTAGTATAAAATGCAGTTGCTTACACTAGGGTATTAAATATGTACAGTGAATATAACTGTTGCAACCATGACCAGTTGTTTCTACTGGGGTGAGAAAATACAGCTAAAATAACCACTGCCATGATAATGTGCCGACATCTGGTTACCAAACCTGGACAAGCATACACAGGAAACTGGAAACTGAGATATCGTTTTTGATCAGGCTGACAGGTAGTCATTATTTAGGATAATGGGCTGTGACCTTGAGCGAACAATTGAGTTTTATTGGTATGGGTCACCTTCAACCCCCCCCACCCCATCCCCGGATATGCCCCTACTAATACTGTAACCGTACTGTCACTGTGCTGGGAGTTGTAGCATAGTAAAGAAAAATCTGAATAAAAAATGTAAATCTTCTACAATCTATAGATTGCATTAAATTCCAATTATTCATTTATATTCTCAATATCCTGATGAAAGTATTAAGTTTGGAAAAGCGTTCTCTCTTTCATGCATGCAGTGCTGAGCTCTTCAAAGCAGTTTGAAATGCATGGAAAGAACGACGGCGTCTGAATGTATCAGATCCTGCAGCCTATTCATGTTCAGCCTGTGCTCTATTCATGCGGCGACTTCACAGCATCAGTGTGGATAAGAGATGTTTGTACAGTGTGGAGCCTCAAGGTCCACGTGTTGCTTCAGGTCGTCTAAAGCCTGCGTCAGATTCTACATAATTCTACCTTAAAATAAATAAATACATCTCAAATTCTCAAATTATAGTCTAAAGATATTTCAAATGTGTTATCATTTCAGACTTTTTTTAAAGTTCCATTTCAAACATTACATTTACATTTCACCTGCCCTGTCCCTGGATCAGATCAGTGTTGCTCATCTGATACAGTTTCATTACATCTTTGTAGTACACATTACACGCCTGTCCCCGGGTTGTTTTTTACAAGGACACTTAATCTCTGCTTATGAGTGTTACATCTTTAATCTTTATGAATTTAGCAATACCTTTGTTCAAACTGTCTCTGTTTCATGTTTTTGAATTTTAATGTCAGACTTATCTGTATTACCTAATAATGAGAAAACAGAAGCTTCCTTCACCACCAGTTGTCTTTTAGGTTGCAGCCATGACAGGCACTGATGACCTTCTGACCACAGCTCCTACCAGCTGCTACAGTGGAGGCTTTGAACATAATTTAATGTCCCCAACCTCCCCTGGGATGAATGAGAGTGCACCTGTAACAGTGATCAGTTGACAGCTCTGCTCCTATCTTCAAGACATACTGCCGCAGATTTGATGATACAGCTACAAAGTCCATCATCGATCTCGGTGCATGCGTGAATGCCTCTGCCCGCTGCACAGCTTGCAAAGCACCCCCATGCAAATCCCTGATTCCTAATTGGTTGGCCTATAAGATGTTGTAAATGTTCTCCCTTTCTAGTAAGACAAGCTGAAGGCCTGTGCCACACTGCAGACCATGAGTAAAGTTTAACTTACAGAATTAAAGATTAAAAAGGAAAGACTTGTTTGAATTATTTAGAAGTTGTGAATGTGCCTA